>OY757910.1:89895015-89902515 GCA_963585895.1 Sepioteuthis lessoniana | reverse complement strand
ATACGGCGACTTAAAAGGATTAAACAAAAATATGTACACAAAAGATGTCTATATTGTTTAATCAAATATGTCTCAAAGAAAAAATGCTACCCAAATACACACACACACACACACACATACATACACACACACATACATACACACACACATCTATGCGGTGACTTGAAAGGATTAAAACAAAACTAAGTACACAAAATATGTCTATACTGTTTAATCAAATATGTCTCAACGAAGAAATGCTACCCAAACACACACACACACAGACATACATACACACAGACATACATACACACACACATACATACACACACATCTATGCGGTGACAAGAAAGGATTAAAACAAAACTATGTACACAAAAGATGTCTATACTGTTTAATCAAATATGTCTCAACGAAGAAATGCTACCCAATTACACACATACTCACACACAAACCACACACAGGTGTGTGAGTGTGTGGTGTGTATGTGCGTGTGTATGTGTGTGAACAAATTGCTTTGAAACTGTTTTTCTTTAATTAATAAAGTGCTCAAATGCAGGGTAATAGAGCAGGATGAAACCGAAGAGAAACTGTTATTTCACCTCATGTCGGCTTCATTATTTAAAGTTTCGTGCATCGAAAAAGATAAAATAGATAAAGCATGCAAGCAAAACTGGCAAAGAAAAGAAATTATAGACACTAAATATTCTTCACACAATGTGAAAAAAAATTGAATGACTTAGAAACGGAAGTGGGGAGAAGAAGGTCAAATGCAAAAAAAAAAATGTTGCTTTGTGCGAGGAATATTCAGTATTTATTTATTTTCTTCGTCCATTTCATTCACGAGTTTCAATTTGACGATTGCATTTTTCAATGCATAAAACAATGTATCCAGCTATATATATATATATATATATATATATATATATATATATATGTTCATGTGTGTGTGTGTGTGTGTATGTGTGCTCATAAATAATTATCATATTTACCAACCCCTCCGCTCGGGCAGGATATGACACAAGGTCAATTTTTAAGCGAAGTTTAACAGGTTTGAATTCAGAGTTATCCTTCTCCTAGACTAGTTGCCTCACCAAGGCTGAAGAACCTAGTCTGTCCTACTATTTACCCCTAGCCGGAGGGAGAATAATTGGATTCATACCTTTCCCAAGGGTATTAGTGCTATGTGAAATGCAATCAGTCTCGTCCAGGATTTGAACTCGTGTCGCCGTGTCCATTTCCTACGACGGTAACCATCACACCACGGGCACCTCCTCATAAATAATTATCCCTAACATTTTTTTAATAAGAAATTTAATTTTCTTTCAAACCAAAAATACAATGATTTTATCATTTCCAGTCAAACATTTTACTGTATAAATGGATATGATTTGGTATTATTTATAACCAAAATCAACAGCATCGAAATGCTGTAAACAACGATAAGAATATGTAGCAGTCCTGAAACAAGTACACCCTTTTAATATATTCATGATGCTTTTTCATACAGTTTCACTGTTATAATAGAGTGTAGTAATTAATAATACACAATAATAACCGATTTGCTGATACATTGTTTCAACAAGAAATTATAAAAACTGAATATCTGATTTAAAGGAAAGCCTACTTTTTAAAAAAAATTAGCTGTTGTCTAATTCTAGATGATACACATCCCTCCCCATATATATATGTGTGTGTATGTGTGTATGTGTGTGTGTGCGTCTATGTGTGTGTGTGAGTGTGTGTATAAAGCAGATCAAATATACATGTGTACATATATAAAATTGCATGAATTAATATATTGGATGTACTTATTTTTGGACTGCTTCATGTCAACAGGGGCCTGTATTCTTAAATACATAAGGTATTGTTGCCCTTGTACAAGATGGGACGAAAATATTAGAAATTTTATCAAAATATCTATTACCACATCAAAATTGGCGTTATTCTTCAGTGCGTTGCAATTTTATTTTCAGTGAATACATATATAGTCATCAACACAGACAAACCGTTTCGTAGTATCACAACTCTTCAGTGTGGCTAGACACACGAGATTCTCGAAGCTGGGATCGAAACGCGGCTTACTCATACGCCAACTGCACAGCTACGAGTAAACTAGAGTAAGCGAAGGAATTTTAAACGCTTATGTATCACATTTGATTTGTTTACATATACCCGCTTAACGGCTACTGAGAGCTCAATTCATTCGAAGAGAGTTGCTTTACGCGAGAGGCAATCCTTACTTCCTTCGCTACAGAGTTCAACCCCATAGGGGTAGTGTGTGTGTGTGTGTGTGTGTGTGTGTGTGTGTGTGTGTGTGTGTGTGTGTGTGTGTGTGGAAAAATAGCAAAACGAAGTAATCTAAAAGTGATGAATTTATTATAAACGAAAGTCAATGTTAAAACATTTCGGTTTTAGTAAACCTTCATCAGGACTTTAAGATGATGAAAACTGCCTACCCATAACGTTGATTTTAATGCAGCCACAATCCTAGCTCCTATCCATAACAAAAAATTGAGACAATTTTTGTGTGTGTGTGTGTGTGTGTGTTTGATGAAAAGATGGGTTCAGAAATCTGTCTCAATTTTTTTTTACCATCTTAAAATCCTGATGAAATTTTTATCAACTTATCATTAATTTTCCTTCATAATAAATTCATCACTTTTGGATTACTTTGTGTTTCTATTTTCCCCATACGATCGAAATCATTTCCATTATTTAATTATATATATATATATATATATATATATATATATATATATATATATATATATATATAACCTAGTTTGCAATATCTATAAATAAGGAGTGCTCAATATCGGTGATTGAATATATATATATATATATATATATATATATATATATATATATATATATATATATATATATCGCATTTGGTCTGCTGGCAAAAACTGCTGGTGGCGCCAGGGGTAACAGTATCACCTTAACCACCAAACCTGTGTCATCACCCCTGGTTGATGGCTGATAAGAACTGGTATTGCAATTATTTTCCCACGTTGTATATATATATATATATATATATATATATATATATATATATATATATATATATATATATATATATAAAAACTACAGTCAATGTATATTTGAAATAACATATGAACATGTGTGTGTGTGTGTGTGTGTGTGTGTGTGTGTGTGTATGTGTGTGTGTGTGTATTAAATAGAATGTGTGTGACAGAGAGAGACAGACAGACAGATAGTGTGGGGGTTGCGTGTGCATGACAAATAAATAAGTTGTAAGTTACGGTAAGTTTTCATGATGTTTAATTAAGTATAAGAACGTCTTTTGAAATAATCTATTGCCGAGACTTACATGAAGTTAAACTGTTTTCTCGCATCTACCATTCCTTCTTTGCAGCATTGCAAGTCCAAGTCCATTGTCAACTCTATCGTCTTTATCGATCTAATTAGATTTTTACTTGGATATTTTAGCAAATTAATCACAGTAATCTAGGCTATTTGTACAACTGATGAAATCGATAAAATGTTGTGAAAAGTTTCAATTTAGAATAATTTATTCATTAAACTTCGATGTTCTATTAAAAAAATAAATAGCACTGGAAAATGTCCTTTTAGTCTAGGTACGCTTTTAAAATGTTCCGACTATTGATTGTGAGTTCGATTCTGACTGAGAGTAAGAATATATCTTTCTTTGTTACTTCTGCTAGTAATGAATTTTCTTATATGCAGATTTCCTGAAATTATATAACCCATCTTTTCATCAAACACACACACACACACACACACACACACACACATATATATATATATATCATCATCATCATCATATCGTGCTGGCAGCACGGATATCCCTGACCCTCTCTCGCCACTCCTCCCTATCGTTCATCGCCCTAGGTAGGTCTTCAGGACAACAACCTGTATCCTCACATAGCTGCTGAATGTACGTTCGAGCTGGTCGTCCTGCTTTTGCGCGGCCATGTGTGGGGATCCATAAGAGTACATCTCTTATGAGTTCATCTCTGCTTCTCCAGCAGTGTCCTGCATGTCTGGTTCGTCTAACTTGAATAGTTTTCGTGATAGGGGGCAGGTGGCCGTACAGTTGGTGTCTTGTGGGGTGTTGCTGCCAGGACTTGTTCAGGATTGCACGCAGCATTCTTATATATATATATATATATATATATATATATATATATATATATATATAAGTATGTATGTATGAATATGTGAGTGTGTTTATGTTTTTGGTATCTACAAATGAAAGAAATAATTACTAATATTCATTTTTTTGATATTTTAATTATATATATATATACAGGGAATGGAGTAGCGCCCTCCCCTACACCTTGGTGTAGCAGCTATCGAAAAGGGAGCCTTCGGGTCACCCTCGACTATGGTCGCTAACTTTACTTTACTATATATATATATATATTAACTCGCACAATTTATAGTTTTGGAGAAACAATTTAAATCAGACTTAGTAGATGTATACGTTTTACTATGTTAATCATCGTATTTACCTCAGGTTTAATTTCAATTTACTTTCGCCTCTGAAAAAGTAATTAGTATTCGAATTGGGAATTCAATAGATTTGAAAGTGATGCCATGTACAAGGCAACTGGTGTATTTCGACAATTGCTCCACAGGACATTATTTCAATTTGTTCCTGTTTGTTGCTACCGGTCATTTATAGGCCGAACGACCGAATGTTATGTGGATATTGTCATACCTATTAAACGAGGTGTTTTAGTAACTATATATGTATATATATGCGTGTGTGTTTGTATATATACACACACACACACACACACACACACACACACACACACATATATATATATATATATATATATATATATATATATGAGATTTTCGAGTCGTATTTAATTGTAAGATACAAAACTAATATTAAAGAACAGCATTTTAAAAATCTTTTAGAGCATTAATTTGTTTTGAAACTATAATACAACCAGCACAGAGCAATAAGTAAAGTTGGTGACCGTAGTCGAGGCCGACCCGAAGGCACCCTTTTCAATTGCTACGACAGCGAGGTATAGGGGAGGACACAACTCCTTTCCTTTACCCTCGATACGTACTTTATATTGTTGAGTGTTAAAAGTCTTTGGTATGACGTGACCTGGGATTGAACCCCAGTCTCCCAGATCATTGGCGAACACTCTACCCCCTAGCCCAATGAGCTGGTAAAGAGCATGTAAAGAGGAGATAAAATGGTAGAAGATATCATAACTTTCTAATATTTCATTCCGATCAAATGCTAGAAGTAATACAAAATGTACATTTTTTTTTCATTATTCAAACGTGTAATTTGAGTTTCTATTTAAATAGAAATTTGGGTTAGGTTAAAGGCATATCAACACTAGATAGTCATTTAATTCCAAATCCTCTTCATATATATATATATATATATATATATATATATATATATATATATATATATATTATTTCAAGAAAAAAACAATATCTGGTGACATAAGGATAATAGATTTATTTCCATCCTGTTAAGAGCATTGATAAGAATCAAAAACTCATTTTCCAATTGGATCTGATGAAGTCCTGTTAAAAATTATTTTAGAATCTTTGATTCATGTTAATGCTCTTAACAGGATGGAAATAAGTTTATTATCCTTATCTGATCGAATATTGTTTTTTTCTTGAAATAATTTTATTTGCCCTGTGAATTTATTTACATTGAGCTCTCTACCAGGAATATCTGAATATTCGAAATTTGAATAATTTATTTGTCATGACGGAATTGTTCCTTACTCCGGATTTAATGGGTTGAAGAATATATATATATATATATATATATATATATATATATATATAAGAAAAACCTTTTTAAATTACTCATATTTTTTGTGATAATATTTATTTCAGCAGACCCTATATTTAAAAAAAAAAATGATAGATCTGCATCTTCGGACAAAGTAATAACGAGAAATTTCTCATGAAGATTTAGAAAACCCACAAAATTCCAGTCACCCTATCTCCCTAACCCAAATTTCATTTGCTTTTTATTTTTTATTTTTTTAATAAGGAAAGACTAAACAATTTGTTTTTCCTACTGTCTGGTTGACAAAGGACATTAAACTCCTATCTCAAGATGTATTCATTTTTGACTTTTCTTTACTTTCCACTTATTTTTAATGTAATGACAAACAAACTTTTAAACCCATATGAAGGAGATAAGAAAAAATATAGAATAAAGGAATAAATTGATTTAGGGAGAGAAAATGGTCAACTATAAACAACTTACATTGGGATTAATAACCTCTTAACAAAAATAAAATTGTATTATGAAATATTATCTTGTATATTAATAGTATTTCATCAAAAAAACAAAGAAAATTGTCATTTTAATACCATTCAATATAATTGATCACATTAAAAGTAAAAATAAAAATTACACAAGTTACTGTTAAGACATTATCTAAAATTATAAAGAAATACAACATATTATATATCCCCAAGATTACAATTATATCATACACATTATCATAATATATATATATATATATATATATATATATGTATGTATGTATATATATATACATATATGCATATATATATATATAGTATTCATATATGATATATATTATAGTACGTATAATATATATATATATATATATATATAGATAGATAGATAGATAGATAGATAAGTGGAAAGTTAGATAAATCAAACACTTACACAGGGTTTGGTAATATCAGCAATATTTCATTCTTTCTTAAGAATTTCATCAGACTAAACCATTTTCTGAGTCTTTCTACAGTTAAGTAAATGTGGGGAATGATAAAATGGAGAGAATAAAGGTGAAGCAGGGGGAAGGAGATGGCTTAGAGTTAAATGTATCAGGCTTCATTAGAGATTTTTGATCGTATGAAAGTGGAAATAATTCTAAAGAGCTGACAGGAAAGAAATAAGGAAAGAAGTTGAGGGGGGGGGGGTTTCGGCATATCCAGTTTCATCAAAGACATTGACTATAATGTTGTGTCCAAGTGGAATGGAAGTCTTTTAAAAGCATATGCATGTTAGGATGGATAACATATTTTAAAAACGATTAAAATATTTTTAAAATAAAAAAAAATTATACATTTCAATCGTTTTTAAAATATTTCATTAATCTTCACATGCATACGCTTTCAAAAGCATCGTTTATATATATATATATATATATATAGTACAATTAAATGGAGACTCAAACTCGGTTAAGCCGTCATAATAAATTTATTTCGGCGGAGAATATTGTTGGTATATTCTCCGTCTCGTCAGATGACTCTTTTTACATGCTCTGTATTGTCCCAGAGATGCGAGCCATACATTGAGCACTCTCATAGATTTATATGATTACCCTCATATATTCTATGTAAAGAATAATCCACACCTACTGTCCTTGGACACTGACTGGATAATTTAGGTATATATATATATATATATATATATATATATATATATATATATTCATTCATACTTATGTTTTTTACAAATAGTCTCTCAAGCATAATTTTTCAACTTTTTAT
>OY757910.1:89520015-89890015 GCA_963585895.1 Sepioteuthis lessoniana | reverse complement strand
CATGTTTGATCGTCTTCAAGCGGAAATAATTGTCATGCAGTTCAGAGATCACTATCTTCCGGTGTATCAGTCTATGAGTGTATCATGGGCTTTTACCTTGTCCCATTTCGTCAGCCAAATCCACCTACGCGATTTCTTTCGATTACTGGCCATTGGGATGTGTCACTTCCTTCCGGTGCATCACTTTGGAATGGCATGTTTGGCCGGGTCGAAGGTCAATATACAACAGAATTGCTTAGTGACTGTTAGTTTCTCGTCTATGGGATCATCAGATTAATATATCTACACAGTTCTATATGTAAATTTACATAAGCTCTATCCTCGATCGTCAACTCTTAATTTATTAATATAGCAAACTATAGTATTAAATAGAAATAAATAATATTGGGCGTATAGTCTGTTCATGATATTTTTCGAGGATTTGCCCATATCTCTTGCTTGATTAGGGATTGTTAAATTCCCACCAGTGACGATCCGTGGATGTGCCTTCTTAATCCAAAGCCACCTAGAGTGAACCCACTTACATACATGCACGCACGCACACACTATTGCCCATTTGGCTGGGGCTGTAGAATACAGTGACTGCTTCTCTGCAGAGGTGCAAGACCCGGCCCCAGCTGAGTCTCCTGGATATGATGAGGTTCCAGTAATGCTGGGGCTTTGGGGAATACAAAGTGCCTCTTCATTTCCATCGCTCCCAGGTTCACTCTGGCCCAGAGTGGTAGCACCTGATAGGGTCCTATCTATAGGTCAAATAGAACTAAACTGCGTACTTATACTAAACTGAATTGTTTAATATAGAACTGTTTTGACATTTAACTGTGTGTAAACAAAAACTATACTTATACTAAACTGAATTGTTTGAATTAGAACTGTTTGACTAAACTGAATAGCTTGAAAAGGAAATCTTTTGACGATTAAACTGCGTACTTATCTTAAATTGAATTGTTTGAAATAGAACTGTTCCTTTGTATAAAAATGAATTTAGCATTAAATAACCTACAAAGGCTTATATGCCATAAAACCAAAACAAACAAACACACACACACACACACACACGCATGTATATATATGATACGATATGTTATGAACAAAAGTAAAAAAAAAATCGGAATAGTTCCTTTGCTATTTTCTTATTGTTCTCAACTTGTTTTGATCTTAGAAAATTCTTTTCTACAAAAAAAATAGATAGTTTTTTAAAGTTTTCAAAGAAGTCGACGAACCATAAGCGAATATATATATATATATATATATATACAGTGTATCACAAAGTCTAAAATATCCGCTAGCTCCGCGACGTCTTCATGGAGGAGTTGAAGAGCATTCCACTGGCTACTTGTAAAGCTCTGGTAAACTCCATGCCCAGGAGATAACGGCAATTCTGGATAATGATGGTAGCCACACAAAATATTGACAGTTGACATGGTGTATGACAACTTTCGCTAAGAGGTGTACTCACTTTTGTTGGCAGGGGTTAAGCTTTTAATGGTTATATTTTTAGGGGAAAATAAATTAACTCTGTTATATAAGCTGCGCACAGACTACTTTTCATTGTGTAAAAGTGTCATTTTGTCAGTGTTGTCCCATGAAAAGATATACTTAAATATCTGCAGAAATGTGAGTGTTGTATTCACTTTTGTGATACACTATATATATATATATATATATATATATATATATATTGTTTATTTATTCATTAATTTTTTTATTAGTCTTTGGAGTCATTATATAGGCAACATCTCACAAAACAGCAGCTGTATGGCCACTCACCACTCATCTCGAAAACCATTCAAATTAGACAAAGAAAACATGCGGGACATCGGCTCCAAGAAACCTAGATAGGAGGATAGAGGACAATACCCGAAAACTCACCACACTATGTCTGCCAAAGGACTAGCCGAAAGTATCCAAAAGATATGTAGTCCATATGACATCAGGACAGTATTCACAAGTGGTTCAACTTTCCGGAGATATCTCTTTCGAGTCAAGCCACCACCGGAATTCAACATGACCAAGAACTGCGTTTACTCCATCCCTTGAAGTTGCGGTAAAATATGCAAAGGTGAGACAGGTCACCCACTAAAAGTAAGGCTAGAAGAACATCGGAAGGCAGTAGTACGAGGTGAGATAGAAAGGTCAGGTACGGCGGACCATATATGAAAGGAAAAAGTAAACCATCTGCCCTTATGGGATAAAGTTGAAATAATTGATAGGGCTGAAGATTAGACGCTTTAAGGAATCAGCACATATGCTGACCTGCTGAGTAGACTAAGTATAAAGCTGAATACAATATCGGAACCGATAATTAAAAAGGCTGGATGAAAAGAAAAAGCCGGAGGACATATCAGCCGAAATGGTGTTGAAAATAACAATAAAAATAAAGACAATAATCCGAAAACCCTTAATGATAAAAATCATCAAGCTTCGTCTCAGAAATGTAGACAACTAATTGAACTGACTATTTGGATAAAAATGTATTTGGTGTTAGATAACCTACAAAGGTTGATATGCCATAAAACCCAACCAACCAACCAAATCCCTATAGATCATCTTACCCACCCAATTATACCTGTTCCGATAATCTACTTTGGGCAAATCTGTTGCTTATCATGGGATTAACAGTTTCATCTTTATCCCTACATAACTTACTCATGATATTTCCTATGTATTTATATTACGGTTCGTTTTACTGATTCTTCCACATTAATTTCATTCCACAACAACGATCCAAAGATTGTCGTTGTTTCTATTCAATTAGAGGATTGCTTTGCTGTCAATCTAACCAGTAACCTTAATTCAGTTGTTTCGGATACGCGGCTCCCAGACTGCAAAGAACTTCGCCGTAAACATTTTTCAAACCAATTATTATCAACCCTAATGTTTTGTTTTTGTTTTGTTTCTTTTTTCTTTTCTTTTTTTTTTTTTTTTTTTTTTTTTTGTTCTCGTACTCCTAGACAATTTACTCTTTAATTTACTTCCAGAGAATTTTCTCTTGTCAATACGTTCACTTTTCATAAAGTGTTTCCCAAACAACCAATTGATAGCATTTCCGGTTAGTACTATCATTAGTAAAGAATAGAGTAACATCTCCAAACTTTACATTGGACCTACTAGCCTCTTCCTCAGGAAACGACAACTATTTTATGTCTTTGAGTTAGAGAACTTTGATTTAGATATTCATACCAACTTGTAAAGAAGTAAAGAGACAGAATGTTTTACTATCAATTTTCATATATATGTGTTGGTCTTCGTTTTGATTTTCTCTTTGTAAATCCCATTTTATTAAGCCAATTTCTCACAGTTTTGTCACAAACATTGACTCCTGTTTCCATTTCTTTTTCTTCTCTCTCTCTCTCTCTCTCTCTCTCTCTCTCTCTCTCTCTTTCTCCCTCTTTCAATATTCTATTTTCAAGATATATTGCTTTGATTTTTCTATCATAATACTTTGATATCTTTCATGGTCTACCTGAACGAAAAAAAACTTGCGAATTTTTCCCAGGACATTTTGTTCGTCAACCGTTTCCCCGTATATCCACGGTCTTAGTCACTAAACAATCTTCCGGATTGTATAATTATAACAAAAAAGTGATACTCAAAGCCGGAATATACTGTGAGACTCTTAGGGAAAAAATATGCTACTAATGCCATCATCATTGGACTTCAAGTATTTTTGACAAGTAATAAAAATCATACAGTATACCAGTGAACTTGAATGTTTTCCATTACATATTAGGTCGACAGGCAAATTGTCGATCAATTCCTCTTTATAGAATCTCTCAGAACAATGGAAGGATTATTAATTGGCAGTTCCCATACCTTCTTTAATTAACATGTTATAAATACACGGACAAAGTATAAGTCCAATTTAGATATATTATTCAATGTGTTCTTAGTTCATTTATATTTAGACTATTGAACTCATTGTTTATATTGTTTTTCTCTTGCATCAGTCTTTCAGCCGATCCATTCAACTGTTTTCTTTGGGTGTAAAAAAGGAAAGTTTACCTCCAAAATTTGAGATTTCTTTTTAAAAAATGTCATAAAGTATGTTATTGACCGAACAGTTGAAGGGTTTCTCGTGTCTTAAACTGTTTTTATTGTCGAACACGACTGCGAGGAAATAAATTCTAGCAATTCTATGACGTTACCATTTAGCTGTTCTCGCATGTACTTGACAGAAATAAGTCACGACGCTTTCGTTAATGAAATTGCACCTCACAATGACACCAGTCTGCATTAATGTTTTTATCTATAAAGAAAACGTATGAGTTTTTGACTTTTATATCTTAACATAAGTTTCAATTGGATAAATGAGAAAGCAATAACGCCTTATGATGGTTGAAATACGCCAATACGATAATAAAATGAAATAAACAGGAAAAAAATTGGACTGATTATGAATTTGAATCCAGATTGACTATGAGGACATCTTCCATAGCCAATTATTTGGTAAAACTACGATTCCCAGAACGAGACCTTTTTAAATGATGGTGCGACCATAAAAACTGATATTTTAATCAAAGAATTTGAATATTACGTGCAAATGTTAAGAAGAAATATTTGCTGCCAATGCTTCCACTATTTTATGCCAAGAGTTCATGAAAAGCAATATAAGCATCATGTAGTGTATTGATTTTCATTTTGTGTCCTGACCTTAGTTTAGCACAAGGTCAGAAATATGGAGCACCCAATAGGTTGGTTGTTTGGTTCGTTTGTTCGTTTTGAGGCATATCAACCCTTGTTGGGTTATTCCATGCTGAATCAAGTTCTTTTATTTTTATTTCAAAATGGTTTCGAGTATTTTGAGCAATTATATATATGTCAAGTAATCAATAATTATCCTTTCTAAACAATTATAGCTTCAAGTAACTTCTCTTAAAACAAATAAATTGAGTTGCGCAGGGCATAACGGTTATCGTGATTGGAAATGGAATCGAAGACATGAGTGTAAATCCTGGACGAAGAAGCTGTTTCTCTTCGCTTAAGAAAGTCATGAATCTATCTCTTCTCTTTCAGCTATGGGTAAAAAATCAGGCAAACTGGGTTTTTCAGTCTTGGTTTGGTAAACTCTAAATTTAAATTAGCTCTACTCCACTAAGAAATTTGCCTTGTATCACACCCTGTCCGTGGCAGAATGGTTGAGTAAATACATACAAGTAATTCGCAGTTACTTTATCCTTCCTCAAGTCTAACATGTAAAAGTCATCTGACGAGACGCAGAGTATAATAATATTCTCCGGCGAAATAAATTTATAATGATAATTTAACCAGGTTTGAGTTTCCTTCTCATTGCACTATATATATATATATATTGAATATGTATGATTTGTGAAATAAATAGCTTTATGGTAACATTTTTAAAAAGCCAGAGCTTATTGGTTTGCAAACGCTTAAATGATTTCATATATTGCTATTAAGTATTACTCATTTGTTTGCGCAGTTAAATGGTTTCAAATATTGCTATTAACAGTAATATTTCTAATGTTTCTATTCAACATTACTCATTTGTTTGCACATAGTCAAATGGCTTTAAGTATTGCTATGTAACACTAAAATTCAATTTATTATCAGTTATTTGTTTGCACACTGTTGAATGGATGTCAGTTCTATTTGACCAATAGATGCGACCCTAACAGGAGTTACCACTCCGTGTTAAAGTGGACCTGGAAGTAATGGCAATGAAGAGGAACCCCACATGCCTCAAAGCTGAAGAACTGAAGTCTCACTATTAGATGTAGTTTCGTGTCGTACGGACGCTCGTACTGGGTGTCTTAGCCGTCTGCATAAATGCAGTCGGCGTATTCTACTGTTCCAGCCGACTAGGCTGACAATCAGACTCAAGTCAGAATTGAACTCTAGTAATGATCTGCAAGACTTTCTCGCTGACCACACGAACTGATTTCACTTAGGGTAATGGTTAGTGAGCTATGCTAGATTATGAGTTGACTGTAGAGCATCACTGGATGTTCTGTACTTCGAATGAAGAGGCACTCCACAATACCCAAAAATCAAGAACTGAAGCCACACTATCTGATGTAGTTTCGTGTCATACGGACTCTCGTGGTGGGTGTCTTAGACTGACAGAGTCAAGTCAAAATCGTACTCTCTAATAATATCCTGCTAGACCTTCTCGCTGGCCACACGAACCGGTCTGACTTAGGGTAATGGTTAGCAAGCTATGCTAGATTATGAGTTGACTGCAGAGCATCACTTGATGCTCTATACTTTGACACTTGTGCCGAAATAAATTTAATAAAAGATAAACATAAAATGAAAGCGTCAGTGTTACTTTCTGTTGTCTTGTGCGCGTAGATTAGTCCGCGTAGAAGAAATGTCTTATGTGTAGATCAAACCTATTGTGGGCGTTTGGAATGAATAACCATGCAGTTAATATGCTCGGATCAAGAGACATGGGAGGAGTATGAGGTTAGGGTGACGCACTCCTTTAACCCCGGTGAGAAATATTATTCTGCTAGATCACACGGTTAATTTCCGATCAGCCGGTTACTAGATTTATCTATCAGTTACTTTGATTTGATTGGTCGAACCAGGACAACTTAAACAAACAAGAGATCGTCTGGCCTCGAGGATATTTCGGAAGACTGCTTCGGAACTCAATGGGCGATCAGCATTCAGATCAATGTCATGATAGTTTATCGTGCTGAGAAGACAGTCTATTTTGTTTTATGGCTACGAGCTGAAAAATGTTCTACAGAGGGGATTTTTACTTACATAAACGGGTTATATATATATATATATATATATATATATTATTCTTGGTCCAGTTAAACCGAAGTTGGGAGTAATTCCATCAGGATAAGAAATTATTCATGAATGAATATTTAAATTTTTCTTGTCCTGATGGAATGAATAATTTCTTGTCCTGATGGAATTACTCCCAACTCCGGTTTAACTGGAAAATTTATAATCCTATGTGACCGGTTTCGTTGTTTTTTCTTAAAGTATATATATATATATATATATATATATATATATCTTCTTTTTATTTCAGCGATTCCCCACTTACCAAGTTTCAATGTTAACTTTAGTATATCCATGATAAACTAACTGAATAAATGGAAGGAAAGACAAGACAAACTGATTTGGACAGAATCATTTAATAAATACCAAATCGGAATACAAGAAGAAGAAACAAAAATACATAGACGTGTCCCAACAGATAAACTATGCGCATATAGTTCTATGAACTAGCAGTACATGAATGGGGTACAAAAACGGGGAATGTCAAACTGGAGATAGAGAGCCGTAGAGTGACCGTATCCTGGAGCGTAGAGAACGTCTATTCTGCTCAAAGAACAGACGCAAAATGAGTATGTCTTTACTGTTTAAAAAAAACAGAAACAAAAGAAAACGAGATTGATTCTGAGATTGTGACACGTGACCACAAGGTGAATAATGGACACGACTCTATTATCCAAAGGAAAAATTATTGATTGTCTCCCTAAACAGCTATAAATAATTTATTCCTGCACAAAAAATATTTGGTTTCTAGTTAAGGAAGTTTTCTTGGGAGGAAATTTTCTAGTGAGAAAATTTGTCTACTTTATACGGTTTTAAACTGAATGTCTACTTCGTATGATTAAGCAAAATGATAACGCTTTCATTTTGATAAACTGTCAAGTATAAAGCAAGGATTTAAGTTAACATGATAGGAGGTGCCCGTGGTGTAATGGTTATCGTCGTAGGATATGGACACGGCGACACGAGTTCAAATCCTGGGCGAGACTGATTGCATTTCACAAAGCACTAATACCCTTGGGAAAGGTATGAATCTAATTATTCTCCCTCCAGCTATGGGTAAATAGGAGAGCAGACTAGGTTCTTCAGCCTTGGTGAGGCAACTAGTCTAGGAGAAGGAAAACTCTGAATTCAAACCTGACAAACTCCGCTCAAAAATTGACCTTATGTCATATCCTACCCGAGCGGAGGGGTTGGTAAATATGGATTTAGGTTAACATGATAAACCTAAGGAGGTAAGACTGGATAACGTCAATATGTCCAAAAATTGTGTCGACTTCAGAAAAAAACAATTAACAACCTCTAAATCTACTAATTCTATTTTTTTCCTGGCGTAGTACTAAAGTTTTTTTTTGGGGGGGGGGGGGTTAATCGTGTATTTCGTTTTAAGCTTTGACGAAACTTACTCGACAATTTTCCGAGAATGACAAAAACTCTAGTATTTCAATTTTTTTGGTTTGTTTTAATTTTGGTGGGGTGTATTTGTGTGTCATGGGGAGCGCAGAATCGCTATCACATGTGAATTTTATGCTAGTTGATTGATCAGTAAACATAAGATATTCATAGATTTTTTTCTACTGTTAGTTTTTGCTGCTCGGCCAACACTGGTATATCCTTGTGTAGAAATCAATAAGAGACATCACTTATGAATTTGTCCTTACTTCAGCCATGCCCAGCATGTCCTTTTCGTTGTTCCTGGATAGTTTGAGAGATGGGAGGTAAGTGGCCGTACAATTTCTGTTTTGTGGAGTGCTGCTTGCAGGATTTGCTCAAGACAACAAGCAGTACCTTTGTGAAGTTCCCATACTCTGGCTCGGAATGGCAGTGTCTGTTAGGGTTCCATATTTGCTAGGGTTACGTTGAAATCATGGGATGCTGCGTATGGGTGAAAAGCGAATCTACGGTGTGCTTTATGAAATGCTGGGCAGAGGAAGCTCATTGGCTCAACGGGTAGTTCAGTCAGGAAAGTACTGCTACTCATCTAAAAAGTTGATGTTAGTTGATGAGAAAAATAAAAATTGAAAGATAATTTTGATTTTAAGTTTGATTTTATTGACCCAGTCGGCTGAAGCTGTAGATTACACTGATTGCATCTCTGCTGAGAGGTAAGACTCCCCACAACGAGTGTCCTGGTATATGACACTAAACAATCTGATGATGAGGTTTCAGTAATGCTGGAGCTTTGGAGAATGCAAAGTATCTTTCATTGCTATTGCTCCCAGGTCCACTCTGGTCCAGAGTGGTAGAATCTGATAGGGTCCTATCTAAGGGTTAAATAGAACTAAATAGTGTACTTATGCTAAACTGTATTGTTTGAAATAGAACAGTTTATATGTATGAAAATGGATTTGGCACTAAATAACCTACAATGGTTGATATGCCATGAAACCAAACCAAACCAAACCAAAATGACTTAATTCGGCGTTAAATGACCCGGAAAGGGTTGATACGCCGTAAAACAAAACAACCAACAAACCAACCAACCCAGCTAAAGTTTCATTGAACATTTCATACAGATACTGGGTGAGGCTGTTTATGTTTCATTTGGCACTAATACCCCTGGGAAAGGCATGAACTCATCTACTCTAGACTCTTACGCCTTATTATGGCAAGCGGTCTACAGGAATTCAAGCCAGCAGTATTTCCCTCTGAAATTGGCCTTGAGCCGCACCCTGTTCTGAGGTGGAGGGAATCAGATGAATACATTTTTACAAAATCCACGCATTAGTTTTTGAGTTACGGAGAATTGGATTATCCGTGCATTCTTGGTATTGACAACTAAAAATATTTAGGCTTTTCTTAAGCTGCTGAGAGAACATTTTTTTCATCTTCTGAACAATGCTCATTTTGTGTCAGTTTCATTGTTCCTTTTCATGGATTGTATTAGTAACTCCCTAGATATGATGGAGAAATTCCTATTTTGTAACACCTTAATAAAATTGTTATATGATAAGAACTGTCTCTTGGACTTCTTACCGAAAGGAATCTAATGTTCTATGAATTGTATGTTTACAATGAGTTATAAATCATGTAAACGTTGCAATTCTACAAAAAAATGACGTTATGAACCAAAAAGAAAGAGAATGAAATCAAAGGGAAAAAGTAGAACATGATTTTATGTAAAAAGAATTATCAGGTCAACCCATTTATATCAATGTATTGTTAAAATCTCTTATTTTGAAATGAATCAATATTTCCATTATATATATATATATATATATTGTCACTGACCGTGTGTGAAAGATCAGAAGTTGCACCCCTTAACCTTAGATAGAGTAACACCTTTTTGGCAGGACGATTAAAATAAAAGAAGATAAAACAAGAAAGACGGGACGCTTAGGTTATGCCTCAATTTCCTGGGTCCCCTCCCTATTCACACGTAGATAGATAACATCTAATATAGTAAGTGACATTCAGGAGACAGACTCAGCGATAAATTGAGTTAACAAACTTTATAAACAACAGGATCTCTGAAGAAACGAAAGGGAAAATAGGAAATAAAGCAAATTAACTAAATAATGTCACATTTACGGATACTGAATAAGATTAGGTTTTGCAAAAGATGAAAAATAGAATACTTAGCTATAAATGATGTTCGTGTTGTTGAATTTAAACACACTAAAATTTATTATTTCCACTCTCTCTCTCTTTCTTTCTCTCTCTCTCTCTCTCTCTCTCTCTCTCTCTCTCTCTCTCCTTATCTTTTTAATCTCTCTGTTTCTTTTCTTCATATCCTCTTGGTTTAGAGCTTATTCGCGGGGAGATAATGTCTTTGAGTTTCTCGTCGGTAATGTTCTCTAACTGGTCTCAGGTTCAACGGTCGAAGGAGTTTGATGAACAAGCTATCTTTCTTCTCTTTTCACTATTTTTTTTTTTTTTATAATAGCCAGAATTATGTTTAAGGTTTTTTTCTTTCACAGTCATCCCAGAGCACAAAAATAGTCAACACTATGAGTCGGTCAAAGAAGTCTGGTGAATAAGTTATCTTTCTTCTGTTTTCGCTATTTTTTTCATAATAGGCAGAATTATATTTAAGTGTTTCTTTTCCACTGTCATTTCAGTGCATAAAAGGCTTTACTTCATGAGTTCGTTAGTTTTTCTCGGAACTACATGCGGGTCTTTTTTATGCAAGCACTAACACATAAGTGTGTCTTCTTTCAATCTATTTTCAGCAACTGTCCTTTCTAAGAAAAATCATCTCATGGTCAAAATCGGTTGGCATTCCCGCGATTTCTCCGTTCTCTGATTGGCCGGTTTTATCCAACCAGAACTGTTCTCTGACTTTTAACTGTGTTGACGCTTCAGTTCGTTTGGCTCCTGCTGCTATCTAACCACGGAGCGAGAGAGAGAGAGAGAGAGAGAGAGAGAGAGAGAGAGAGAGAGAGAGAGAGAGAGAGAGAGTGGGAGAGAAAGAGAGAGTGAAAGAGAGAGAGAGAGTGAAAGGAAGAGATAGTATACTTATAGGAGTCTGGGCGGTTCCCTTTCTGGCGTTCGTCACAATATATATATATATATATATATATATATATATATATATGGTTGATTCAAAGGTTTTTTTTTCGTATTTCAACAATTTCAGCATCTGCTTATTTAGCCGAGGTTATGGAGGGGTCGATTAATGGCGCTTTGTGAAGGATTAACTTCCACCGACAGTGTACGAGTGCTTGTGCTTGGCTATTGTTCAACGACTTCAAGCAAAGCTTCATCTTCCACAACAGGAAGTTTCTTTAACCTTGGTTTGTCTCCTAGGCTGGTGTCATTTTCCATGAAACGTCTGAACTTGTTTTGTGCCTCACGTTCGTTATTAGTTCCTGGGCCTTTCATGTCATTAATTTCTATTTGTCGCTGCCCTTTTCGTAGGGAACGTAAAATGGCTCTAATTGTAATTTTTTTTTCACTACTCATTCTCAAAAGCGTGAAATAAAGAATAAACAATTAATGTTTATATACTATATATGAAAATTAAAAATTAATAATTCAACAATGCTTGGACAACGGATGGTATCAAATATAACTCAACTGGGTATATACAAAGGTTGTTCACAAAGTTCTAAGCCTCACCTAGATGTTAGGTTTGTCACACAACTCTTACCTTTGAATGGGCCTTGCCTGCGCATGAATATGAATTTGTTTTATTAATTTTATCAGAAGTGGTTTCGTGTTGCCACAGCAAAAATGTTCACACAAGGCTCTTCTTTCAGTGTGAGGCTTAGAACTTTTTGAACGACCTTTATATATATATATATATATATATATATATATATATATATATATATGCTACATCTGAGAAAAGCGTGAGATAAATCAAAGTACTCACTGGCCACCTTGTAGAGCAATATAAAAATGTTTACAAACATATTTCTGAATGGCTTTTCATCCTAAATCTATGATTTTAGATATTTGCAGAGACTAAAGATTCGAACCAATAAAAATGAATTCTGGGACGTCGATGACATTTGGAAGTCAAGAAATATTGGTTCTTAGGAATGTAATAGATCCTATTTAAAGAAAAAATAAGATAGATAGATAGATAGATAGGATAAAATTCTGTACGACTCTGATGCGGAGATTGATTGACATGTTTATGGCAGGTTTACGTCAATAATCTCAAAGAAAGCTGATGGAAAGATGATAGGACATTCTGATTGAAGAAGAAACATTTTTCTCAGAAAATAAACAAGAATGAAAATCAAAACATCATTAAATCTGAACAATATATTAAAGCAAAAAGATCGAAGATCCTCACTTTTCTCCTCGATTCAGAAACAGAATTCTTCTTTGGTTACATGTTTACTCTGATGGTGCTAAATCATTACTGAAACATGTTTTTGAGACCAAACTGTAGAATTTTCCTTCAAATCCCTTTTAAGAATTATTCAGAAAATAAATTGTTCTAAGCACGGATTTTAATGATATGTACTAAATTCAAACGGTATCATTGAAATAAATCATTCTTATAAAATACGAAAATATAAAAAAAAACTTTAATTGAAATGGTAAGAACGTGTTTTGTGTAAAAGAGGTTTCGTGATGGAGAAGAATGATTTTCACTTTTTTAATACGGCAACCAAAAACAGGCAAAAATCTATTTATTTATCTGAAATGATCTAAAAAGTAGCACTTTCAATGTATACCTGTGTTATTATAGTTTTACTTTGTTATTTTCTGAATCCGCTTCAGCTTCCATTATTGTCGGAATTATTTTGTGCCTGTTGCAGGTGACAAAAAACTATCAACTTCTTTAAAATATCTTATTATTATCAAACTCAGCTCTTCAAACTTTTCTATGAAACACATGCCCAAACGTTTTAAAGTATTTCCCACAAATGAACAAAGCCTAACGTAGGAAGAAAAAGACAGTCGATATCATCAGCGTACATATTGAAGGATATTTCTAAAAAAAAAAATGTCTAAAGAGAGAAAAAAAAATCAAGATAGCAACTCGACGCGCATTTTTCTTTATGTTTTTGTCAAAAAATATATATTTGCGTTGAAAACAAAAGAATCGTTTCGGTCGGACACAGCGGCGTAGTAATGACTTGATTCAGAGATGAATGTGAAATCTGCCATTACCTCATTGAATTGACATACAGCAGCAAATGAATATAAACGGCTAGAACTATGACGTCATCTTCCAGATGTTTCCGACAAAACTTTGACGTATGAATAACGCAGTACATCACCGACTGCACATGAAATCATGTTAGCCGGACAGAGACTTCAACTTATATATATATATATATATGTGTGTGTGTGTGTGTGTGTGTGTGTGTGTGTGTGTGTGTGTGTGTGTGTGTGTGTGAAAATTTACAAAAATGAAAACACACAAGATCTTCTGAGGATGATTTTATTCATTGAATTATTTGCCAACGTTAAATGTTTCGGTTTTTTAGACCTTCATCAGGGTGTTTGAGTTATTAAAGGAAACGAAAAAAATGAGACAGTTTTAAACATTCCATAGCCATTAGTTACATTCTGTTTCAAATTTGTGTTCAAAAATTTATCTAAAAAATCTATATATATATATATATATATATATATATGCATTGTTACCTATTAAAAACATTCCGAACCATATCTATCCGTCTTCATCGATGTCAACGTAATACACGCCTATATATATATATATATATATATATATATATATTTCTTTAAGAAAAAACTAAAATTGGTCACTTTAGGATTATAAATTCATTTCCATCCTGTTATGGGTTTTGATATAAATCAAAAACACCGAAAATTATAGGACTTCTTCAGATCAAATAGATAAAATAATTCAGAATAGACCCAGGAAAGAAGGGCAGGAGAGGGTAGAAGAAGGGTGAAGAGTTTTCTCCTTTAACCCACTTCCGGTTTTTATCTTTATTACCGGTTGGAAGTATAGTAAATTGATTTTTTTATTTCTAAATACATTTCAACTTAAAATTCCAGATTTAATACTAATTTACTGAAGAACAACCTTCCTTAATATCCTTACGTAAGGATACAGTAATACTTTGATATTATCTATGATAATTTGTCTATAGTTTAAATTTATTCCTATGTCGACATCTAGCTATTAATTCACAACGCTGATTTAATAGTTTTTCGGGGTCTGGGTATATCATTACCTGTATTTTTCCTCTAGGCACAGTTTACATCTACTATCAAAGCATTTTGGAGTATTCGACTTTTTCAATATGAACCATTGATTCTCAGGAGTTAAACCTTTATTTTCCAAACTCCAAAACAGATGTAGACATAGGAATAGATTTAAACTATAAATAAAGGAATAAATTGATTTAGGGTGAGATAATTATCTGCTATAAACAACTTACATGGGGATTAATAACCTCTTAACAAAAATAAAATTAGATTAAAAAATATTGCATTGTATATTTATCCTATTTCATTAGAAAACGTGAAAATTGTCGTTTTAATACTATTCAATATAATTGATCACATTAACAGCAAAAATAAAAATTATACCAGTTACTGTTAAGACATTATCTAAAATTATAAACAAATACAACATTATATATATATATATATATATATATATATATATATATGTGTGTGTGTGTGTGTGTGTGTGTGTGTGCTGAAAAGTAACTGCTGTGTTCGTAACAAAATCCTTTATCCTCGACCTGACTGATTGCATTTCACATTGCACTAATACCCTTGGGAAAGGTATGAATCCAAATATTCTCCCTCCAGCTATGGGTAAATAGTAGGGCGGACTAGGTTCTTCAGCCTTGGTGAGGCAATTAGTCTAGGAGAAGGAAAACTCTGAATTCAAACCTGTTAAACTCCGCTCAAAAATTGACCTTGTGTCATATCCAGCCCGAGCGGAGGGGTTGGGTAAATAGGATTAAGGTATTAAGTAAAATTACTTTATTTAAGGTGAAATGTATTCCTCGATGCTTTCGATTAAAAAGAAACAAATTTCTGTTCAAACCTATCTGAAGAGTCAGCTGATGAGCTGGTGAAATAAATTTATAATGTGGTATATTTTTTTTTAATTTTCTTGTTATTAATGATATATATAGAAGTAAGTAAAGTTAGTGAACTAACTCAAAGGGGACCCGAAGGCCCCCTTTTCAAAAGCAACTACTCGGGTGGTAGGAAGGCCACAACTCCTTTCCCTTGATTACTCCACTTTACACTTGATACATACCTTGTAATGCTGAGTGTTAAGCAACGAGGTATCAAGTACCACTTTTTGAGCATTTGGTATGACTATACTTGAGGTTAAAACCTGGTTTGTCGGGCCATTAGTGCACACACTTCCTACTTCGAACGGATATACATATATATATATATATATATTTCTTTAAGAATAAAACAAAACTGGTCACATTATGATTATGAATTTATTTCCATCCTCTTATGTGTTTTTGATATAAATCAAAATCAAAAACACGAAAAAAATTAACAGGACTTCTTCAGATCTTTAAAAAAAAAAAAGTGATCTAAGAGCATGAAAGATTTTATTAGAATATAAAAGACGTAAGGAGATAGCATAGACGTTTGGATGTCAGTATGATGCTGCACTACTGCTGGCTGATTTACAGTGATACATTAGTTTCCAGACGACTTGTAATATAATTGTCGAGGGAGTTCGCGTTATATATCTTGCCTTTCGTTTTATATATCTTGCCTTTCGGTTTGCCTTTGGGACCAGGGTATTTGGGTGACGTCACGCACCGGAAGCGTGGGCTGAGATTTGAGAAAAAGCAGTGAGTTGAGTTCCTGCGTCCGAACGGGAAGGTTGACTTTGTGCGATACGGGCGTCGCCCGTTGGTTGGGTTGAGAGCTGACGATGTAAAAGCAGTCAGCACAGAAAGATTGTGTCTCTCTCTCCTCATGTCGAAAAACCTTTAACTCAAAGGTAATAAAGTTTCGTACCTGAACCAATTTCGTAAAGTTTCGTGTTTTTAGATTCCCCATGTCTATTTCACTCATCCATATATCGGCGATGTAACAGACTGAAATCGAGACAAAATTAAATTTATAAGTTATTCATCGTATATGAGTAAATTCTTCGTCGGTGAAGTCATCGTGTGGCAAAATCATCGTCGATAAATTCACCGTCATTAAAGTCATCGTCTGTAAATTCATTGTATGTTAAATTCGTAAGTTATTTATCGTGTGTTGGTAAATTTATCTTGTAGTAAATTTATCGTCGATAAATTCACCATCGATAAAGACATCGTCTGTTAACTTCATCAGGTGGTAAATTCATTTGTTATTCATCGTGCGTTGGTAAATTTATCTTGTAGTTACTCCATCGTGTGGTAATTTCATCATCGATGAATTCACCTTCCATAAAGTCATCGTCTATAAAATCATCAGGTGGTAAATTCATGAATTATCCATCGTTTGTTGGTAAATTCATCCCATGTTGGTAAATTCACCGTATGTTGGTAAGTTCATCGTGTGGAAAATTCATCGCCATCAAATTCATCGTTGTCAAATGCATCATCCGTAAATTCATCGTGTGGTAAATTAATCATATGATGAATTCGTCGCCCGTGAATTTGTCGCCGATAAATTCTTCATGTGGTAAATACATTGTCGTTCATTGTCGTCAAATTCATTGTCAATAATTTCATCGTGTGGTAAATTCATCGTGTACGAAATTTTTCATGTAGAAAATTCATCGAATTCATCTTAACTAACTTCATCGTCGATGAATTCATCTTCACTAAATTCATCGTCGTCAAATTCATCTAATTGTAAATTCAGTGTGTGGCAAATTCATCGTCAGTAAATTCATCGTGTGATAAATTCATCGTCAATAATTTCATCGTCGGCAAATTCATAGTATGGTAAATTTATCACATAGTAAATTCAACGTGTAATAAATTAATCGCAGACAAATTCATCGTTTGAAAAATTCATCGTTTAGTCAATTCATCCTCGATATATCTATCGTGTGGTAAATTCATCGTCAATAATTTCATCGTCAGTATATGTATCGTGTGGTAAATTCATCGTCAATAATTTCATCGTCAGTATATGTATCGTGTGGTAAATTCATCGTCAATAATTTCATCGTCAGTATATGTACTGTGTGGTAAATTCATCGTCAATAATTTCATCGTCAGTATATGTATCGTGTGGTACATTCATCGCAGATTAATTAAGTATTCAATCATTGATTTTAAGAATTTCATAAAAAGAGTAAAAGGGTTCGGTTTACGGTTAGGGAAACCCTATATTATCAGGGCAATTAATCTGATACGATGAGTGTATCTGTGATAGATTTACCATGCGAGGGATTGACTGTCGATGAATTTACCGAACAATTAACTCACCATGTGATGAATTTATCTCAAAACACCTGAAAATATCCATATTTACCCAACCCCTTTGCTCGGGCAGGATATGACACAAGGTCAATTTTTAAGCGGAGATTAACAGGTTTGAATTCAGAGTTTTCCTTCTCCTAGACTAGTTTGCCTCACCAAGGCTGAAGAACATAGTCTGTCCTACTTAGCTGGAGGGAGAATAATTGGATTCATACCTTTCCCAAGGGTATTAGTGCTATGTGAAATGCAATCAGTCTCGTCCAGGATTTGAACTCGTGTCGCCGTGTCCATTTCCTACGACGATAACCATTACACCACGGGCACCTCCTCTCGAATCACCTGAAAGTATCACTATCAAATACAATCTAGTGTTATACCCAGGAAACACCGATTTTTTGGGGTGGGGGAGCGAGGTCTTATCCGCTGCATGGATACAGCCAGGGCAGAAACTTTTCAAGACACAAGTCTCTATTCTCTTGTATGGATTTGATAGATACATATATACTTCTGGCTGATGGTGAAAGAAAATCTCTGAGAAACCTACTCCACACCACACACTTCTGCCTGGGAATAGGAGATATTATTATAATTATTATTTACGCCAATGAGTGGTTTCTCAGTGGAGTTTGAGTGAAAGCAAATCTCTTCAAATCTCCAGGACTCTTCTTAGTATTCTAACCGATCTTAATAATGCTGTAGTCTAGATGGTCTCTACTCGTCCATTTATTTCCAAGCCTTCCAGTCCCTTAAACAATCCTTAAGTGATTTCCCTAGTGCACCAGCCACAATTGGTATCACCGTCACATCCATGTTCATTTATTTTCACTCTATGGTCTGCCGGGACGGCTAAGTCTATTATTCGATACATTTTTTTTTCTTTTTTTTTTTTTTACTTGACTATCACTAGGTCTGGCCGTCTGGTCGAGATTAGTTGATCCGTTTGTATCTCAAAATCCTAGAGAATTTTATACATCTCGTTCTTCAGGACGGATTCTGGGATACGGATATATCACTGGTCCGTATGATCAAATTCAGTCAGAGTGAATTGCGAACCCCACCCAGTTGTGTCTAGTCTTATACTCTTTGCGCTAATTATTTGTATTTGCTAATAATATAATTGATCGTTTCGTCTCTGTCACCACATAACTTACATTTACTATTTTGTCTGGTCTTGTCTGTTTTTGCTTTAACATAGTTGGTTCTTAAAGCGTTGTTGTGTGTTGCTTTTAGAAGATATTCAGTTTTATTCTTAAGGTTTTCCTTTCTTAGCCATGTTCAAGTTTTCTCGCGTGAGATTTCGCTTGTTTGTTAAATGGTCAAATTCAAATTTCGTTCACAATTCCAAGTCGATCAGCTTTCCTGCCCTTTCCTGCCCAATCATATACTCTTCGTATGCTAATTTACTTCATTCGCTTATTACGGGGCTGATTGTTTCATCTCTATCACCACATAATCTACATCAGCTATTTTGTTGCGTCCTATCTGTTATTACTTTGACATAGTTCTTATGGCGTTGTTCTGTACTGCAATCAGAAGAGATTCAGTTTCTCTTAAGGTTTCCCTTTCTTAGCCATGTTCAAGTTTTCTCGTTTGATATTTCGGTAGTTTGTCGCTTGAAATGTCAATACAGTTCTTCTTCCCATTTTGTTTTCTAGTTATTTTTGTTCTGTTGGAGGAGGTGCCCGTGGTGTAATGGTTATCGTCGTAGGAAATGGACACGGTGACACGAGTTCAAATCCTGGACGAGACTGATTACATTTCACATTAGTACTAGTACCCTTGGGAAAGGTATGAATCCAATTATTCTCCCTCCAGCTATGGGTAAATAGTAGGACACACTATGTTCTTCAGCCTTGGTGAGGGCAACTAGTCTAGAAGAAGGAAAACTCTGAATTCAAACCTGTTAAACTCCGCATAAAAATTGACCTTGCGTCATATCCAGCCCGAGCGGAGGGGTTGGTAATATATATTGTTGTTCTGTTGATCCCTGTGTTGTTTGTGTTGTTTCTGGTCGCTATTATCAGTCTTTCTTTGGTCTTTTTTACGAAGTCTTCGGGTCATCTTATTGGTGTATTGATGATATCTTGAATGCTGGTGAGTCCTCTTCCTCCTTCTTTTCTTGACACATATAGTCTTTATATATCAGTAATTCCCAACATGGACATGATAATATTTTGGTGGTGCTTATTCAGAGAGCAAGTTAATGAATATTTAAGAATTAAATATTACAAAGGAGCAGAAGAATTTTAAGAATACAAAACTGGAGCATAGCCCAAAATCGGTTAGGAATCACTGTTCTATATCATCTCTAGGATGTAAGGCCTTATGTTCTCTGGTGCATTTGTCAAAGTTCTTTCCTTGTCCACTTTAAGAATGGTCCCGAGTATCTTACGAGGAAGACGGTCTAGGTGTTTCATTATTACTATTATTATTATAATACTCCTCTGAGAATTTTTCACTCCAGCGTTTGCCAATGGTTTTTCACTAGAGTTTGAGTGGCATCAAGTCTCCTCAAGTCTCCATAATTCTAGCCGATTTAAACAATGCAATAGTCTGAATGGTCTTTACTTGTCCTCTGATTTCTAAGTCTTCCAGTCCCCTTACCAAACTTTCAGGGATAGCTCCATGCACACCTATTACAATCGGTATCACCGTCATCTTCATCTTCCATTGTGTTATTTTTTTTTAATTCTCTGGCAAGGTCTAGGTACTTATCTCTCTTTTCACTTTTTTTTATCTTTAGTCTGTGGTCCGCCGGTACGGCAAAGTGCACCATTCGGCAGTTTCTTTTCTTTTTTTTTTTTTTTTTTCTTTGTTGACCCTCACTAGGTCTGATCGTCTGGCCTAAATTAGGTAATCTGTTTGTATCTAAAGATCCCAGTAAATTTTGTGCGCCTCATTCTCCAAGACAACTCATTATTATTATTATTATTATTATTATTATTATTATTATTATTATTATTATTTACTCCTTTAGAGTTTTTCACATCAGCGTTAGCTGATGGTTTTTCACTGGAGTTTGAGTGACAGCAAGTCTCTTCAAGTCTCCACGACTATTCACAGTATTCTGGCCGTTCTCACTAATGCTATTGTTTGGATGGTCTCAGCTCGTCCTCCAGCTTCAAAGTCCTCCAGTCCCTTTAATAATCCTTTACTTACTGTAACAAATGCATCAATCACAATTGGTATAATTGTCATTCTCATGTTCCATAGTTTTTTTCAATTCCCTAGAAGGGTCCAGGTACTTACTCTTCTTTTCACATTCTTTTAGTTTTATTCTGTGGTCAGACAGGACAGCAAAATCGACAATTTTGCAAAATCTCTTTTTTTTTTTTTTGTTGTTGTTGTTGTTGATTATTATAAGGTCTGGTCTTCTGGTCGAGATTAAGTGATCTGTGTGTATGTCAAATTCCCATAGGAGTTTATGCGTTTCTAGGACAGCTGCTGGGTTGTGTATATACCATTTGTTCGTATGGTTAAATTTAGATTTCTTGCACATTTCCCAATGGGTCACCTTGCCCACCCAGCCATGTTTAGTCGTCATATTTACCAACCCCTCCGCTCGGGCAGGATATGACACAAGGTCAATTTTTAAGCGGAGTTTAACAGGTTTGAATTCAGGGTTTTCCTTCTCCTAGACTAGTTGCCTTACTAAGGCTGAAGAACCTAGTCTGTCCTACTATTTACCCATAGCCATGTTTAGTCTTATACTCTTTCTGTGCTAATTTGCTGCATTCGCTTATGTGATTGATCGTTTTGTCCCTGTCACCACATAGCCTACATCTATTATTTTTTTAATCGTATCTATTCTCGCTTTGAAATGATTGGTTCTTATGGCGTTGTTTCTCTCTTAAGGTTTCCTTTTCTTAGCCAGGTCCAGGTTTTCTCGTGTGAGATGTTGATTATTAGTCGTTTAAAACGCCCATAGAGTTGTTTTTCTTTCAATTTTTGTCATTCTGTTGTCTATCGAGTTATCAGCATTGTTTCTGATGGATGTAATCAGTCCTCGTTCGTGTTTTCCTATGTAGTCTTCGAGTCGTTGTATCGATGCGTCAACGCTGTCTTCAATGCTGGCAAGTCCTCTTCCTCCCTCGTTTCTTGATACATATCGTCTGTCAACGTCGTCCCTGGGATGTAATGCCTTGTGCATGGTCATTAGTTTTCTTGTTCTTTGATACATTTGTTTAAGTTCATCTCTGGTTCACTTCGGAAAGGGTCACGAATATCCAACGAGGGGCACAGCCTAAGTATTTATTCCTTTGATAAGGTTTCAGCTAGAAAGTTTTGTCTCGAGTAGTTTTTTAGTTCTCCTGAGATATTCTTTTTGAATTTTGTCCTTCCTTTCCACTTGTTTGATGGTATCAACCTCCAAGATGCCCAAGTATTTGTAGGTTTCTTTTACCCCGAGCGTTCTAATCTTGTCTTGATTTGGTAGTTCCATTCCGTCAGTCATATTTCATTTGCCACTTTTCATTACAAGCATGGCACATTTTTCTATGCTAAATTCCATTTCTATATCCCGACTGTATATTCTGACTGCGTGTATTAGAGTTTCCAGTTCTTTTTTCATTTTTTGCAAATAGTTTGATGTCATCCAAGTACATTAGGTGATTGATCTTTTCTTGCAATCTACCAAGTTTGTATCCGGCCCTGCATTTTCTGAGTATGTGATTAAGTGGCGACATGGCAATTATGAATAGTAAGGGTGATAGTGCATATCCTTGAAATATACCTCTTTGAATCTTTGTTTCAGCTAAGCTTCTTCTTCCTGCTGTCAATCCCCCTCTCCAGGTTTTCATAGCTTTCTCGATGAATTTTATGACTTCATGTGATTATTATTATGATTTTTTTACTCCTTAAGTGTTTTTCACATCAGTGTTAGCTGATGGTTTTTCACTGGAAAAGCAAGTCTCCTCAAGTCTCCAGGACTCGTCTCAGGATTCTGGCCGTTCTCAGCAATGCTGTTATTTGGATAGTCTCTACCCGTCCGCCAACTTCCAAGTCCTCCAGGCCTTTTAATAATCCTTTTTTATTGTGCCAAAAGCACCAATCACAATTGGCACAATCGTCACTTTTGTGTTCCACAGCTTTTTCAATTCTCTTGCAAGGTCGAGGTACTTATCCTTTTTTCACGTTCCTTCAGATTTATTCTGTGGTCTGCCGGGACAGCAAAGTCGACAATTTTGCAAATTGTCTTCTTTTTTTTTTTGTTGATTATTATAAGGTCTGGTCTTCTGGCCGGGATTAGGTGACCTGATTGTATGATAAAGTCCCATAGGAGTTTATGCGTGTCATTTTCTAGGACAGGTGCTGAGTTGTGCATATACCATTTGTCAGTATAGTCAAATTTAAATTTTTTGCACATTTTCCAGTGGATCACCTTGCCTAACCAGTCGTGTCTCGCCTTATACTCCTTCTGTGCTAATTTGCTGCATTAGCTTATTATGTGATTGATCGTTTCGTCTCTGTCACCGCATAGCCTACATTTACTGTTTTGTTGCGTCCAATCTATTCTCGCTTTGATATGATTGGTTCTTATGGCGTTGTCCTGTGCTGCTATTTGGAGAGATTCCGTTTCTCTCTTAAAGTTTCCTTTTCTGAGCCAGATGCTGTGAGATGCTGTTTATTAGTTGTTTAAAGCGGCCATAGAGTTATTTTTTCTCTCATATTTGTGTCCTAGTTGTTGTTACTTAAATGTAAGTACAGTTTAATTGGGAAAAACATTTATATTTCAAGCTATTCAACTTAGTCAAGCAGTTCTAATTCAGCTTATTCAGTTTAGTATAAGTACAGATTTTATTTACACACATGAATGTCAAAACAGTTCTATATTAACCTAATCAGTTTAGTGTAAGTACAGTTTCAACGTCAAAGACAGTTCCATTTCAAATAATTTCTATTTCAAGCTATTCAGTTTAGTCAAACAATTCAGTTTAGCACAAGCATGCCGTTAGTTCTGTTTAACCCATAGATAGGGCCCTATTTGGTGCTATCTCGCCGGGCCAGAGTTGACTTGGGAGCAATGGCAATGAAGGGGTGTTCAGCATTCTCCAAAGCACCAGCACAACTGGAACCTCAACGTCAGATTGTTTTGTATCATATATCCAGGACACTCATTGGGGGCGGGTCTTACCCCTCTTCAGCGGTGGAGTCTGTGTATTCTACAGCCCCAGCCGACTGGGCAAATATGCGTGTGTGTATGTGTATAGTTTACAATGAGAGTGGAAGAAAAGAAATATGGCTTTCGGTATATAAGTTTGCTTTGGTTGTAAATAAACAGATGGACATTCAAATAAAAACCATTTCATAGTTAATTCGTAATTTTCTTTTAGGAATTTCTCTTTGTTGCTTTTGTTTTTGTTTTTTGTTTTTATTGTCTTTTATTGTATTTTTTATTTTGTTTAGTTTTATACTGTTGTTTTTCTCCCATCCGGTTTCAACGTTGTTATTTTCATTTCAATAAATTGTGCGCTTAATCTTGTAAACAACTTCGAGAAATTCTTTGTGACACTCAGAGTTCGTATGGAGATTTTATTCGTGTTATACCTCAAGTCTGCAAGGATTCTTTTTTATTCTTTTTTTAATTTTGGAAAAATCTTTTTTGTCAACATCGCTTAATATCTATCTAATTTATTCACGCCTTAACTTCTCTCTCTCTCTCTCTCTCTCTCTCTCTCTCTCTCTCTCTCTCTCTATATATATATATATATATATATATATATATATATATATATATAGACACATGTATTTCTTTTAACTATGTTTTGTTGAAAAAAACACCAGTAAAGTACATTTTAGCAGGTTTTTGTTGGGGAGGGGCTTATCATCTTGTAAGATTTTTAAAATTCGGTTCAGTTTTATATAATGATTGTTTTTATTTCTTTAAAAGCTAGTGAAACTTCTGTTTCTGATACCTAGTATGTTTTATATATTTAATGTAGAACTGTCAAAAGTCTTAAGAAATTGTATACGTTTGTTATTTTATGGCATATCAACCTTCTCGGGTTATTCAGTGCCAAATCCATCGTTTTAAAAGAACTATAGTGGTACTATTTAACCCATAGATTGGAGGATAAGGGGGTTCATACCTTTCCCAAAGGTATTTGTTCGAAAGTGAACGTAATAGCGCGACTGGAGTTCGAACTCACCTACTACGATTCCACAGCCTAGTGCTTTAACTACTACACATCGAGGATACCCCCGAAATGCTGTATGAGGATATTAATAAAAACAGACATTTGAAAAGAACGCTGTTTCTTATTTTTTCATAAAATTTTCTTCCTATTACCACGAAAAAAAAAACACAATGCGACTATAGTGGTTGTGATGGACGTGTGATTTACAGGTGACAAGTCAAAGTTCAATTCCTACTGAAACAACCGTGAGAACGCGTTGGCAACGTTGGCTGGATATAGCGGTCACATGTTATTTGAGATATTTAGTTAAATTCAAATCGTTAGTTGAGTCGAGACAAGGACAGCCGAAAAGTCAAGAAATTCGGAGTTTAATTGATATCCCTCATCACTGGTATTGGTCATGGTCTTCATTTTTTTTCACATCACGCTTTTTCCTTCGGTCCAGAGAGAACCTTTAACATCGGGTATAATCGTGAGTGATTCCAGTGACAAAACGTTTTTGTCACTTCCTTTTAACAATAAGGAACAAGAGACAACCACTTTCTCCTAGAGACTTTCTTCTTTTGGGGTGTCTCATAATATTACGATATATATATATATATATATATATTGGTCTAATGAGTTAAGTGTTTGCCAATGGTCCGGGAGACCGGGATTCAATCCCAGGTCGGGTCATACTAAAGACTCAAAAAATGGTACTTGTTGCCACCTTGCTTACCACTCAGCATTATAAGGTAAGGATCAAGGATAAAATTGAGCAATCCAGGGAATGGAGTAGCACCCTCCCCTACACCTTGGTGTAGTGGCTATTGAAAAAGGGGCCTTCCTGTTACCCTCGACTAAGGTCGTAAATTCAATTTACTTTATATATATATATATATATATATATATATATATATATATATATATATATATATTGTACAATTTGAAGGAAACTCAAACCTGGTTAGTTGTCATTATAAATTTATTTCACCGGAGAATATTATTATATTCTCCGTCTTGTCAGAGGACTTTTTACATGTTAGACCTGAGGTTGCAGAACAGCAAATGTAGAATTGCAGTTCATATGTGTAGGAAAAAAAAATTAGTTCTCTGGCGAAGGAAAGGGGGTCAAAACAATAGGTGTTAGAAATATTAAGAAACGGGAGCAGGGTGTACCTGTAGGTCAACCCATCCCAATTTGAGCACATGCCAGGATTCCTATAGCAGATGGGATTTTCTAACTAATCTAAGCTCGTAAATTAAATGACTATCCCCATATATATTCTTCATTTGCTCCTAATACATATGTTAATAATCTCAGCTGGTGTGATTTTAGACATTCCCCTAAAATTGAATTATAATCAAGATAAATAAAAATAAAATAAAAGTAAAAAACTTTTTCGGCAACTACCAGGTGCCTTTAATTAACCCTAAAAATGGTCAAGGGGAATTAACTACCCCAGAAACAAAAGCCTTAATTCTTTAATTAATATCCGAAGTTCACAGTCATCATCTATACATAAATCTCCCCGTCCTAATGATATCAACTTCTGAATTAGTAGTTATTAAATTCCAATAAAATTCTCATCGCTATCCTTGCTATTGCCTATCATCGGACGCTAACTGGATATTTCTAATATATATATATATATATATATATATATATATATTGTAACCGGGACATTGGCCCAGCGGTTAGAGTGTTCGCCAATGGCCCGGGAGACCTGGGTTCAATCCCAGGTCGAGTCATACCAAAGACTTTAAAAATGGTACTTGATACCACCTTGCTTAACACTCAGCATTATAAGGTACGGTTCAAGGGTAAAGTGGAGCAATCCTGGGAATGGAGTAGCGCCCTCCCCTACACCTTGGTGTAGTAGCTATCGAAAAGGGAGCCTTCGGGTCACCCTCGACTATGGTCGCTAACTTTACTTTATATATATTGTCATCCACAGACAGACTGTTTCGTTCTATCAGAACTCTTCAGTGTGGCTGGACACATAGGACGCTCGAAGCCGGGATCGAAACCCAAACAACATTACATTAGACTAAGTCTCAGATCGCTCGGCCAACAAGAGTACCACGTTGGCTAAGGGAATTTTTAAGGTATTTATGTAGCCACAGCAGCAGCAGCGTCCGTTTCTTTACATTTTTATACCCTATCGGCAACCAGAGTGCTCAATTCTTTCGAAGGGCTTTGCATTATGCGAGCGGTGGCCGAAAATTCCTTCGTCAGAGTGCTCAACCCCCATGCTGGAGCGTATATATTGTCATCCACAGACAGACTGTTTCGTTCTATCAGAATTCATCAGTGTGGCTAGACACGTAAGACGCTCGAAGCCGGGATCGAAACCCATCCAAATTTACGTTAGACTAAGTATATATATTTAGACATATTTGGTTAAATTGTACTAACGTCTTTTGTCTACATATTTTAATTGATCCGTTCGTCTCTCTTATGGATGTTATAATATATAGCAGGAACTGACAAATGAATTTTCCATAGTTAATTTGTTCTCAAGCACGTTTGGACCCGTCATAGGCCATCTTCAAGGGAAGTATATTGTAAAAGCAATACAACCTTTGCAAGTACAATACAACATTGTAAAAATTAAGCATTAAGAGTTTTATCTATACTGGTGTAATGTTGTAGCGTTTGTTTTTTTGTTGCTTTTTTATTCAGTGATAGATAGATAGACAGATAGATAGATATGATAAAAATACGTGGGAAGTTGGATAAATCAAACACTTAACTCAAATGTAGATGTGTGATATTTCGTTCGGCTTTATTTCATCTTCAGGAACATCATACCTGGCAAACATCATATTGAACGAAAACAAAATCAAAATAGAAAACGGATAGGAAAAAAAAAACATTTTTTCACTCAGTGTCACCATACTTTTAAGAATCCTTTCTTTTTGCCTTTCCTTATTGCTGTGCCTCTTAGCTCTTCCTCACTCCAATTACAGCCTAGACACCACGATATAGACAATATTCTGCGACATCACATCATTATAGTCAGCACCTTTTCCATGAAACAAGTTATGCAAAAACGTCTTTCATCCAAACCCTTCCTAACTTTTTCCTTATCAGCTCCCAAAAATCTATCTCTACTTTCAAAACAAAAAATCTTTAATGAAACCTGATACATTTGACTTTAAATCCCTCCCAGCTTTCCTGCAACTCTACCCCCTCCACCATCTTATCATTTCTTCTCACATGCTTTGAGATAGAAAAACTCAGAAATGGTCTCTGTCTAGAGAAGTTCCTGAAGATGAAATAAAGCTGAATGAAATATCACACATCTAAATTTGAGTTAAGTGTTTGATTTATCCAACTTTCCACATATTTCTATCATACTGTCAGATTCACTACAAATCTATCATTTTAATATATATATATATATATATATATAATCCTTACAAAAAGTGGGGAGTATGCAAGGCGTAATGGCTCACGTGCTGAACTGTGACATCGTAGAAGTCGTGCATTCACATTCACTTTCGGACTAAATTTCTTGGAAAAAATAAGAACCCCATATTCCATCATCATGTCGTACCGCTAGCACGGATATCCCTGACCCTCTCTCGCCACTTTTCCCTATTATCCATCGCCTCTAGCCGGTCATAAGGGCTACATCCCGTATCCTCACATAGCTGCTGTATGTATGTTCGAGCTGGTCGTCCTGCTTTTGCTCGGCCATATGTGGGGGTCCATTGGAGTATATCACTTATGAGCTCGTCCCTGCTTCTCCAGCAGTGTCCTGCATGTCTGGTTCGTCTAACTTGGATCATTAATGTTCTTCTACAAGGATGGCATTAACATTAAAATACACACGGAGGTGGATATGTTATTAAACAGATAAATCAAACCTAATCTTACCTAATCTATTAAAACTGCAACGATAATTAGATTCGACTCAAGTCTTAACAATCAAATATGCTTTTGTATAAACAGTAACTGAACATACATTAATCCGGGGATAGGTGAGTAGAAATAATTATTTTTATGTCTGCATGTATTTACCAGTTCCGAACTTTTTCTCAACAATTTTCTAGTCCCAGAAAATCTAAATATAAAATTATCATGAGAACAATTTACAAGGTTTTAAGGCTCTATTACGAACATACTCTTTCTTGAACAATTTCCACTCAACTTCGGGGGACACAGCCTTTACATTTTTACATTCTTCATACATTTATATCATATATATATATATATATATATATATATATATATATATATATCAAAAGGGGGACATCTCCACTCTAGACGGAACCCCTCTTAAACTAGTAGACAAATTCACTTACCTAGGAAGCAGCGTCGAATCAACCGAAAAGGACATCGACACGAGGTTAACGAAAGCATGGATAGCTATCAATAGGCTATCGATTATATGGAAATCAGACCTAACCGATAAAATGAAACGCAGTTTCTTCCAGGCAGCGGTCACATCGATACTGCTATATGGGTGCGCTACATGGACTCTAACAAATGGCTGGAGAAAAAGCTAGACGGCAATTACACAAGAATGCTGCGGCAACACCCCACAAGACACCAACTGTACGGCCACCTGCCTCCTATCACGAAAACTATTCAAGTTAGACAAACCAGACATGCAGGACACTGCAGGAGAAGCAGGGACGAACTCATAAGTGATGTACTGTTATGGACCCCCACACATGGCCGTGCAAAAGCAGGACGACCAGCACGAACATACATTCAGCAGCTATGTGAGGATACGGGATGTTGTCCTGAAGACCTGCCTGGGGCGATGAACGATAGGGAGGAGTGGCGAGAGAGGGTCAGGGATATCCGTGCTACCAGCGCGACATGATGATGATGATATATATATATATATATATATAGTGAAATTAAAAGGAAACTCAAACCTCGTTAAATTGTCATTATGAATTTATTTCGACGAAGAATATCATTATGCTCTCAATTACATCAGATGACTGCACACGTTTAATTTGAGGTTGAAAAACAGCAAATATGGATTATAGTCTATATGTGTATGGGGAAAAAGGGAAATACCTTTATAAATCTAAATTCTCAGGCGAAAGTAAAGGGGGTTAAAACAATAAAGTATTAGAAAAATTAAGAAACCGGAAAAAGGGTGTTCCTGTAAATTAACCCATCTTAATTTGAACATATGCTAGATTTTTCGTAGCATGTGAGAATTCACTCAGTTAATGTGGTCCTAGACGTTCTCCTTAAAAAAAAACAAGAAAAAAACAAAGGCTCTTATAACCACCTTTAAAAATTGGTGCTAAACTCTTTAAAAACACTCTTTACACGTGCAAGCAACCCCTGATGATAGCCTGTGAAAGGACCGAAAGCACTTGGGACAATTTTGGTTAATTCATCCACTAATTCCAACCTGCAACCATGACTCTTATCAAGAAAATGTGTCTTTATTATTCAATCAAACATGCTTAAATGAAAGACTGCTGCCTAACAACACACACACACACACACACGCATATATATATATATATATATATATATACATGAATGTGTAGCACCAATTTTCAAAGGTAGTATTAGGGTTTTAAGAGCCTTTTCTCTTTAAAACAGTTTTTGCTAATGCTTAAAAAATCTACTTGCATGCAAGTCATACTTTCAATATATATATATATATATATGTGTGTGTGTGTGTATGTGTGTGTGTGTGTGTGTGTGTGTGTGTGTACATAAAAGTGTGAGTAGAGTTACGATGTCTACGATAACGCTGGCCAGCACGTTAACCACTACGTCTCATAACCCCCACTCTGTCTTAGGATAATATATATATATATATATATATATATATATATATAACTTTTCTTATTTGAATATCTTTTAATTATACATATATATATAATCAAAAGAACGCTAATAAGAAAAGTTTATATATATATATATATATATATATATATATATATATATATATCTTTTGACTCCTTCCGGGCAGATATTTTCCTAATTTTCCTTATAAAAAAAGGTGCTGTTTTTATTTTCTATTTCCTATGTTAATCGTTTACTTTTATTCTCAAAATTCAAATAACACCTTTTCTTTTTCATATAAAGAGAGGAAATTAAAATCGCCTTTTCAGGCAAAACGAATAGAAACTGCGCACTATTTTTTATAATTTTATTTGGTTTCGAAAATTTCTCAAGGTCTCTCGTTTTTAAGTATCATTTGAATAATTTGTTTATGTGTCATTGATCTTAGCCCTTATCCCAACGGCTTATATCTCTTTCAAGGCCTGTGAATATGACTCACTCAGCTTATCGTGTAAGTGACGCTTCAGATGAATTAATAGATATAAATTTGTACGATCGTATAAAAATATATTAAACATCACGCAGAAAAAATTTTTTAAATGGGGAAACTCCTTTTTGACTAGAGCTAAATCTATCTCTATACTGACAGGACAAATCTTACATGTTACGAGAAAGGAAGTGGCACACGAGCATTTACAACGGAAATATTCTTACTGTCTCAAAATTCCTTTGAAATCTTACTGCTTACACCCGAAGAAAAATAATTATGTAATTATCAGATATGGATGGTCAAATAATCAACTTAGTAAGTAAAGTTGGTGACCGTAGTCGAGGGTGACCCGAGGGCTCTCTTTTCAAATAATTACTACACCGAGGTGTAAGGAAGGGCGCTACTCCTTCACCAGGATTGCTCCACTTTACCTTTGATACGTACCTTATAATCCTGAGTGTTAAGCAAGGAGGTATCAGTTGCCATTTTTTAAGTCTTTGTTATGACGCAACCTGGGACTGAACCCTGATCCCCCAGGCCATTGTCGAACACTCTACCCACTAGGACAATGAGCCGGTAAATCGCTTTGGTGGTAGGGGTTTAAAATACGCAAACTTTATCCTCTGCAGAAGGCTAAGAATGTCTTCTTCCGAAAACAAAAAATGTATTTCTTGTGTATACACTAAATTCTATCTGATGGTGAGGCTCTACTTCTAGAAAGTGTGGAGCACTCTTTCATTTCCATTAATCCCAAATCCATTCTGACAATCATAGTCGCATGCAGTTGACGCTGTGTTTGAACACGTAGTCCGTTGGTACTATTTACCAACCCCTCCACTCGGGCAGGATATGACACAAGGTCAATTTTTTAAAGCGGAGTTTAACAGGTTTGAAATCAGAGTTTTCCTTCTCTTAGACTAGTTGCCTAACCAAGGCTGAAGAACCTAGTCTGTCCTACTATTTACCCATAGCTGGAGGGAGAATAATTGGATTCATACCTTTCCCAAGGGTATTAGTGCTATGTGAAATGCAATCAGTCTCGTCCAGAATTTGATCTCGTGTCGCCGTATTCATTTCCTACGACGATAACAATTACTCCACGGGCACCTCCTAATTACACTACGGGCACCGTTGGTACTGGTTTCAATATGTAGAATTCCCAAAACAGGATCACGTGACTATGAATCGCCTCGGCTGTAGAACTATGCACCTGTGTCAGATGCATTTAAGTATTACAGTTCCTAAATTGGAAGATATTTTGTAAAGTGTGAGGTGTCCGTTTTCTATAAGAATGGCCACTTGTATTTGGAGTTTGTTGTTGTTGTTTTGTTTTTTGTTTTTACTGTTTGTTCAAAATAAAATTATTTTAATATTAGCACTCGATGAATCCTTTCATTCAAAATATTCATTGATCAAATTAAACATATGATAATCTATAGTTCAATCGTACCCACATCCTCAACAATGACCAAAGAAGGTTAAAAGTAGCTGGGAACCAAGCAGTAATAACGTGTTTATCAGTTCTTTTGTCACCGGAATCAAGTGATAACTTCTTTCGTCTCCTTTTTGTCTACTGACCTTTGCAATAGACCCAAAAAGTAGCATTTAGCATTGTTTACATTAATATATGTTAAAGTTAGTTGACATTAGATTCTGACTCCTCCAACCAATATTCTGAAATCCAGTAAATTCATTTTTTTTATTGGTTCGGCAGATGCAGTCGATTGTTGTTGACGACAGATTTCGAGCTATCTAGCTCGCTAGCTCGCTAGCAAGATAGATAGATAGATAGATAGATAGATAGAGAGAGATATATATAGAGAGAGAGGGAAAGAAAGAAAGAGAGAGAGAGGGGAAGAAAGAAATAAATAGAGAGAGAGAGAGAGAGAGAGAGATGAAGCATGAAATAGAAAGTAATATGAAGAAATAAATAAATAAATGTAACTGAGATAGATAGATAGATAGATAGATAGATAGATAGATAGATAGATAGATTTTTTAAATAGTTCATTGAAATATCAAGCAATTATTCTTATATAACATAATGTCAATATATAAAGCGGTTTACTCCGTTGGGCGAAGTTTTTCAACGTTTTTCTTGTGATATTCCAGTCATCTTCTGTGAATGGATGAATAAAAAAAAGTAAAAAGGCAAAAGATACAGGCTGATGTATGAAAGATATAAGATACCCGGTAAAAGATGTTAGATACCAGGTAAAAAGTAAAGGATAATAGATAAAGGTTATAATAGACAAAATACATAACGTAATATATAATGTGAATCTGTAATATAATAGTTAACATGTATTAGAAAGATGTAAGATCTCTGTGCTTTAAGATAAAAGTTGAATAATGGGTTGCAGATAGAGATCTGACCGACGCAAACCAAGTGAACAAGCCTTCGTAAGTCACACCAATAGTATCTATTCTTTCGGACTGAACGTTGTCTTCCAAATCCAATCAGCGACCAAAGATTTGAGCGTACTGAGTTTGTCACAAAGCAACCAAGCCATGAATAGGGCCTAACACAGAGCCGTTTAATGTACGGCAAACTCGTCAGTCATAACAGAAGATGAAATAAAAATAAGGAAGTTTCAAAACTAGCTCGATGTTATAATAGATCAAGTCTGAAAATATTAAATATCCAAATTATGTACTATTAAAGGCCGCTACAAAAAGTTTCATATAGATCACACAGTCATCATATATATATATATATATACTCCAACTATACGGACACTTGCCCCCCATCACAAAAACTATACAAGTTCGACGAACCAGACACGCAGGACACTGCTGGAGAAGCAAGGACGAGCTCATAAGCGATGTACTCCTGTGGACCCCCACTCATGGATGCGCAAGAGTGGGACGACCAGCACGAACTTACATACAGCAGCTATGTGAGGACACGGGTTGTAATCCTAAAGACCTGCCGGAGGCGATGAATGATAGGGAGAAATGGCGAGAGACGGTCAGGGATATCCGCGCAGGCGGCGCGACATGATGATGATGATATATATATATATATTAAAATAAATAGGTAATTTTTAAGAATTATTTATTTATTTATAAGTAAATAATTCTTTCAAAAATTTAAATCTCTAAGTGAACCTATTCATTTTAAAATATTTCCGTTTTTCTCTCTTTGGACCTACAACGATAAAATCTCTCACACACACACACACACACACATATATATATATATATATATATATAATTATATATATATATATATACGCACAAAGTATCCCATGTTAGTGTTATGTAGTTAATGATTGATTAGAATCTAGAGAAGCAAACCAACAACAAAATAGCAGGTTCATAAACAGGCCCCTTGACGTCTATTCTATTAGAGTTCTTTAGAGAGATGGTTGGTTGAGTTGGTCGGTTGATTTGCTGTTAAATCAACTTTCACAGGTTATTTAATGCCAAAGCCACCTTTGTAGAAGAACAGTAGTAGCGCTATTTAAATCACCTCTGATAAGATAGTTCACAACTTTCCTAAAAATATTAGTCCAAAAGTAAACGTAAAATTGCGCGACTGGAGTTCGAACTCACTACGATATCGTATCCAACAACACAGACACTCCATTCCCATGAGAGAAAGAAGGTGAATTAGGGTCCCTTTGTGATGATGACGGAAAGTGCTTTTATTTTACGTTAGGGTGGTGTGACGTGATTTTCTCTAAAAACTTGTCATCCCTACGTCTCCTCGTCCTTGCCTCTTCCGCAACTTTCTTCGAGACGCCCACTGTACAACAGAATGCAAATCTGATTTCTTAAAATATTCAATGGATTTTCATGTACATCCTAGTTCGATGCCAACTATTTATGCATTCATTAATGAATAGCTTTTCTACTGTTGAAAATCTTATGCGACATAAGCTACAAAGCATTTTTAAATAATGATGAAATGGCGAAAATTGTCCACATGCTCAACGAAGGTAAAACAACATTAAAATTGCTAAAAACTCATATAAGAGACCTCAAGAACACATACAGTTTTTTCCTACATTATATATACGAAAGTCTCTATTGACTATAGATTTTAACGAACTTTGAATAAAAAGGTTAACAACACAAGCTGGCTCAACGTTATCTAATGGCAATTATTTTTCTGTGCATTAATAAACTGGGGTACCCAGCGATGCACGGGAAAAGGGCATAAAATGTTTTCAGGGTTATTTGGTTGGTTAGTGCGTTGGTTTTACGGAATGTCAACTCTTGTTAGATTATTTTATGCCGAAGAAAGCTTAATCGTTATGGTCTCCAATCATATACGGTTAAAAATACACCTTCACAATCATTTTAAGGGTTTCGTTTCTTTGTTTAATGGCATATCAACCTTTGTAGGTTATTTAATGCCAAAGCTATTCTCCTAGAAGAACAGTAGTGGTACTATTTAACCCATAACTGAGAGGATAAGGGGGTTCATACCTTTCCCAAGGGTATTTGCCCGAAAGTGAACGTCATAGCGCGACTGGAGAACGAACTCGCTTACTACGATTCCGCAGTCCATCGCTTTAACCATTACACCACGAGGACACCCCCCCCAATCATTTTAAACCGGTAAAGCTTTCATACTTAATTACTATACTATAATATAATATAATACACTGTAATAAAGATCCAATATATTAATAAAGTACTCAATCATTTTAAACGTCTCTCTGTTTATCTCTTTTCCGTTATTTTTCTCTTCTTTTTCCATTCTCTTTCTCCTTTCTCGTTCTCGTCTCTTCTTAATTTTCCTATTTCTTTTCCTTTCTTCGTTCTGTTTCTTTATTTCTCTTTATTTCTGTCTTTCTTTTCGTTTTCTCCTCTCTCCCTCTCGTTACTTCTTTATTTTCCTATCTCTTTTCCTTTCTTCGTTCTGTTTCTTTACTTCTCTTTATTTCTCTCTTTCTTTTCGTTTTCTCCTCTCTCCCTCTCGGTTCTTTTTAATTTTCCTATTTCTTTTCCTTTCTTCGTTCTGTTTCTTCATTTCTCTTTATTTCTCTCTTTCTTTTCGTTTTCTCCTCTCTCCCTCTCGGTTCTTTTTAATTTTCCTATTTCTTTTCCTTTCTTCGTTCTGTTTCTTTACTTCTCTTTATTTCTGTCTTTCTTTTCGTTTTCTCCTCTCTCCCTCTCGGTTCTTTTTAATTTTCCTATTTCTTTTCCTTTCTTCGTTCTGTTTCTTCATTTCTCTTTATTTCTGTCTTTCTTTTCGTTTTCTCCTCTCTCCCTCTCGTTACTTCTTTATTTTCCTATTTCTTTTCCTTTCTTCGTTCTGTTTCTTTATTTCTCTTTATTTTTGTATTTCTTTGCCTTTTTCCTCTCTCGTTCTCTCTTTTTGTACACTTCTGAGTTTTATTTTTCTAATTTTCTTTCCTGCTCAGCTAGTTTTAATTCAGATTCGTCCTTACTCTAGACAAAATGCGCACCGTTAGCCCTGAATCTTTTACTAATTCCCCCGTAGCTATGGAAGAAAGAGCATTTGCGCGAAGCAAATACAAACGACTTCGACTGTAGTTTGAACTCGTCGACTTGTCCATTCCATTTGGTGCATCACTTACGCTACCTGTACTTCACATTTTATTTGCACGAAAAATTATCTATCCTAAAATTCACATATAGTTCTTTTGAAACTAACTCAATCTCGATTGATCTTTCTGTTTTTATACGCTTGCATTTGAAAGCCTACCAATACATCTCTAGGCAGTATCTCAGAAATGTTCACTTGATAACAACAATTTCCCCATAAAGAAAACATAATCATATCTTCTGAAGACTGTATAATAAGGACGTCGAAGCAATCTTACTCAAACAGTGTACATTATAATGTACATCAAACAGCGCATGCGTACAGAGCATAGTAAGCGTTTTGTTGTCTGTTCACCTATGAAAAAATGTCGCAACCATTAATTATGGGTGGGTCAGAGCAAAAGGAATCATGTTGTTACCCAATTTTCTCCTTCTTCTGTTCAGTAAAACTAAGAAATCGGCCATCTTTGTCTTCTTTTGTTTCGTTAAAGCGACAGAATTTGCCTAAAATTTATATACACGAGCCAATTTCTTCCTTTGTTTGAACTGTAATTGAATTTGATAAATAGGGTGTTTCTAAAAGTTTTATATCATTAGAGATGTACAGGGAGTTTCAGAAAATGGGTATCATTTCGTAATCTAATAACTTGACCAATTCTTGTTCAAATGGTCTTAAATTCAAACAGCTTGTGTGGAAACAATCAAAATTCTATGTTTAATGTTTGAGCGCCTTTTCTTGCTAAAGAATGGTATTGGATATTTGAAAGAAAAAACATTAAACCAAGAATTTTGAGTTATTTTTATACGTACTTTTAAAATCTGAGATCATTTGAGGGAGAATGGTTCAAGTTATTACATTATGAAATTATTTGTCTCCAATTCTTTTTCAATTTTTCCAAACAGCTTGATGTCGTCAATGTACATAAGGTGGTTGATTTTTTTCTTGCGAGTTAGTTATATTATTCTTATCATTGAAACTGCTGTTTTCAATCGAATTTGTTATCCGATATGTTACGGTGGTGTACTAATGCATTAAGCGCGTTTTAAGTATTCTTAAAAGAACAAATTATATATATATATATATATATATATATATATATATATATATAACCTACAAAGCTCAATTAAAAGATATTGATCTTTCTTTCCAAACATAAGCTTTCTTTAATTGCTTCAACACCATTTTAGGTGTCGTACTTTTTGTATCTTTATATTTTCAAGCATCCTTATATGGTGTTGTATTGTTAGCGTAACGCTAATTTTTCAAGGGTTTTTTTGTGATTATAAGACCACCATTTCTAATGCCTTTGTGTAGTTCCAATATATATCATATTAGACTTATTCTTTTCTGTTCTTTGATAAACAAAGCTTTTAGTCAAACATTGCGCTCTAAAAGACATTTGATTTTACATCTACAATTGCAGCAAAATTAGCACCACCATGTTTCATCATTTTATTATTGTGATTTGGCGTAATCCACCGCATGTTGCTTATTCAGCTGTAGCTAAATTTTACAGTATTTGTGTTGATATTTTGTGCAACTTACTAATTCTAGGAAAGTGAATATTTATAGATTTTGTTGAACATTTTTCCTATTTTTCTTTTTATCGCACTTGTGGTTTAAATCAAATAGTATCACTCTTTCTGTTGTATAGTCACAACCATGACCATGACCTACTATACAAACACATATACATGCATGCAGAACACAACGACACAATGAAGACGAGCGACACAGTTCTTAGAAACATATACCTCTCACTTTATTTGAAAGGTTGCGTGTGAGAGGGAGTTGGAGACCGAACAGAACTGCAACATATTGACCCTCACTCTATTGGGCATAACCGCGTTTCTTTCCCGTTTTCCTGGGCTGCTCAACCAGAGGCCTGGGAGCCGACTCTGCTAGGTGCTGGCTTTCTCTACCGCATCTTGTCACCAACGGGTCTGGTCTCCAAACTAACTGACTTCCTGTCTTCACTGAGTTATATAATAGTTCAACGCCCACTTCTTCTTGTTGGCGTCACAACTGCACTCATTCAACCCATCCACGGTCAAGGTTATAATTCTGATATTCCTCGACCGGATGCACCTGTTATTTACATAGGTGCTTTTCCTATTTTGACAGCCCGGCCGGATCGTAGATCAATATACAACAGAGCCTACAACTAAAACTGCTACTCATAACCACTATTTTTCAATGCTGCATTGTATTCCATTTTTCCCTTTAAATATTCTGTTCTTGCTCGAATTGTCGAACGCCCTACTCAATGCGGATATCGGAACAAGTTTGATGACATCCGGTAGGTTTTTGGAAGTATTGATATAGTTAAGAACATTATTTGGCTGACTATAAATTTAGAATTCTCCACTTTCCTAATAGAATGTAACATCCAAAAAAAATAGGGGTTGTCCTCGTGGTGTAATGGTTAAAGTGATGGACTCGTAGTAAGGGAGTTGTTGCGTTCTGGTTAGTTAACGCTTTTAATATTAAATAAAGGGCAAACCACGAAATGAGAGGAAATAGAGATATATTCTCAGGAAAAAAGCATATACTATAGAGAGAGACTATTAGTAAACAAGAACATAGGATTAGTGAATACAGAATAAAGATATAGTCCAACGATAGTATTAGCTTCCGTTATTACGGTAGCAAATAAGGTGATCTAGTGCGATCTCCAGTTTCCAACGCTCTAATACTATTCCTATAAGAAGCTGCTCTTCACCTTCTAGTCTGCCCTGGTATTTGTTGCTACTGCTATATATGGCAGATGGACTAGTTCATTGTGTGGAACAAGGTGGGTGATACCCAACAAGAGTTCAAACTCCTGTCGCGCTTTTACGTTCACTTTCGGATAAATACCCTTGAGAAACGTATAAACCCCCTTATGCTCCCAGCTATAGGTTAAATAGTACCACTACTGTTCTTCTAGAAGGATGGCTTCGGTATCAAATAACCCACAAAGGTTGATATGCCATAAAACAAAGAAACCAAACCCAAAAACCAAAACCAGCTCGTGCAGGTAGAATGACATGTAGAGTTAAAGCTTGGTTTTAATATAATCACGCATGAACTTTCACGTGCTACACTATTGTTTTCACTGGTGATCATCGAGCCTTCCGGAACCTTCGAATTGATCCATCAAATCGCTATATAAGAAATCAAGTAACGAGATTTTGGCAGTTCGAGGCAGGTTTCTAAACAGGTTCAACAGAGGTCCATGACGCCCCGACCCATGTCATACATAGCCTGTCAGCAATTCGACTGATATGAAAGTATCAACAAGCCAACGATAACGACGCCGCCGTCATTGCCAAGAAGAGGATTAAGGAAGAACACTATAAAACAAACTTTTTTAACTACAGTCCGCTGTAATCCCTAAGAATAAAAGCGACTACTATTTTCTTCCTTAAAATTCAAGTTTTGAGTTTTTCTTTTCTGTGAACTCCTTTCTTTCAGACACAACGTATTTTGGTCCTATGCTATACAGTTGCTGTTTTGTAGGATTTTGCTTCTGAGATTTGTTCAAAACACCTCGCATCATCTTTGTTTAGCTCTCATTTAGCTTTTTTCCTGGCGTTTCGTTTCATATGGTGCATCTATATAATAGTATTGATACAGCTCCGGCTTGAAAGAAATCCAGTTTTATTATATCAGATTTCCATATGGTCGCTAACCAGTCAATAACAGCCCATGCTTTACCTAGGCGTATGTTGACATTGCTTTCAGTTGATGAGATATAGCTACCGAGTTATATGAACAGGTCTATTAATTTTAGAGGCAGGTCATTTAATAGACTGATGTCAACATCTTCATTAAAATATATGAAATCTGTTTTATCTGAGTTCCCGTAGAGACCAATACATTTTGCTGACTGCTCCAGACTATGCAGCAGGGATTCGATGAGCTACATCATCTTTGAAATACTTTCTACAGAATGACGTTTGCTTCTTACGCTTTTTTTGTTTTTTGTTTGTTTTTTGCTTTGTTTTTTGTTTTGTTTTTGTTTTTTTGTTGTTGTTTTTTGTTGCTTTTGTTTTTGTTTTTTGTTGCTTTTTTGTTTTATTTATTTATTTTTTTGTTTTTGTTTTTGTGTGTGTGAAACCATTTTCTATCATCAAATCTTCTGACGTTCGTCGTACATAATCTAGACAGACGAAAATTCTCAATAATCTATTCCACTAAACAGCTCAACATTAAGTAAATTCCATCAATTAACTAAAGTGGGACCTACAGACGCTCAGTTGATAGACATTTTCTCATTATTCGACCAATGAAAATCCATTAAATACAATTCTCCCAAATTACTATAGCAACTCTGTCGTCACTTCCGGTGTACTGATCAAACCGATGATGAAGACAATCAACTTTTGTGGAGTTCATCTGCCCAATCAAGTGCGGGGACAGCTCGGTAAGGAGAAGGGTTATTAGAATTTACAGACGGATTAAATTCACTAGTCCAATTGGTTTCGACAGTCGGAAAAGATGAATGGGCGACAGACCGGTAAAAATTAGAATGATTGACGACGAAATCGTCAGGGGAAAATTAGAAATGCTCTTGGGCAAATGGGATCAATGTAAGGAATTCTAGAAAACTGATGAAAGACCACTGATGAAAATGACAACTGGAAAAAGTTTACGTTAATTTCTTTTAGTTTAAGCTTGCTACACTGTTAGACTTATATACATCCATACATAAAGAGCAGAGATTTTCATATACCGATTTGTACATAAAAATTCAATCTCATTCTTTATGCAATTAATTAAATTCTCAGTAATTGTCATATGATGAATATGGTTATCATCGTTAGAAAAAGGACACGACGAGGAGTGTTCAATTTCTGATGTGATTGTTTGAGTTTCACTCATCGCTTATGTCACTGCGAAAGGCATGAATCCATATGTTCTACTCCTTGCTATGGGTAATTAGCACGACATGCCAGGCTCTTTTGCCAATGTACGGCAACCGATCTTGAAGAAGGAAACTCTAAATTTAAACCAGCACTACTTTACTTAGAAATTCACCTTGTGTCACATCTTGCCCGTGGCGAAGGGATTTGGTAAATACATACATTATACTGTGCCTGACTGCGAACTTATTCTTCCATCCTCGAAAACAAGGATAAAGGTAGTCATTTACTAAGCTCAGCTTAGTTGTGGCACGTAGCCTGAAGTATAGACCACCAGGTAATAATAAAACTCACCAACAATAGTCTACTAATCTAGATTACTAACTATTACGAAGTGATATATATATATATATATATATATATATATATATATAATTAATTTTTGTACTTGGCGTAATGGTTATCGTTGTTAGAAATGGTGTCGGTGAACCACGTTCAAATCCTGATCAAAGCTAATTTTACCGCTATATCCTGAGTATAACACTAAACTGCATCCTGTGGTGAGGCTCCAGTTCAGGATAGTGTAAGGTACATCTACATTGCCATTACTTTTATGTCCACACTGATTCAGGACGTTAGTACCTGCTCGTATCCCATCTATGGGCCAAATAGATCAATGTAAGAATGTTAAATATGAAATAACCATAATTGTGTGTAAACACATGTTCACTTACTAATTTGAGTTTGATTTGGTTTGGCTTCTATGTTTAATGGCATATCAACCATTGGGGATTATTCAATGCCAAAGTTATCTTTTTAAAAGAACAACAGTGATACTATTTAACCTACAGCTAGGAGGATAAAGGAGTTCATGCCTTTCTCAAGGATATTAATTCAAAAGTGAAAACCATAGAATGACTGGATTTCGAACTCGCTTACTTCCAGGCTACAGTCCAGCACTTTAGTCATTGCACCACAGGGACTTTTCTTATTATCAAATAGGAACAATTGGTTGGAACCATATGATTGTGTATAAGTTATTATAATTAGACAGAAATATTTGATGGTATATAAAACTGTTTGCAAATTATTAGTTTTAGAGAGGAATACTTGATACCGATAACTTTGTACAAACATGTGATTATTATTAATAACAACAACTAGAAACCATATAACTGCTTGAAAAAATCAGTACGACACTAAAGAGCTCCAAAAAAGAATTGGCAAGCCGTAAAACCAATCAAATAACCAACCAACCTCTTTCTGGGTCAAACATGGTTGGTTGGAAGGGTTCTATGGCATATCAACTTTTGTAGGCTATTAAATGCTAAATCTTGTTTATATATATATATATATATATATATATATATATATATATATATATGATTTGTAAACGAATAGCTTGTAGTAATCATTTAAAACAACCCGGAGCTCGTTTGTTTCTACTCGGTTAAATGATTTCAAGTATTCCTATCTAACACTAATTGTTTTATTTGCATACATTTAAATTGTTTCAAGTATTGCTATTTAACACAATGGGAATTCCGTCCGTGACCCTTGCACTTCACCTGGCAATTTCACCCAAGGTCTTGTTGCTGGTTCTCTGCAGGTTCGGATTGAAGTGCACAAGTCCGAAACGGGTCCACAATGAAATAAAAAGGCGAAAATACAAAACCTTGAATATGTGTTAACAGAGAAGAGGTGTATATGAGTGTGACACTTCGCAAAAGAATGATGTGTGGAGCCCCGATTTTCCCTACGGAGACGGGTGGCAAAATCTCCTTAGCTAAAACTAAAACTAACTGCTAGGTTTTGAGGCTGAATGTCGCCTGCCTCCACCCCGTGACTTTCTGTGTCTATTTCTATTCTATTTCTATCTGTGTCTCCCTTTTGGTCCTATCTTCTCAGCCTATCTGCAGCTCTGTATCTCTAGTCCTCTCTGTATATGTCTGATTAGCAGACTGACTTTACTTGTATATATGCAGGGATGAAATTTTCCAACTTCCGGATTTTTGGTCACCCATAGACTGGACATGAAAATATTGCCAGACTGTATGTCTCCGGGAAACGCTAAAAGTTGTGCTGATAAAATTGAAGCTCTTTTAGGTCACGACTCCACTTTTCTCTGGTTATTTCCATTTATATTCGTTGGGCCGAATTAGTGGTTCCCGGTCACACACAATTCAGATTGACATCAGTCATTTGTTTGCTCATAGTTAAATGGTTTAACAGTTCTATTTGACGCATAGATAGGACCCTATCAGGTAGTGTCAATTCAGGTCCGAGTAGACCAGGGAGTAAGGGCAATGAAAGAGTAATCCACATTCCTCAAAGCTCCAGGGTTGAAGCTGCACCATCAAAATGGTTTAATCTCGAATCCAGGATACTCGTTGTCTGGGAGTCTTGCCCTACGGCAGAGATGCAGTCCTCGTATTCTATAGACCTAGCCGATGGGGTTTGCAAGACAAATAAATCCGTTGGAAAATTATTCGTATTGGATAAGAAAGATTGAAACTATGGAAGCTGTCAACAAATCATTGTTATTATATTACTCTTTGCGAGTTTTTCACACCAGTGTAAACTGATGTTCTTTCATTAAAGGTTGAGTGACAACAAGTTTCTTCAAGTCTCCAGGAATCTTCTAAGTATTCTGACCGATCATAGCAATTCAGTAGTTTGGCTAGCCCCGGCTGGTCCTCCGATTTCCAAGTCTTCTAACCCCTTTATTAAGCCTTTTGGGACTGTTCAAAGAACACCAATTACAATTAGTGTCACTGTCACCCTCACGTTCCTCAGCTTTTAGTTTGTTGGCAAGGTCCAAGAACTTGTCTCTCGTTTCGTTTCTTTTGACTTTCACTCAGTGGTCTGCCGGCTGGTTCTTTTTTTTTTTTTTTCTTAATTATCACTAGGTCTAGTCTACTGGCCGGGATTAGGTTAGCTGTTTGTATCTCAAATTCCCAGAGAACTCTATGCGTCTCATTCTCTAAGACTGATTCTGGGTTGTGCATATTCCATTTCGTAATATGGTCAAATAGCAATTTCTTACTCCAAGCCCAATGTATCACCTTCTCCACTCAGTCATGTCTAGTCTTGTACTCCTTCTGCGCAAGTTTGCAGCATTCGCTTATTATGTGATTGATCTTTTCGTCTCTATAGACACATAACCAATATTTGCTATTCTGTTGCGTCTTATCTATTCTCGTTTTACCATAATTGGTCCTTATAGCGTTGTTTTGTACTGCTATTAGAAGGGATTCAGTTTCTTTCTTCAGTTTTTTTTACTTTCTTAGCTCTTTCCCGGTCTTTTCGTTTGAGATTCCGTTAGCTTGTCACATGAAATATCCATTCAATGTTCACTAGTTCTCTTCTGCATTCTTTTCTAGACACCGTCCATTTCACTTACTAGGGGAATGACCCCGGTGTTTATCCATTTGATGATATTCCTGCTGCAGAGCTTGGTGTCCAGAAGTTTTCCCATTGTCTGAGATACCCTTTTCTTATCTTTTCTTTCATCACCACTTGTTTGATAGTTGCTGCTTCCAATATTATCATTATTATTTTTCTTATTTGGGAATTTTTCATACCAGCATTATCCGATGGTTTTCCCCTGGAGTCTCAGTGACAGCAACTCCCCCTCATTCTCCAGGACTCTTCTTAGTATTCTGACTGATCTCAACAATACTGTAGTTTTGATGGTCACTACTTGTCCTCTTATTTGTAAGTCCTCCAGCCCCTGTGCCAGTCCTTTAGTGACTGTACCGATCGCGCCGATTATAATTGGTATCACCGTCACTCTCGTGTTCCATAGTTTTTTTCAGTTCTCTAGCAAGGTCTAATTGCTTATATCTCTTCTCGCTTTCTTTCAGTTTTACTACTATTCGTTAGGTTCTCTTTTTTTCTTTTTTTTTTTTTTTTGTTGACTATCACTAGGTCTGGTGGAAGTGCTCGTGGCGTAATGGTTATTGTCGTAGGAAATGGACACAGTGACACGAGTTCAAATCCTCGACGAGACTGATAGCATTTCACAGAGCACTAATACTCTTGGGAAAGGTATGAATCCAAGTATTCTCCCTCCAGCTATGGGTAAATAATAGGGCAGACGAGGTTGGTGATCCAACTAGTCTAGGAGAAGGAAAACTCTGAATTCAAACCTGCTAAACTCCGCTTAAAAATTGACCTTGTGTCATATCCTGCCCGAGCGGAGGGATTGGTAAATATGATCAGTAGGTCTGGTCATCAGGCCTTGATTAGATAATCCGTTTGTATCTTAAAATCCCTGAGAAGGTTGTGCGTTTCATTTTCCAGGACTGATTCTCGTTTGTTCATTTCCCTCCTTGCAAGTTGTTTTTTTTTACACCAGAAGTAGCTGGTGGTATTTCACAAGAGTCTGAGAGATAGTAAATCGCCTCAGGTCTCCAGAACTCTACTAAGTATTCTAGCCGATCTTAGAAATGCTGTGGTCGTGATGGTTTCGATCCTTCCTCTGATCTCCAATTCCCCCAGCCTTTTTTTCTAAGCCTTTGAGAACGGTTCCAGGCGTTCAATTGCAATTGGGATCACTGTCACCTTCATGCTCCACAGCTTTTTCAGATCTCAGGCATGATCCTAGTATTTGTTTATCATTTCGCATTCTTTCATTTTCTGTCAGTGGTCCACCAGCGCCGCAAAATTTCCCTGATGACAAGTTCCTTTTTCTTGTTAATTATTACTAGGCCTGGCCTTTTAACAGGGATTTAATGCTTCGTTTATATCTCAAAATTTCAGAAATTCTCATGTCTCATAGTCTAGGATGGATTCTGGTTTGCGCATATACCATTTGGTAGTATCGTCAAATTTTAATCTCTTGCACAATTCTGAGTAGATTACATTTCCCAACCAGCAGTGCATAGTCTCATATTCCTTTTGCGCATTCACTTAAATATAATTAAGCATTTTATCTCTGTCTCCCCATAACCTATAAGTTCTATTCTGTTGCGTATTAACGATTTTTGCTTTGACATAATTGGTTTTTATGGCATTATTTTGTGCTGCTGTTAAAAAAGATTCAGTTTTTTCTCTCGAGTTTTCCTTTTCTCAGCCATGTCCAGGTCGTCTCGTGCACAATTATAATTTCTAGTATCAAATAGGAATTGTCACTTGAAACTATATGATTGTGTATAGATTACAAAATTAACATTTTTTGTGCTTTTCTACTTGTTAATGGGAGAGTGGTTTATCCAAATGCACTCACTCCCTTGAATATTAATGTACCAGAGGACCAACGTTTTGTGCTGTAAAGAAAGAAGTCCGCAGAAAAAGAAATACTCAAACTCGAAGGTAAGGGGGAAAAATATAGCAGTCGTTTTTATTCAGCTATGATCGCTGCAACTCGAAAAGTTCGTTTTTGTTGCGTCCTTCTCCTCCCTTCCTCTCGGTGGTTACAGGGTGTGGGTGAGAGCTGGCTGTTTGACACACGCCTGTCACAACAGATAGGTCGTAGCAGACTGGGGTAGGAGGGGTCGGCGCCTCCGGAACCTTTAATGCAGCCGTTTTGACAATTGCCTTCAATTCTGCCCCGAAATCTCGTTACTTGTTTTCTTATATAGAGGTCTTGGAGAACAAATCGAAGATCCTCGAATGCTCGATGTCACTAGAGAAACACGTGATGATACAAATTCAAAATCATGTCTAACTTTGCAGGTCATTCTGCCCGCACGCGCTAGTCTTGTGACACCTTCACTGACTGACGACAGTGCCCGTCCGTAATATTGCATTAACAATTAAACTTAATGTCAAATCGCGCAGGAAAAAAACCTATTCCCGTCAGCTTATCAAAATCAAACAAAACACCTGGGAACTGTTGCAACACTATCAGTTGTCTGCATGCAATGACAAATTTATTCGTGCAAACAAAAAATGAAGGAAATATTTATTTGTTCAGAGTAAGATTAATTCTTTAAAAAATTGATTCAAATTTCAGATCATAATTCAACGAAGAACAATTACTCAGACGACACGTGAATATTTTGAGTTCTGTTTTGCAACAGAGGTCCCTGGTTATATTGATGCTTCTATTAAAAAAGGATTGAAGGATTCTAATTAGTATTTTATAGTTAACAGCTCTCCATGATAATATTGATTCTACTAGTTAACGATTGAAGGATTCTTATTAGTATTTAATAATTAACTGCTTTCGAGGTTTATATTGATTCTTCTATTAAAGGAGTGAAGGATTCTGATTAACATTTTATTCTTAACAGCTATCCATGATGATATTGGTTCTGCGATTTAGAAAGGAGGGAAGGATTCTAATCAACTTTGTTATCACCATTATATCGTGATTTCTGGTGATTAAAAATGACCTTTGCACACAGACCCTACAAAATTATCATTCAGTTTCAAACTGGCCTAGAAATCGTCACAGCATTTTAGGTGTATTGCTCTAATAAAAATCTCGCAGTGTTGCATCTTTTTTGCTCGATTACGATTGCATTCAGACGTGAGAATTTTCTAAATATATATATATATATATATATATATATATATATATATATGTGTGTGTGTGTGTGTGTGTGTGTGTGTGTGTGTGTGTGTGTGTGTGTGTGTGTGTGTGTGTGTGTGTGTGTGTGTGTTGCGGGGGAACAATTGTAAACCAGACTGTTATTTTCATTATATTCAGCAACTTTCTGTTCGTATTACCTTTATTTTTAGGAGAACCTCTTCGCAAAATAAAGAAAACTATTACTTTCTACTTATAACATAGATTTTTTAGCGACACTTTCACCAATACAAACTTTCAAAGAAACAATTCTCTACAAAATAACCCAATTTTTTTTTATCTCTCGACTTTAAAGAAAGAAACAAAAGCAATTCAGAGTTTCGGAAAATAATGTCATGGCTATTATATAGCAAAAGCAAAAAAGCAACAATGGAATTAAAAGATGTCTCTTTTCTGTCTTATCCTCCAACACTTGAGAAAAGAAAATGGCCTCCAAAGGTCATTACCTCAAAAAACCATAAATATATTTGATTACATTGAAACTAATTCTTTGAATATTCTAATGTCAAAGTGTCTGATGTTTTTTCTGTCATTTTTTTTTTTACTTAATTTGAAATCACTAAGCAAGAAATTTTTGGAATTTGTTGATTTTTTTCTCATTATCTAAAATTGTAACTCTATTACGGTAAATTATGGATACGTTTTCCTAAACCTGTGTTCGTATATGTTGTTATTATGTAATGACATGCAAAATGCAGACAACTCCTTGTATACCTTTTTGTATTATATGATCGCTAATCCAACCTTTTTATGTAATCCCATGTTGTTCAAATGAATGTCTCTCTCTCTCTCTCTCTCTCTATGTTTGATGCAGCCACAAAGCTTATCGGAAAAATGTGCTCATTTCTCTTCGGTTGCTTATGTTTTAATTAAAATATATATAAGCAGTGGTAGCACCTGATAGGGTTTAATCTATGGGTCAAATTGAACTAAACTGTGTACTTAACTAAATTGTTTGATTGCCCAGTTGGCTGGGTCTGTAGAATACACTGACTGCACCTATCCAGAGGGGTAAGACCCCCCTAACGAATGTACTGGATATGACACTAAACAATCTGATGGTGAGGTTCCAGCAGTGCTGGAGCTTTGGGCAATGCGGAGAACTTCTTCATTGCCATTGCTCCCAGGTCCACGCTGGCCCGGCGTGGTAGCACCTGATAGGGCCCTATCTATGGGTTAAATAGAACTAACAGCATACTTATGCTAAACTGAATTGTTTGAGTAAACTGAATAGCTTAAAATAGAAACGTTTTTGACAATTAAACCGTACTTGCATATAAACTGCGTGCTTATGCTTAACTGAATTATTTGAAATAGAACTGTTTTTCGACATTAAAACTGTATTTTCACTTAACTGAATTGTTACATATAACTGCTTGAATAGTTTGAAATAGAAATGTTTTTGAAAATTAAACTGTCTACTTCTGCTAAACTGAATTGTTCGAAATAGAATTGAATATTTACATAAAAATGGATTTGGCGTTAAATAACCTACAAGGGTTGATATGCCATAAAACCCAACAAACCAAACCTAAATTGCTTGAAATAGAACTTTTTTGACATTCACGCTGTGTACTTGTGCTAAACTGAATTATTTGAAATAGAACTTTTTTGTATACAAAACTGAATTGTTTGAAATAGAACTGTTTCTGTATGCTAAAGTGAATTGTTTGAAATAGAACTGTTTATATGTATAAAAATGGATTTTGCATTAATTAACTAAAATGGTCGATATGCCATAAAAAGAAACCAAACCAATTAAATCCTGAACTGGGGCTGTTTGCTTTTGACTTGAAGCTAATGCCTTGGGAAAAGATATAAATCCATCAGATCGGCCCAACTCTTTGCTGTTTAAATAAAAGGAAAAACTTAGTTTTTAATCTTTGTTTACTCAATCAGTCTAGAAGGTTGATTTGGCGTCTTAATTTACTGGCCTATCAATCTTCATGGATATTTAATGCCAAAGCTATCCTTGTAGAAGAACAGCGGGGATTGTTTTTAACCCATACTTGGAAGGAGATAAGAGAGTTTATATCTTTCTCGAGGGTATTAGTCGTAAAGTGAACGTAATAGCGTGACTGGAGATGGAATTCGCTTACTTCAAGCCTTCAATTCAACACTTTAACCGTTACGCCACAGAGACCCCCTTTCTAGAGGGGAAAACCCTCTGAATTCAAACTAGCTTTGCTCTACTTAAAAAAATTGACTTGCTTTCACATCCTGTCTGTAACGAAGGAGTTGGATTGATACAAACTTAATTACAAATGATATTAACTTCTTTAAAATAGCTTCCTAGTGAAGCCACTCGCCAACAAAGACATCGTTGTCACTCCTAAAAGCAGTGCTGGAAGTTTTTAATTGGCACTGCCTTCAGTTGGTTCCACAAGATTTGTTACGTGTTTTTAAGTTTCCCAAAGCATGGGGCTGAGATTTGATTTTTTTTTTTCGGAACAGGAAATAGTCACAAAAACTGAGATCAGGAGAGTAAAGGGGCTGAGGTTCCTCTAGAATAAACTTTCTGATCAAAAATTCTTTCAAAAAGACTGTTTTGAAAGTAATGAGGCAGATTTTTTTTTCAAATGGGCAGCAAGTTAAGACGTACTTAACAGTTATGACTGATTTCTTTAACCTTGGTATAGCAACTGATCTTAAAGTAAAACTCTAAACTCAATTATATTTCTGCTTAAAATATGACTATATCTCACACCCTGCCCATAGGGGAGATTTGGGGTTGATACAGACAAAAAATAATCTCATCATCATCATCATGTCGTGCCGTTAGCACGGATATCGCTGACCCTCTCTCGCCACTTTTCCCTATCGTTCATCGCCTCTGGCTGGTCTTCAGGACTACATCCCGTATCCTCACATAGCTGCTGTATGTATGTTCGAGCTGGCCGTCCTGCTTTTCCTCGGCCATATGTGGGGGTCCACAGGAGTACATCACTTATGAGCTCGTCCCTGATTCTCCAGCAGTGTCCTGCATGTCTGATTCGTCTAACTTGAATAGTTTTCGTGATGGGATGCAGGTGGCCGTATAGTTGGGGTTTTGTCGGATGTTGCCGCCAGGACTTATTCAACAACATTCTTGTGTAATTGCCGTTTAGCTTCTTCTCCAGCCGTTTTGTTAGCGTCCAAGTGGTGCATCCATACAGCAGTATCGACATGACCGCTGCCTGGAAGAAACTGCGTTTCATTTTATCGGTCAGGTCTGATTTCCATATAATCGATAGCTTATCGATAGCTGTCCATGCCTTCGTTAGCCGCGTATCGATATCTTTTACGGTTGATGAGACACTGCTTCCTAGGTAGGTGAATTTGTCTACCAGTTTCAGAGAGATTTACAATGATCATTGTAATTTTCTCATAAATCATTCTTCATCATCAAATTTCAATCAGATCTTTTAAACCAAGGAAACCAGGATTTTAAAAATCTAGTAGAACATTATACAATCAAAATGTATATAATTAGATATTATTTATTACCATTTTAAAATTCTGTAGCTACAAATAACTTTCCAACGATTCTGTAACCAAAATTAAGATTGTTTAAATATATATAAGTGATGCACTAATTTTTTAGAGGGTTTCATTTGCATATTTTTGTTAAAAAGTTTCAATTTTTCAGAATTTGGTTATGAATAATATCCGTTAGAATTGTATGTTTCACTAGAAATAATAGATCCTAATACCATTAATTTAAATGAATATTGACTTTTTATTTTTAAAATTGTTAGGGTAACTTATTTATATTGTATACTGTAAGAATTATTAATATCCGTTTTGATTGTAAAATGTTCCAGGAGAAATAATAAATTCCTGGTGGGTTTGGTTTGAATAAAAATTATTTTTTATGACAAAAAATACGCGTATACTAATTTATTGTCAGGTCTATATGCAGTTAATATCTTAACATTTTGGTTTCTTGGCATATCAACCTTTGTAGGTTATTTAATGCCAAAGCTATTCTCCTAGAAGAACAGTAGTGGTGCTATTTAACCCATAGCTGGGAGGATAAGGGGGTTCATACCTTTCCTAAGGGTATTTGTCCGAAAGTGAACGTAATAGGGCGACTGGAGTACGAACTCGCATACTACGATTCCGCAGTCCATCGCTTTAACTATTACACCTAGAGGACACCCCTTAATACTTTGGAACAAAGGTGTTTCGAAGTTGATCACCAGATTTGAACATTATCAAAAATGCCTACTTAGTGAGATTTTATATCAAATGCCACTTTTTGGAACATTGAAGAAAGAGTGAAGAACCTGAGCAGATTTTTTCCGATACGCTGAACACCTTTTTATGTTTTAATTGATCTTTTCATACCTTTGGCTTCAATGTCTTTGTAGGCTTTGCTTCAGACAAATTTAATATGTGTGCTCTGTTATGTCTTAAATTTGTGTACCAAGTCAACATAAACTTTAAAACATCATTCCTTTTCAGAATACCAGCTTACTTACCGGGGTAGGTAAAAATACACAAATCCAATATATATATATATATATATATATATATATATATATATATGTTGCTCAGCACAATTATTTTTTTTATTTTTACAAACACTTCGTTCGTATCCGCAAATGTTTGAGTGCTAATTTCTCAAGATCGTAAAGAAACAACAGTTGGATGACTAGACTTAACTTCACTTACAAGGTTGGTTTCCATGGTCAAATCGATAAAAGGGTTGTCCATGTCGGACAGACTTTCAAGAATATGGGATGTGAATTCAAATATTACAGGAGTCAATTTCTTTATTTCAAAATCATAAAAGTAAACGATCGTAAAATTTAAAACAACATGAACGTTTCGATGAACAGTCTTATGAACTAAAAGGTGTCAAATTTATTAATAGTTCTAATCGATAGTTCGAAATCAATAGTTCAAATTAAGTTTGAAATCAATAAGTACTAGTGTGAAATGAATAAATAAATAGTATGAGTCAACAGTTCAAAATCAATAAACTGTTCGAAAACAGTAATTCAAAATCAATCATTTGAACTCAATAAGTATTTTTTCAATCAAAAAATAGTTAAGAATAAATAGTTTGAAATCAATAAATAGTTTTAAATAAGTGATACAAAACAAATAATTTTAAATCGACAAATTGTTTAAAATCAATAGATTGTTCAAAATCAATAGTTCGTAGTAAATTAAAAGTCCGAATCAATAGTTCGAAATCAGTGAATAGTTCGAAATCACTTACACAAAACAATAATTTGAAATGAATAGTTTGTAAACAATGAATAATTAGAAATGAGACCAATCCCGTTAAGATCAATTGTTTGAATTTATTAAACGAAATAACGAATTAATGAAATGTGACATAACAAAAAATAATCTGTATACTAATAGGCTGGTTTGTAACGATGTACCTATCGTTAACTTTCGGCACATTCACGCAAGAAGCACCAAAATTAAGCAGCAAAATTTAGATGAGTGACCACTTATTAAATACCAGGTGCTCTCAGCAACTTAAGCTCTGTGTGCCAGACAAAACAAATCGCAAAAAATAATACCTGTATACCTATTGGTAGTGTCTGTTACACTTTCGATTAAAAATACATGAGGTGTGGGCTGTTTTTGTTGAGACAAAAGGTAGGAATAGGAAGAGAGAGAAGTTGTAAATACTGCGGAGAGGAGGAGGAGGAGGAGGACATATAATGGAGAAAGAATCGAGTTGGAAAAGAAAAACCGTGAGAGGAAGTTTGACTGGGTGGAAAAAGCAGGGGTTAAATTGCAAATCGGAAGATTTATAAGTCATTGTTTTTACGTCATTCTTCCCCTTTTCCAATGTGAAACACGCAAACAATAGGTACAGGGCTAACCGTGTTGCAAAAGCACGTTGAGATAAATATGTGGCGGTCGGGTGTTACTTAGCTTAATTATTTACTAAGATCAGCACGGCGCAAGACAACATGTATGCTGCATCCAGTGTAAATTGAACTCACTTACAATGGCTTATGGGCCAAACTCGCTTAAAATGTCTTACTAGCCAAAATTGCCTCTGTGAGTCAATCTTCTCATACCCCACCCTACCCTCTCTCTCTCTCTCTCTCTCTCTCTCTCTCTCTCTCTCTCTCTTTCTCTCTCTCTCATATATATATGTATATATATATAGAGAGAGAGAGAAAGAGAGAGTATAGAATTTCCGGAGGTCCGACAAATCTTTCACACCAACAATATTGCCCCGTCGGCTGGGGCAGTAGAATACATCAACGGCTTTTCTACAGAGGTGGCTAAGACCCCCCACTCAACATGTGTCCTGGATATGACACTAAATAATCTGATGGTGAAGTTCCAGTAAAGCTGGAGCTTTGGGGAATACTGTGTACCCCTTCATTGCCATAGCTCTCAGGTCCACTCTGCCCCGGAGTGGTAGCACCTGATAAGGTCCTATCTATGGATCAAATAGAACTAAACTTTATACTTATGCTAAACTGAACTGCTTAAAATAGAACTGTTTTTTACATTTAAACTGTGTACTTCAACCAAACTGAATTGTTTGAAATAGAACTGTCTTGAGATTTTACTGTTTGTAAACAAAAGCTATACTTATATTAAACTGAATTGCTTGAATTAGAAGTGTTTGACTAAACTGAATAGCATGAAATAGAAATGTTTTTGACAATTAAACTGTGTACTTATGCGAAATTGAATTGTTTGAAATAGAACTGTTTCTTTGAATAAAAATGTATTTGGCATTAAATAAACTACGAGGCTGATATGCCATAAAACCCAATCAAACAAACAAAAAGCAATAATAACTTGTGGTTTTCAATGATGTCCGAGTGACTACAACGATCTCAGTAGCGCTGTGGTCTGGACAGACTCAATTCTCCCTCATTTTCTTTTCAATGGTCTTGGCGATTTATTTGAGTGCTCTAACTAAGACTGTTATAACAGTCACCTTCATATTCCACGGTCCTTTTCTTTACCCTCTGGCAAAGTCCAGATATTTCTCGAATTTGTCGCCTTCCTTTATGTTAACTCTGTTTTTGCCGTAATGATGAAGTCCATTGACAAATTAGTTTCTTCTTGTTTATTATGATTTGATCCGGTCTTCTAGCATGGATTGGGTGATTCGTTTTTATCTCAAAATTCAAGAGAATTTTGTGTATCTTATTTTTACGGGCTATGTCATCGGCGTAGTCCGCGTCCGTAATTGTTTGTGCGTGTTATCTTCTGCTTCTTGCTTTTGCCAGCTTGAAACCGTTTTCTTTTATTAAATCTATAGACGTTCTAAGCACGCAGTCCAGACAGATGATAAACAGGTATGGGACTATATGTCTCCTTGTAACACATCTGCTACAATGTCGAAGTAGTCTGTGTCTCCAGGGAGTGGATTTTTACTTTCGTGTTCTTATATGTAGCATCATTATCATATTTACCGACCCCTCCGCTCGGACAGGATATAACACAAGGTCAATTTTTTAAGCGGAGTTTAACAGGTTTGAATTCAGAGTTTTCCTTCTCCAAGACTAGTTGCCTAACCAAAGCTCAAGAACCTACTATTTACCCATAGCTGGAGGGAGAATAATTGGATTCATACCTTTCCCAAGGGTATTAGTGCTATGTGAAATGCAATCAGTCTCGTCCAGGATTTGAACTCGTGTCGCCGTGTCCATTTCCTACGACAATAACCATTACAGCAGGGGCACCTCCATAAAACATATTACATCATAAGTTCTTATGACACTATTTTCTGCTGCTACTTGTAATGGTTCCGTTTCTTTCTTTAAATTTGCCCTTTGAGGCCATGCCATTTCAGGCACAATTATCATTATCGTAATTATTATTACTTCAAATTTGACAAGTTTTTCAAACCAGCATTAGCTTGTGGTATTTAACTAGAGTCTAAGTGACAGCAAGTCTCCTTAGATATCTAGGGGGGTGTCCTCGTGGTGTAATGGTTAAAGCGATGGACTGCGGAATCGTAGTACGCGAGTTCGTACTCCAGTCGTGCTATTACGTTCACTATCGGGCAAATACCCTTGGGAAAGGTATGAACCCCCTTATCCTTCCAGCTATGGGTTAAATACTATAACTGCTGTTCTTCAAGGAGAATGGCTTTGGCATTAAATAACCTAAAAAGAGTGGATATGCCATTAAAAACAAAGAAACTTTAGATATCTAGGATTCTTTTGCGCATTCTGAGCAATCTCAACAATGCTGTAGTCTAAAGGGTTTCGATTCATCCTCCGATTTCCAGCGTTTCCAATCCTCTTTCAAATCCTTTGGGGAGCGTTCCGTGTGCCCAACTACGTTTAGTATCACCCTCACCCGCATATTCTACAGATTAGTTTGTTTATTTTCCTGGAAAGGTCCAGGTATTTATTTATCTTTTCACTTACTTTTGTTTTTATTTTCGGGTCCGTTGGAACGGCAAAATCTACTCGACAAGTTAATTTTTTTCTTTTGTTGTTGTTGTCAATCAGCACTAAGTCTGATCTTCTAGCCGGGATTAAGTGATCCGGTTGTCTTTCAAAATTCCAGAGAATTTTATGTGTCTCTTTTTATAGGGCAGATTCTGGTTTATGTTTATACTATTTAGTAGTATAGTTAAAATTCAATCTTTTGCACAATTCCCAGTGGATCACTTTATCGTTGAAAGTTTTTCACACCAGCGTTAGCTGATTGTCCTTTACTAAAGTTTGGATAACAGCGACTCTCGTCAAGTCTCCAGGATTCTCCTCGGTATTCTGGTCGATCTTAATAATGCTGTAGTCTGAATGGTCTCCACTAGTCCTCTAATTTCTAAGTTTTCCAGTCCCTTTACAAAGTCTTTAGGGAATTCCGAGCGCACTATTATTATTATTATTTACTCCTTTAGAGTTTTTCACATCAGTGTTAGCCGATGGTTTTTCACCGAAGTTTGAGTGACAGCAAGTCTCCTCGAGTCTCCAGGACTCGTCTCAGGATTCTGGCCGTTCTTAGCAATGCTGTCGTTTGGATTGTCTCCACCCGTCCGCCAACTTCCATATTATTATTATTATTATTATTATTATTCGATTAGCATTTCTTTCATCTTAATTTTATATGCTTTTTACAGTAAACAATAGACCAATATTCTGCGATCGTCAGTAAACATTAAACAATCAGAAATAAAGCAAATCTTCCGTATGACTCACATCCATTTCACCCGGGAAGCCTGTCTTAACGAGACATCTGCTTAAACGATTTGGCCATTGGAACATTCCAGTTTCAATCATTTAAACAATCCATATTGTTATTTTTTTTTTTTTTTTCTAATTTTTTACTCTGTCGATTTGAAACTCTCCTATCTATTTTTGTACCATTTTTTTTTTTTTTGTAATTTCTTAAATGAAACATTTATTTTTCGGATGGTATTTCTTTCATCCTCATATCAGTTGCTTTCTGTCGCATGACAAAGCTGAAATTAAGAAGCAAATACTAATAAAAAAATTAATGATAAACTATTAATAATTTTGAAAGATTTTAGCACAAACATAATTGGATTCGAACGTTAAACTTCGTTTGTGAAACTGACCACATTACAATAGTCAGGAAAAAAAAAGAATATGTGCGCATGTATGTGAATATAAAACGCAGAAATGAAGCGTGTATGAAACACTCAAACGGATTTTGTTTATGAAAGACAAAGGGTGTGAAACACAGTATGTGTGTGTGTGTGTGTGTGTGTGTGTGTGTGAGAGTGAGAGATAGAGAGAGAGAGAGAAAGAGAGAGAGAGTAAGAGAAATAAAATCTATGTACAGTATCACTCCTAAATAAATGAATGCCTTACATTTTTTAATAAAAAAGTTAATTTCCTCCAAAACCAATATAAGAAAATTATTATTTCTAGTCGGAAATATACAATCACTACGGATATCATTAGTTATTAATCATTACCGAACCCAGCAGCATTGAAACACTGTAACTACAAATATGGATATGTAAATTGGTGACCGTAGACGAGGGCGACCCGAAGGCTCCCTTTTCATAAGCTGCTACTCCGAGGTGTAAGGAAGAGTACTACTCCTTTCCCTGGTATGCTCCACTTTACCCTTGACACGTACCTTACAATGATGTGTGTTAATTAGGGCGGCATCAAGTACAATTTTTGAGTCTTTGGTATGACTCAACCTTGGATAGAACGCCGGTCTCCCGGGCCATTGACCGGCTCATTGGGTAGAATGTTTGCCAATGACCCGGGAGACTGGAGTTCAATCCCAGGTCGAGTCATACCGAAGACTCAAAAATGGTACTAGATTTCTCCTTGCTTAACACTCGGCATTATAGGGTACATATCAAGGGTACATATCAAGGGTAGAGTGGAACAATCCGTGTAATAGCTATTGAAAAGGTAACCTTCGAGTCACTCTCGACTATTATGAATATGTAGCAGTCCCAAAATACATATTCATGATTTTAATTTTGGTTACAGATTTTAATACTTCTGAGTTTAGTAATAAATAATACCTTAAAATATCCGTTTTGATTGCGCAATGTTCCACTTGAAAAATTAAAATCTTTTTATCTTTGAGATTAGAAGAAAATAAAAATATATATATTAGGTATATATATTTATTCAAGGGTGATACTGTCGATCGGTGAGACAGAACTAGGTTGAGTGAATGAAAGAGAGAGAGTGTGTGTGTGTGTGAGAGAGAGAGAGAGAGAGAGAGAGAGAGAAAGTGAGAGAGAGAGTGTGTGTGTGTGTGCTTGTGTGAAAGTGAATTAAAGCACTGCCAGCTTGTTGTTTTTTTAATGAGAAGAAAATGTATGCATGTTAGAGAGAGTTAGTGTGTGTGAGAGAGAGAGAGAGAGAGAGAGAGAGAGAGAGAGAGAGAGAAAGATGGATGCAAAAAACATGAGCATCTCAGAGAGACAGAGACAGTTGTGTGCATATGTGTTCACACGCATAATGATGCAGATATTTTAAAAAGTTTACGCATGCAATAGACGATGATACACACACGGGCACACACTGACACACAGACACGCATACACAGTCAGAAATATATATATATATATATATATATATATATATATATATATATATATATATATATATAAGCATGCATGTGTGTATGTATGTAAACGGATGCATCAGTAAGTCCGTAGTCTAACACAGTTATTAGCTGAATTTTGATCTGAAATTTTCACTGTATAATGATCGATCATTGTAATTGATATTCACTATTGAGTTAGGTGCATTGACAAGGAATAAGATAAAGAAAAAAAACAAATGCTTTTTATCAATCGGCTTCTGTCTTATTGATTTGCCCATACACCGTATGGCACATAAATAAGTACACACTTACATATTCTTATTAAAAAGATTTATTTTCTTCTAAACCAAAAGATACCAGGATTTTATTATTTCAGGTAGAATATTATAAGTCAAAATAGATATTATTACGTATTATCTATTTATTACTAATCTCTACTGCGTTAAGATACTGTAACCATAAATCAATTTCGACTCCTCAGTAGCCAAAGATGAAATTACATAAACTTATATAAGAATGGTAAATTAAATTTTTGTTTACTAGCATTCCTTAGATATAACACACAAGCCTCGGCTTACTTACAATACTTGATGTTGCTTAATTGGTCACCCATCTAAATATTGAACATGTTCGTCGGTGGTTACCATCGGTGATCGAACGGGACTTGGCGCTTTCAGAATATAAAATGTAAAGCTGGTGACCATAGACGAGGGTGACCCAAAGGCTCCCTTTTCGATAGCTACTACACCATGGTGTAGGAGAGGGCGCTACTCCTTTCCCTAATTTTAAAGTAAAGTTGGCGACCGTACTCAAGGGCTACCGGAAAGTTTCATTTTCAATAGCTACAACACTGGCGTGTAGGGGAGGGCGTCACTCCTTTCCCTGGTTTGCTCCACTTTACCCTTGAAACGTACCTTATAATGCTGAGTGTTAAGCAAGGAGGTATCAAGTACTATCTTTTGAGTCTTTTGTATGACTCAACCTGAGATTGAACACGGGTCTCGCGGGCCATTGGCGAACACTCTACCACTAAGCCGATGGGCCGGTCATTAAGTTGGCGACCGTAGTCGTGGGTGACCCGAAGGCTCTATTTTCAATAGTTACCACACTGGGGTGTAGGGGAGGGCACATCTCCCATCCCTGGGTTGCTCCACTTTACCCTTGATACCTTATAATGCTGAGTGTTAAGCAAGGAGGCTTCAAGTACCATTTTTTGAGTCTTTGGTATGACTCGACCAGAGATTAAACCCTGGTCTCCCGGGCCATTAGCGAACACTCTACCCACTAGTCCAATGGACACTGTAAATATACTCGACCCAAAGTCGGGTAGTATGCTTGCTAAATAGTAAGCACTGCTTACATATGGCATATAGGCATCAGCTTGCTTACAATTCCTGCTGTTGCTTAATTAGTCGCCCATCTAAATTATAAACAGATTCATCGCTGCTTGACTTCTGTGATATGAGCGGGTATAAATCCAACAATTCAGTTATGAAGGTGACCGTGGTGTAATGGTTATCGTCGTCGAAATGGACACGGCGACACAAGTTCAAATCCTGGACGAGACTGATTCTCCCCTCCAGCTATGGGTAAATAGTAGGACAGACTGGGTTCTTCAGCCTTGGTTAGACAACTAGTCTAGAAGGAAAACTTTGAATTCAAACCTGTTAAACTCGCTTAAAAATTGACCTTAGTGTCATATCCTGCCCGAGAGGAGGGGTTGGTAAATAGGATAAATCCAACAATTCTCCTTTCAGCTATGGGTAAATTCTAGAACAGACTGAGCTCTTTAACCTCAATCAGGCAACACGTCGAAGAGACTGAATTCAAATTTGTTAAACTCCGCTTAAAAAATTGGCTTTGTGTCACAATCTGCTCGTGTGGAGGGTTTGCCAAGTACATATAAATAGTTATTTACTAAACTTTCCAGAGGTTTGGTTTGTTTAATGACATATCAACCTTTATGGGTTACTTAATGTCAAAGCCATCCTTGTAGAAGAACGTCAATGATACCATTTTATCCAAAGTTGTGGGAACAGAAGTTCCTAACTTTGCCCAGGGATATAAAATGAAAAAGAGAACGTTATAGGTGACTGAAGTTCGAACTCGCTTACTTCCTGTCCGTAGGACAGTACGTTAGCCATAACGTAACAAGGATTCCCCGCTTCTCTTAGATATGACTCACAGGATTCAAGTCGCTCTTAGTACTTACTGTTGCTTAAGCGGTTACCCATCTAAATATGAAACTGAATCATTGCTACTTAACTTCAGTGTTCTAGAGGAGAACTGTTTCAGTGTGATTTGACAGTCAGTCAGTTCACCGAAGTTGTTTAGTACGGAGCTTTGCATAGATATGGCACACAGCCGACGGGTTGCTTACAGTACCTGTTGTAGCTTAAGTGGTCACTCATCTAAGTACGGAACAGGTTTATCACTCCTTAACTTCAGTAATCTTATAGGACTGGTGCTTTCAGTGTGACTTGACCGTTTCAATTGTATCATTTCGTAAGAAAGTATACATAATATGTTTTGATTGTATAATGTTCTATTTATTTGTATAATTTTCTGTATAATGTTGTATAATAAAATCAGGATATCTTTGCTTTGAAAGAATTAAATTTCATTTTCGAATGAAATTGTTAGGGGTGTACTTATTTATGAGTGATATATATATATATATTTATATATATATATATATATATAATATATATATTATATATATATATATATATATATATATATAAGATAGATAGATAGATATTTGGTGAAGCAGAATTTTATGATGATGGTAAATAGGGAAATCATATTTTATTAGTTAAAAACAAAAAACAAAAAGGACTCTTTTGTCCAGCACTTTATCATTAGTTACACCGAATATCGTTTAAAATATTAAAATAGCAATTGGTGAAGTGGGGGGAATAATGTTCAATAATTGGAGAAGAAAAAGTGGAGGGGATTTTTTAAAGCAAGCAGAGAAAACCATTCACTGAGCTTTGTTTGTTTGGGGAATCCGGAAGGTGAATTTGGAGAGTAAGGATTTTTTCACTCTCCTTCCGCTTTTCTTCTCCAGTTATTGAACAATATTCATCCCCCTTCAACAATTTATATTTTCATATTTTAAACGATATCCGGTTTTACTATTGACAAAGTACCGGACGAAGGGTCCCTTTAGCTTTTTTGTTTTTTGTTTTTAGTTCTTAACCAATGAAATATGATTCCCTATTTACTATCATTATATATATATATATATATATATATATAATTTCAAGAAAAAAACAAAATTCGGTCACATTAGGATTATAAATTAATTTACATCCTGTTAAGAGCATTTTTATGAATCAACAACTTTAAAAAATTACAGGACTTCTTCAGATCCAATATGAAAATAATTTCCTGTAATTTTTTTAAGTTGTTGATTCATATCAATGCTCTTAACAGGATGAAAATAAATTTATGATCCTAATGTGACCGAATTTTGATTTTTCTTGAAATATATTAACTCTTTGAAAATATTTACATTGAGCTCTTTAATAGGAATATTTAAATATTCAAATTTTAAATTATCTTATGCGTCCGAACGGAATTGTTCCCTACTCTGAAATTACTGTATTGAAGAATACCTCATGACTATATATATATATATATATATATATATATATATATGTGTGTGTGTGTGTGTGTGTGTGTGTGTACATACGTGTATGTGTCCGTTTTGATGGAAATGTGTTCACCTTTCTTTCATATTTTGAAATACACGATTATAGTCGGTATTGTCTTTGTTTGCTTATGTTGCCTAGTAAAATATTCAATGTTGTTACGTTGCATACGTTATTGCTTGCATATTATCTTTCAAGTGGGCTTTGAAATTTTTCCATTATCCTCTTTCATTTTTACTGCTTAAAAAATAGACATAAAGCAACTTCAACGACCCAAATCAAATTTAAACGCAACTCTTCAATGAAAACATTCAATGATAACCAGTATCCTTTTAACTTAGAAATCAAAGAAAACTTTTTGAGATGAATCGAATAAAGAGTGGAGAGTAAGTATTTGTTAGCTTGAAACAGCTAAATAAGCGAAACGAAGCTAGTCAGCCTCTGTAACATTAGTTTTTTTTTATGCCTTTGAAAAAATTTGAAATGCTTCTTGGAGACATACCTTTATCATTTGTATCCCGTATTTAGTTATTTCAGCCTCAAGGCCAATTGCATAACTTATATATGTATATATATATATATATATAGAGAGAGAGAGAGAGAAAGAGAGAGGAAGGGGGAGAGAGAGAAAGGGGGAGAGAAAGAGAGAGTGATCGTCACTTCTTTACATAAAAAGCTATCTTCTCAGGCCATATTCATCTTTGTAAGCCCTGTCGCATATGTGACAAATAAGATAACTGTCTTTGTTGCTGACATTGACCTTGTACACTATCACGTGGATTCTCAAAACTGTTTTTGGCCCTCATACTTTATCAAAGAAAAGACAAGTCGTCTCTAAGTTGCAAAGAAAGGATCTTTGTGAAACGAGTCAGCGATTGTTTGCTGTCATGAGATGTCATATGACTTGCTCGTCCAGTTGTGAACAAACAGACTCCACAACAGATATTAGAAACACGGTCACGCTGAAAAGTGTCACTGACCGAGGTCAATTCCTACTCCTGAAATGCTTGTTTCAAATGAAGTGTTCGATTCTCCGTGCTTCAAACGCTTTACCGCCATCGTAGATTCCTTTTTTCTTCAGGCTGATCGATTATCCGTCATCTGCTCCCAGTCTTCAAGATCCGCATTAAATGCACTGTAGTTGTTTTTGATAACATCCTCAAGACGTTTCCTATGCTAAGATCACGTACTTTTACTACGTTGTACTATTACCAAGACCTTTCGACCAATATATTTTCCGGTCTTCTTCAGGTTCAATATTCACCCCCATAAGAAAAGAAACTAATTCTTTGATAGCGTACAGCAAAAACTGTATTAGAATGTTTTCTTTTTTCTTACGCTACCGTAGAAAGAGACCAAAACAATAATTTCTTGCCTTACCAAGATGCATATTACAACTGACGAAGGCCAGATAATGTACTGGTCGAAACGGTGTATGAATTACAAGAAAGTAATCTAATTACTGGATAATTGTGTTAATGTTAAGAACCATTCCTAAAACTATAAACAGAAAAAAATCCTGTATTTAAATTCAATCTTTACAATTTTGAGCTTGCTCTCTCAAATTAAAAAGATATTTACGAAAGAATCCCGATGTCTTAAGGTAACTGGTTTCTGATCAACGAAAAAATGACAGCCATCAATATCAAATCACACTTTTTTAGAAAATTTTATTTTAAATAATCGCAAATAGATAAAATTGAAGTCATCAATAGTTATTATTGATAATCCCTCTTGAGATATCCTAATAAAAAGAATAAGGGTAATAGCTATCAAAAACCTGATGCTAATATAAAGTTAAAATTCAATTTGAGTCGACCTCGTGGCGAAATAGTAAAAGTATTGGGATGCAGCCTCGAAGTAAGCGAGTTCAAAATCCTGTCGCTCTATTACGTTCATTTTCGGATTAATACGTTTGGGGAAAATATGAATTTTTATCCATTCAGCTATGGGCAAATGTAACATAATGGTCAAAGGGATTTCGGTTTATGCCTTTGGGTTTAGTTAGCTGAGAACCCTTCGGCTCAGCACATGGGTTACTTAGGTGCAACATTAACACAGGTGTTCACGGCGCACGCAGGGCAGAGCGACGTGTCACTCAGAGATGTCACAATAGCCCGCGATGGGAAACGGCGGCTAGCGAGTGCGAATGACGTCACGCACCGGAAGCGCGTGGAGGATTTTGGGAATTTGAAGAAAATTAGTAGAGTTGAGACTTGCCTCGGTAGAAGACGTTTGACTTTTGCTTGCTCATGGAGACCTTTGTGGGTGGGTGCCACACGAGTTGGTGGGGGGTGATGAAAAAGCCAGAATAGAAAGATTGTGCCTCTCTCTCCTTATGTCGAAGAACCTCTAAACTCAAAGGTAATAAAAAGTTTCGTACCTGAACAAAGACGTCGTTACGTGTTTTTCGAATTTCGAGATTCCTATGTTCTCTCTTTATGGACATTCGATGTACGTTTCACACATAGCCATATCATGGCTATGGTACACAAATGGCACCACTGCTGTACTTCCAACAATGATAGCTTTGGCATTCAATACCCCAGAAAGGTTGGATTTGAAATTGCTTTATTCCATCTAGCTATAATCTGCCATTTTCTTCATGTGTTACAATAACATATTTGTAAAACCCGTGTTTTTTAACTTAATTACTACTTGTTTTAACGTACAATACATGAGGTACGCGTTTTCGATAAAATCTATAAATACTCCGCCCCTAAAATTCTACCTGATTCTAATGATAAGACCTTATTTTTCTTTTATTTATCAGGGTAACACTAAGTGTCAAAAAAACTGTTCAGTAAACTTACATCGCTTGAATGTTCTTTCATAAAAAAAAAAATGTATACCTTGAAAATAAGGAAACTTGAGAAAAAAATCTGATACCAAAATTATTTTCCATTTTATTCAAATATATATATATATATATATATATATATATATATATATATATATATAAACACACGTATATATACCAGTGTCATTTGATAAATAAGATTTTTTATTGCTAAATAATTTTTTTCAGGTTTTTTTTATAAATATAAACGCTACATTGTTTGCAATTCGTTTATAGAAAAAATAATTTGATGTTGTGTAATTTGTTTTAAGGCTATTCAAAATAGCTGCAAATCAAACAAAGTGTTCCATATTTGAACAGATCTATCCTCAAATGTTTGATGGCTGAAAAGTGTAAATCAAGTCAAAATTTTAGAATAATATATGATGTGCACGAAGAAGCATGTTTTACTCCAAAAATATAAACAAATGAGCTAAATATTGGTTTGTTATTGTAAACAGTACTTTCTTTATCAACTTCTCAGAAACTTGACCTTACTTATCGGATGACATTATATATATATATATATATATATATATATATATATATATATATATATAATATATATATATAAGTGTAAATTAATATTAGCATTAAATTATTGTTTCCTGATCACACGAATTATATCATTTAATATTTATAATACATAATAGTTTCAATGGGAGTATGAATGCATATTTTATCTATAATTTTAATGGGTCGCTAGCCGCTAATTAATTTTTCCGGATTTAGGTTTTTTTTAATTTCAGTCGTTTTTAAATTTTGGGTAACGGTGTTTTCTTTCAAAGGAATGTATAAATATTGTATCAAATAATAATAGATACGATATCTCCATCGTGAAAAAATTTCTTGATTAAAATTATAAGTATATATATATTTAAAATTATTCTAATTAAAAATCAATTTTTCCAATTCTATTCTCGCTGGAAGCAATATAAGAACACCCAAATAATTTTTTTCGTTTAACAACCAATGGAGATCATAATAGACCTGAAATAAATTTATAATAACACCAAAGAAGTGAATGTTTTCTTTATATATATATATAATATATATATATATATCATTAGAAAAAACAACAAACCGCTCACATTTGGGATTATAAATTTATTTCAATCCTGTTATGCGCTTTAATAAATCCAAAAACACGAAAAAAATTAACAGGACTTCTTCAGATCCAATGGATAAAATTACATTGAGCTCTTTACTCTTTTTATATATATATTATATATATATATATACACACACACATATATATATATTTATTTTCTCTTTGAGAAAATTTAAATGTTCACTCTTGAACAGTTTTTCTCGTCCTGATGGAATTACTCCAATTCCGGTTTAAACTGAACCAAATAATACACACACACACACACACACACACACACACACACACACATATATATATATATAATATATAATATATATATATATATTAAAAACTCAAATTAGAGATTTTAAGTGCTAAATGCAGCAATGTCTAAGAAATTGGCTAAAAATCAGAGATATATTCGGACTAGTGTCCTCGTCTTAGTTATTTTTGAAGTCACAACTCCCAGGCCGTTGTACACACCAGCCTTCTTCATAGTTAATTTGTCTTTGAGATAACGCTTGCACTTACAACTTTTCATATACTACCTGAATCGGGATTGAACTAAAGACAAGTTAGTAAATAGATACACAGTAACAAACACCCATATAAACTACGCCATTGTCTACCTCCATGTACTGAATAAAGTGTTCGATTTGAACTTCTCAGGAACTTACTGACGATGAGAGACTTCTGTGGAAAGCCGAAAGTACAAGGACCGACTTTTTTTTTTTTTTTTTTTTTTTTTTTACTTTTCATACTTTAATCAGTGAAATGATGTCAAATGAATTTTGTTTTTAGCTCTAAAATAATAAATGACTCTTATTTTCTATTCGTTCTTTTGATTCGTTTTTCTTTTAAACTTTGGATTGCAAAGGGGTGCGGATAAGTAGCTATCAATTCCTCCGACAAAGACCTGAAAAAATACACCATTAATGACTTTATATAACATCCTAAACTCCTGATCATTGTGTAATAGTTATCAGTTGTTAGTCTCGCTGAACAGTTACGACTGAATGATGAATTCTATATTCAGTAAATAATCTGTTTTCTGTGCGCACGTATATATATATATATATATATATATATATATATATATATATATATATATATATAATAAAAGACAAAGATGAATTTTCGAAGCTGCTGCTATTTCACTCTTTAATTCCCTAAATAATCGTCGTGGCTTTCATAATATTTCTCCTTACTAAAGCAAATCCATTTTAAATAGCTACAATTTATTCCATCTTTAGTTAATATATTCCACATATATCATAATTTTATGCTTTCTCTTTTTCTTTTTGTCTTTCTTTTTCTTCCTCCTTTTGATTCGAAATCTTTCGAGATAAACAAACGGAACATAAATTCTACTCAAATTTTCCTAATAAGTCAAATGACGTAATTTAAAACAACAAACGCTGATTCACTAATTAAACGGCCAACTTTTTCTTCTTATATAAATTTTTCCTTAGATTTCTGTATTTTGCATTTTTAAACATCCATCGTTGATTTAACATCACTAATATCATCCCTCATAGTCCTGGTGATGGTTCATTAGAACCGAAACGCTAGAGTATCGACTTTGCCTCTCAATAAATCTCTCCTTTTACTTGGATTACATTGTCATCAATTTTGCTTTATATATATATATATATATATATATATATATATATATATATATATCACGTATAATTGCAACGGTTTGTACATTTAACTCTGTGCAAACAAGTGACTGATGTTAAACTGAAGTGTTTGAAATGGAAATGTTTGATCATTTAACTGTAACTGTGTATGTACAAATGACTGATGTTTAATTGAATTTTTAGAGATGGATAGCAGTATCTGGAACCATCTAACTTTGTTGACATGCTAAACTGAAGCGTTTGAAATAGAACTGTTTGATCATTTAACTGTGTGAACAAATTACTGATGTTTAATTGAATTGTTAGCGATAGATAGAAATACTTGGAACCATTTAACTTTCTTGACTTGAGTTAAATTGAAAGGGAACTGTTTGGTCGTTTATCTCTGTGTATCTCCAAAATGTGTTTACAAATCACATATTTGTAAAAACAGGATTTAGTATTAAATAACCAACAATGACACAAAACCAAACAAAACCAAGCTAAAAATCCTTTCCCGTAACTCTGAGTTTCGAGTTTTCGCACTTATCATATCCACAGATGTTAAAAGTTGCCAAAAAGAATGAATGAAGGCGCATACATAGAAATGCACTCTATGGTATGTTGGTGAATAGGAAGTTTCTAATCGGTATGAAAGTTTGTGAGGGACTTACAAATTTGAGGAGAGTTCCTCTATTTTTTTTTTCATCATATAACGCGTGAAAGCACGTGCGATACCCTGACCTCATCTGCCGCCAACCAGGGTGATAACACTGTTTCGGTAGCTCAAGGCGGTACTGCCACTCCTGGTGCTACCAAGCAGCTTTTGCCACCTGACAGGGTATTTAAAAGAAATATATATCTATATATACACCAGACCAACTAAAAGCAGACATTACATTGGACGTTCGTTCATCTTCATTTTAGTGCAGTTTGTGATTTTAAAACGCGTTTACTTACGGCCGTTGATGTCATAGCAACCGTTTCTTGATTTTGTGTAATCACACGAGAAGGTGGTTCCGCGTTCATATCATGCAAATTTACAAATTTGAGTAGAGTTCCTCTAGTTGTGGGTTGTATGGAATTGCTAGATATGCCTGTATGCATAAAAGTAAGTTAATGGCATTTTATACCGTGTACTATTTTGTAACGTTTTGTTAATGCGCCAAGTGGTGCGCTGAATATCCCTGCTCCAGAGGGACAAGACAGGTCCTTGCTTCAAGGCTATTCTGTGAAGACAGATCTTGGCGTATTTTTCTTTTATACGAGATGCTCTTATTACAACGCTATGGTGTCACTATCTACAAGTCGTCAGTAAAATGTTCTTTGGCAGACTAAAGATATTTTTCCATTATAGCAATTAGTTTAAAACTATTAGAGATGTCAAAGTTTCATCCCTTATAGTCTTTTACTAAATATGTAATATACGGTTTGTTTGAGTTAGATTGGATTTTATGGCATATCAAATATTCGAGGTTATTTAATGCCTATTCCTCCTTATACGTATATATCAAATATATATGATTTGGTTTGGTTGGATTTTATGGCATATCAAGCATTCTAGGTTATTTAATGCCAAATCCTCTTTATACATGTATATTAAATATATATGATTTTGTTTGGTTGGATTTTATGGCATAGCAAACATTCTAGGTTATTTAATGCCAAATCCTCTTTATGCATGTATATTAGATATATATGATTTGGTTGAGTTAGATTTTTTGGCACATCAAACATTCTAGATTATCTAATGCCAAATCCTCTTTATACATGTATATCAAATATATATGATTTGGTTTGGTTTGATTTTATGGCATATCAAGCATTCTAGGTTATTTAATGCCAAATCCTCTTTATACATATATATTAGATATATATGATTTGGTTGGGTTGGATTTTATGGCATATCAAACATTGCTGGTTATTTAAAGCCAAATCCTCTGTATACATATATATTAAATATATTAGTTGTAAACACATTTTGTTGATAACATTGTAAACAAGCTAGAGCTCATTTTTGTCACACAGTTAAATGGTTCCAAGTATTGCTATGTATCACTAACAATTCAATTAAACATCAGTCACTTTTTCACGAACAGTTAGATGAACGAGCAGTTCTATTTTCATTTCTAACAATTCTATTTAGCACTCGTTTGCACTCAGTTCAATGTCAACCAATTCTATTTGACACGTTCTACCATTCCGAGACAATGTAGACCTACGACCAATGGAAATGAAGGGGTACTCCACATTCCCTAAAGCTCCAAGACTGGAGCCTCGCCATCAGATGCTTTTGAGTCATATCAGGACACTCGTTGGATGTGGGCTTTTACCCCTCTGCAGAGATGCGGTCGGGGTATTCTTTTTAATTCCATTATAATCTTAAGTAGATACAAAACAATCAGGGAGTGTCCACATGGCGTAATGACTAAAGTGCTTTATTGTGGCTTCGAAGTAAGTGAATTTGAGCAGCAGTCGCTCTATTATGTTCACTTTCGGAAAAATACTCTGGAAAAAGTTATGAACCCATTTATCCACCCAGCTATGGACTGAATAGTATCACAATTGTTGCTTCTACAAAGATAGATTAGGCATAAGATAACACACGAACATTGATATGCCATAAAATAATGTAATAATTATAATTCAATTGCACTAAACTAAATTATGGGTTGTCTTGTACTAAATTTCTACTAAATTTATGATTCGTTCCGTTGAGAAAAGCCAATATTTTAATAGGGAATTTTAAAAATTATTAGAGTCCTCTCGAAAAAAGAAAAGTTTTTTCTCTTCGAATACTATTAGTATAAACTAAGATTGTCTGAGGGGAGAAAACTAATGTAATTTAAATTTTCTTTCGATTATCAATCGTAAACTCTGACAGCAGACAATGATGGAAAGTTTCAACTATTTGTGTTTTTAATAGATTAGTTTGTCTCAGTGACAAAAAAATTATATATTGTTATTGACATATATCTTATTTCTTCATGCACTCGTAAAATTATGTAAATTACCGAGGATTTTTTTTATTCAAAAATTTTTTAACATTTTTTTGGGTTGTATTCTTCAGTTCTCTTTGTATCTAAATAGCTTATATCAACTGCAGAAATAAGCAATAATCAATTTGTATTAAGTAATTGTTCAAAAACAGAAAAGTATTGATTCTTGCGGCTTGGATTTCTTTTAAATAAGCCAGAAAATGTTTACGTTTGGGTAGAAAGTGTGAGAAAAGGAATATTCACAACTTATAAAAGAAAATCCCTCTGCTGAGATGGCTAAGATCTACGTTAGAAAGGAATTCTCTATTCTGCACTTTTAGCCGCTGTTAAGCTTAACATGAAATTACATCCTCTTCAAAGAATTTATTATTAATTGCAAATCAATCAGTTACTCAATTAGGGGAAGTACTCTGTAATTCGATTTTAATGATTGTATTCACTAAGAAATTCTAATTATATAGAAATACCTCCCATATTTTAAACTGTCATCTCTGTGATTCAAGTAAACTTGAGCAAGCGGTAGTGATAGCTCCATCTTGGTAAAGTCTTCTTCTTCTTCTTTTATATGATCCGTTACAATGATGGCTTAGACCAGTGTACACCGCACGTTTGCAATTGAAACGTTTTTTTTAAGACTGTGGAACCTGTAATTGCAACACAGAGAGCTTTTTGAACTCATTATGTTACGTTGGAATTATGCTGTTACGGATAGAAAATCGACCCTGCTATGGGTTGAAATCTTTGGATTGGGATGAAGGTTCAAATTCGGTTGGGGTAATTGGAATGTGTTTTACTTTGGATTTGGATTTATTTTGATAATTATTGGACGGATCAGCGATCTCAATAATTTTTTTTCTGGTTGAAACTATTTTGGTTTAGGTCCTTTGGTTACACTTTCCACATATCGGACGTCCTCTGCAGCTTTCTCTGTGCTGTACGTATTGATCACTCTTAAAGCACCTCAAGGGTGTGGGAATGTACTGTTCTACCTTTTCAAAACAATATCCAATATTCACTTCTTTGGGAATTATAGATTTATTTGTGACCCCTTGCTTTACTATGGCTGTTTTTATTAATTCAGGTGTAGCTAAGGATAAATCCGTTTCTTATAACCCATTTTGAGGTGTTCAGCTTTTCGTGTAGGTAGATTTTCCTTCAAATTTGGCTTTGCAAATTATGGGAAACTTCATCCTAATTAAGATTTCGGCTTACTTTTGTTAACTACTTTTATTCGTCTGGAAATCGTAACAATGCGAGAGCCAATGAATTGGCCACTGCTGCAGAACTGTAGGGTGGATTTTCTGGAAGGTATAGCTCGTGAGGGAAAGTACTTAAGCGATATAATTTTTTAAACAAAAATATGAAAAATAAGATAATAAAATGGCCAATATTGCTCTTATAGTAACAATAAATCTATAGATAAAATAAAGATATATGTTGACTTTTTTTCAAATTTGTTCCAAATATGACAGGTCATTGTTCCAGACTTAACTTCAGAATGAGGCTTCATCATATACAGCTCATGAGGATAAGCATTTAAATGATATAATCTTTAAATTAAAGGAAAGATGATAACAATTGAATTAATTTTTGAATTAGATCTATGTTGACTTTTTTATTTATATTCCAAACCTAATAGAGCTTTCTACCAAACCGTGTTCTCTCTCTCTCTCTCTCTCTCTCTCTCTCTCTCTCTCTCTCTCTCTCTCTCTATCTATCTATCTATATATATATATATATATATGGGGGGATGTCTAATATTATTTCAAAATACAAGGTACAAATGTTCGATTCTTACACAGGAGAAAGGTTTTGAAGAATATGTCAACACCAAATAGAGTATTTCTGCAGGTTACGATCATAAGATGAAATGAATGCAGGTTGTGTGCGCGTGATAAAGATTTTGGTTTTCCTTTCCTTCTTGCAAGTCTTTCTCTATTGATTCCAATGTCACGCGGGATTATTTCCTTTGTGTGAAAGAAGATTATACAGCGAGACAGGGAGGATAATTCGCTTTGATTCGAGATCAGAGTTTTGGGCTTTGGATCTTGGTGAACAAGGGTGGACAATTGCTATTACTTCTTCAAGCACTCAGGACAGGGCATCCTTTTCAGTTGTCCAAAGTCGATCTGGTTTTCAGGCCGAATTAATCAAGTGCTTAGTGTATGCAATGTCCTACGAGATAAACACATGGCATATCAATTCCAATCAATAGCAAATGATAGCTGAAATAACTTGGAAAGAAGATTTTTGATAAATTCAACACTGGCTTGAAGCTAACATATGCAGTTTTGTGCGAAAACCAAAGAAAATTAGCGAAAAAATATGAAAGCAAAATTTGTACTCGGTGATTAAAGACTTCTTTAGAAGAATGATTGGAGTATATATATATATATATATATATATATATATATATATATATATATAAAGACTAGAAAATAGGATAACAAAATGAACAGGATGGCAATTACACGAGAATGCTGCGTGCAATCCTGAACAAGTCCTGGCAGCAACACCCCACAAGACACCAACTGTACGGCCACCTGCCCCCTATCACGAAAACTATTCAAGTTAGACGAACCAGACATGCAGGACACTGCTGGAGAAGCAGAGATGAACTCATAAGAGATGTGCTCTTGTGGATCCCCACACATGGCCGCGCAAAAGCAGGACGACCGGCACGAACGTACATTCAGAAGCTATGTGAGGATACGGGATGCAGTCCTGAAGACCTACCTAGGGTGATGAACGATAGGGAGGAGTGGCGAGAGAGGGTGAGGGATATCCGTGCTACCAGCGCGATATGATGATGATGATGATATGACACGTCAAACATCTGACAAATTCAATTGGAAAAATATTGTTCAGCATCGCTTACAGCATTGTAAATATTTTGCTGATTTTAGCCTTAAATTTTAATTTCATATAAATATATAAAATCTGAGAATCGTGAAAATGAGAAACTACCAGTTGTGGTTTATTTGCTTTCATGCTAAAATATGCCACATAGATAGACAGAGAGATTTTTTAAAAATTGAGATTAAAATTTTACTTTAAATGCGTTTTTAAATCAGTTGAAAATCCTTAATCGTCAGTGAACAAAATGAAGACCTAAGTACAGGATTGTTGTTGGTGTCGTTGTCGTCGTCGTCGTTGTTGTTGTTTTCTTGTTTCTTTTCTCCTTTTTTCAAGTATGAAATAAGATAATAGTAAAAATAGAAAAGGAACTAACGACTTTGACGTTCACGTTGTCAACTCTCTGAAATGGAAGTTAATATTAGTACATAGACAAAATTGGTGAGATAGATAGATATTAGAAAGAGAAATAGATTTAAATATTGATATAAATACGAATAAATGACATATTCTCAATATATATATATATATTGTTATCCACAGACATTTTCGTTGTATCACAGTTCAGTGTGGCTAGACACGCAGGACGCTTCCTGCCGAGATCAAAACCCGCCGAACGTTACGTGAGATTTGGTATCTAACCGCTCAGCATTTTCGACGTCATATGTCAGCTCAGGAATTATAACGCATTTGTATTAGCTTTCGTTTGTTTACATTTTGCGCAATCGGATATATATATATATATATATAGAGAGAGAGAGAGAGAGAGACTGAGAGAGAGATAGAGACAAACGGAAAGAGAGATTGTGTTTGATGGCATATTACTGAATGATGCAATTACACTTGTAAAGAAATTTCCTTATGATAATCCCGTTAATCCGAACATGAAGGATTTCTAAATCTTACAAAATTTTCGAACGTCAAATCTCCTATATGTACGACAAACATCAGCAAATTAAATTGAATTGTAAGTATTTACAGTATATTTTTCCAGGGAAGGAGTAGCGCCCTCCCCTACACCTTGGTGTAGTAGCTATCGAAAAGGGAGCCTTCGGGTTACCCTCGACTATGGTCGCCAACTTGTTTGGGTTGTTGTTTTTTTCTTTAGGTGGGGAGAGAGTGCCTCACGTTTTATGATGGTTAATGAGCTAAGCTATCAGAGCGTTGTTAGTGAATTCAATTATCACTGGTTGCTCCATATTCCTGGTCGTGTGCCAAACTAAACTGAACTCCAATAAAGGATTCTACTTGTTTTTCATGTCACTTGAAGGAATTCTCATTTGTTTGTTTTTTTAACCCTTGTTTACGAAGTTTTTTTTTAATCGTTTCCTTCTCTTCTGTCCTCCTTTTTCTCTTTCGCCTTCTTTCCCTTGTCCGTTTTCTCTTTTGACAATTCTTCTCTTCCTCCTTATCTCCTTCTATTGTCCAGTCAGCTCAGCCATAGAATACTCTGACTGTATCCCCTAACGAAGGGCAGGATCCCTTCCACACAAAAAAGAAGTGTCCTGGTTATGACACTAAACATCATCTGATGATGAGACTCCAATTCTGGAGATCTGAAAAGTGTGGAATATCCCTTCTTTGGCATTACTCCCAGGTACACTCTGATCTGGTTGGTGTGTCTTATGATATATCAACCCTTGTAGGTTATTTAATGCTAAATCTTCTTTATATATATATATATATATATATATATATATATATATATATATATATATATATATCAAATATATAAGATTTGGATTTGGTTGGCTACTAAGGCATATCAACCATTGTAGGTTATTTAATGCTCAATCCACTTTATACAAATATATTAAACAAATATGATTTGGTTTTGGTTAGCTTTTATGGCATATCAACCATTGTAGGTTATCTAATGCCAAATCCTCTTATCCGGAGGGATAGTAACTGTTAAAGTCCTATCTATGGGTTAAATAAATCTGTTTGAAAATCATTTGTATTGGATAAGAATACATGAAACCATATAACTATCTGCAAAAGAAGGATTATTATTAAATGGAAACAATTGTTTGAACCAAATAACTAAACATGTGCACGTAGTGCAATGGTTATCGAGGTTGCAAATGAACACGGCGACTCGAGTTCAAATACTGGAAGAAGTTGTTTGCATTTCACTAATACACGCTCATACACTTGGGAAAAGTATGAATCGAATTATTTTCCTCCATCTATGGGGCAAACTGGGATCTTTATCCTTGGTATGGCAGCCGGTCTAGGAGAAAAAAATGTCAATTTATACCTGTTAAACTCCGCTTAAAAGATTTACTATGTGTCGTATCCTGCTCTTTCGGAAAAGTTGGTAAATACATAGAATTGTTTGTATTAGATATCGACTCGGTTCTCAGAAAAATTAAAAATAGGAAAGCTGCAGGACTGGACGAAATTCCCCCGGAAGTATGGAAGACCAGACAATTCGACGACATACTGCTCCGACACTGCAACGCAGTATACAATCAAAATCCGATAGATAGATGGACGAAGGGATGCATACTCCCCTTCCCTAAAAAGGGGGACCTCGGATTAGCCAAAAACTACCGAGGCATAACACTTACATCCATAGCTGCCAAAATCTACAATGCCCTACTACGAAACCGAATAGAACCCAAAATCGACAACATACTTAGAAAAAACCAAAATGGCTTTCGAAGAAATAGATCTACGACCTCACAAATATTAACCATCCGCAGAATCCTTGAAGGTGTACGGGCAAAGAACCTACAAGCGACATTAATATTTGTCGACTTTACCAAGGCTTTCGACTCCATTCACAGAGGAAAGATGGAACAAATCCTACTAGCGTACGGCATACCTAAAGAAACCGTAGCGGCAATAACGATTCTCTATAGAAACACTAAAGTAAAAGTACGATCACCAGATGGAGACACAGAATACTTCGACATTGTAGCAGGAGTACTACAAGGGGACACGCTGGCTCCGTATATCTTTATCATTTGTCTAGACTACGTACTTAGAACATCGATTGACAAAATCAAAGAGAATGGCTTCGAACTGACGAAGAAAAGAAGCAGAAGATACCCCGCAACAACAATTACCGACGCCGACTACGCCGATGACATAGCGATACTGGCAAATACACCTGACCAAGCCGAAACACTTCTGCATAGTTTGGAACGAGCAGCAGCAAGCATAGGCCTCCATGTTAATGCACACAAAACGGAATATATGTGCTATAACCAAACGGGGGACATCTCCACTCTAGAAGGAACCCCTCTTAAACTAGTAGACAAATTCACGTACCTAGGAAGCAGCGTCGAATCAACCGAAAAGGACATCGAAACGAGGTTAACGAAAGCATGGACGGCTATCAATAGGCTATCGACTATATGGAAATCAGACCTAACCGATAAAATGAAACGCAGTTTCTTCCAGGCAGCGGTCACATCGATACTGCTATATGGATGCACTACATGGACGCTAACAAAACGGCTGGAGAAGAAACTAGATGGCAATTACACAAGAATGCTGCGTGCAATCCTCAACAAGTCCTGGCAGCAACACCCCACAAGACACCAACTGTACGGCCACCTGCCCCCTATCACGAAAACTATCCAAGTTAGGCGAACCAGACATGCAGGACATTGCTGGAGAAGCAGAGATGAACTCATAAGAGATGTACTCTTATGGATCCCCACTCACGGCCGCGCAAAAGCAGGACGACCAGCACGAACGTACATTCAGCAGCTATGTGAGGATACAGGTTGTTGTCCTGAAGACTTGCCTAGGGTGATGAACGATAGGGAGGAGTGGCGAGAGAGGGCCAGGGATATCCGTGCTGCCAGCACGATATGATGATAATGATGACATGAAACCATTCAACTGGGCATAAATTATTTGCGTTATATAGGAATACTTGATGTCATATCTATATGCAAAACACTTTTTAGAAACACTTAGACATAAAAGTAAATATAAATATCCATGAACGTGATTCTCTAACCTCTAAGTATAAAATAACAAAAGACGGGTTGACATGCAGTTAAAATCAATCAACCAATCCCCAGCTTCTTCGTAACTATTTTATTCTGTCATTACTATTTACTAAGATTTGCTTATTCTGGCACATCGATCTTGAAAGACTAGTTCGTGAACCGTTATACTATGACGGGATACCTTTTTTCTCATATTATTACATTCTTTAATATGCATTCAGATAAAATCTGCAGCAGTTACTAAAGTGTATATGCAGGTTGGTTGGGTTGTTGTTGGTTGGTTTCGATTTATGGCATATCAACCTTTCTTGGTTATTTAATGCTAACTCCGGTTTACAGATAGATATATTAAATATATATGATTTGTAAACGATAAGTTTGTAGATAAGATCTTGAAAGAGTCAGAGGTTCATTTGCTCGTACACAGTTAAATGGTTTCAAGCATTGCTATTTAAAAAAGATAGTTCTATTTGAACTCAATAAAAATGTCGTTTGGTTTGTTGGTTGGGTTTTATGGCATATCAACCATAGTAGGTTATTTAATGCCAAATCCTTTTTATATATAATTACTTTAATTATATATGATCTGTAAACGAACAATTTGTAGGTAAAATCTTAAACAAGCCAGAGTTCATTTGTTTGTACACAGTTAAATGGTTTCAATTAGCTATCTAACACAGATAGTTCTGGGAGTAAATAAGGGATTGTAATCCGACAATATGCAGAGAAAAATTGATAACAAGTCAATCCAGGTGGAAGGTGAGATTTATTGAGAAGTAAAGTCAATATCACCCTCATGGTCCTGATGATGGTTCAGTTGAACCGAAACGCTATAGTGTCGACCTTACTTCTCAATAAATCTCTCCTTCCACTTGGATTGCCTTGTTATCAATTTTTCTCTACAGATAATTCTATTTGGAGTTAAATGTTTTCAATGCAATAGTCATAATTCAATTTAACGTCAGTCATTTGTTTGAACGGAATTTAATGGTGAAACAGTTTCTTTTTGACTCGTAAATGGGATTCTAACAGGTACTACCAGTCTTGCAATGAAAGAGTACTCCACATTGCCCAAAGCTCCAGGACTCGAGTTTCACTATCAGATGGTTAATCGTCATATCTTGGACACTCGTTGGGTAAGGGGTCTTACTCGTCTGTAGTCGGCTTATTCTACAGTCTGAAGGTATTTTGAGGGCATCCCTTACATCACTATAACAGTTTGTTTCTTTCTCATTCTTCCTTCCTCTGTCTGTCCATCTGTAATCCTCTAATTCTCTTTCACTCTGTCGGCGTGGGTGAGACTGTATCCTCTGCAGAGGAGTAACCCCACCCAAAAAATATGGTGCACTTCACACTTCTAAGATCTCCAAAACTCCTCAGTAGCGTTATACCTGGGTAAAACGCTACTGATGAGTTTTAGAGATCTTAGAAGTGTGAAGTACCCCTTCATTATCATTACTCACAAGTCAACTCTGAACCGGAATGAACTGTTTGGATCCAATCTATGGATCAAACATATTTTTTTTTAAATGATTTGTATTCGATAGGACTATGCGCTAAAATCCCTCAAGAAACAAGAACACAAAAATGTTAATATAAATGTACAATGAACGTGATTCCCTGAACGGGTTTACATACCGTTAAAATCAACTTCATGTTTAGGCCATTAAAATCAATTTAACAACGCCTCTGTGCGAGCAGGATGTGACACAAGGCCAATTTTAAGCTGAGTTTAACAGGAACTTCATAAAATTTTAATCAATCAGTTTTTTGAAGAATCTGTTTTAGACCATTTTTTTTTGTAAATTAAACTATTTTTAATCAAAGATCAATGGATTTTTATTATTTCTAATCGAATATGAAAGGATCAAAATGAATATTATAAGATACAATTAATTTCCAAACTCGATAGCACAAACTCTGTGACCAAAAATAAAATTTAAATTATTCTGCAAACAATTATAAAATTTGCTTTAATATATACAAGAGGTGTACTTATTTTTAACAACAGTATATTCTTATTTTTGGTTATCAAATATTAATATTATTTGACCACAAGATTAGACTCGAACAGGCACTTCTACACCGGATCAGAGTGGACCTGGGAGTAATGGCAATGTAGTAGCATTTCAGTAGCATTCCACACTTTTCACATCTCCAGAAGTAGAGCGTCATCAAGATGCAGTTTAGTGTCATACCCAAGGTACCCCAATTTGGAGGTGGATCTTACTCCTCCGCATATTACTAGGCCCACCGACAGGACCCAAAAGTGATTGAAAAATGTTCATCAATCTTCTTTTTTATTCAAATATATGATGATTTTAGTATTTTAAAAAAATTTTCTTTGCAGTTGATATTATCTGAAGAATATTATGAATATTGATCTCTACTATGCTGTCGTAGATCCTGTAGTTGTTGCGTTTTTCCTCTTGTTTTTCTACGCATGTTTTTTTATATCTTCACAGTGGAAACTCCGGGATGTTTTTAGTGTGTGTGTGTGTGTGTGTGTGTGTGTGTGTGTGTGTGTGTGTGTGTGTGTGTGCTGTTTGTTTCCTTGAGGGTGTCTGTTTCCTCACTTTATCTAATTACTTTGCAAATGATTATCTCTTACTTGTTCTTACTGGATTTTTTTTTTACTTATCAATCCTCTGAGACAGCCGATATTTCCGCTTTAAAACGCACATACCCTGAAGAAATTCGATTAATAAATATAAAGTTGTATTCGCGAATGTTTTCTCTCTTGAGTTTCATCTCCTAGAAAAATATTAAATCTTAGCAGAAATAACCGTCTCTGTTGGATCAGATAAATAATTTGATCCAAGAAGATCCTTGCAAAAATACTAAAATCCAACGCTGCAACCTAATCAACAGAAGAAAAATCTAAAAGGTCTATTTCGAGGTTGCCGTCGAGCACTTTAGCGATTAAGCTAAAATATCTATTGTAAATGAAGCAAAATTTCGAAGTCTAATCGTATTATAATGGAGATTATGTATGTCTGTAATCAAAACTATGTCACCACCGACGTCACAATGCCTTTTCTTATTCATCTCATTTAATCTTTATCAGCTTCTTATTTATTAACGATGTCTATTAAAGTCCAGCTGAGGTAAATTTGTCTCAACTCATGTAATCAAAGAAATTATCCGACCTCCCACCTGGACAGATTTGACACAAAGTCATTTTGAATTTATTTTAGGGGAGCCTTAACTTTGCTTCGCTATATAGGTAGATCCTTGGAGAATGCTTCCAAGAATTACGAGATCAACTCAATAACATCCATCTGGTGCGAATGCTAGGTACCCGCCCATAAAAAAGGACTGGTGGCTGCCCGTGCGGCATTTATCCAACCTTCAACTCGGCCAGATTTGACACAAGGTCTTCTTCATGTGGGGCTCTCGTGCGAATCAAGAATCATGCGTGGCCGTCAGAAAAAAAAAGCTCGATCCCATCGGCATTCCCCATTTAGAGCGTCTCAGGCGAAAAGTAATAGACTTACGCTGTCGAGCAAGTATTGCCTTGGTGAAAAGCCTTCTTGGACCAGGTGATCAGTATAATAATACCCATCTCATAGGAACACCAGGTGGTCCCCGAAAAACCATTAGGGGAACACAGAGGAATTAATGCATTTAAAATCCAGCAATATATATTATATATCGATAAGAAATAAAAGTTTTCATTGTATATCGTGTTGATAATTTGCATACTGATTTTAATTAATAATTATTTGGTGTTTTTGATTTCTAATGATATTGTTTTATTCTCAAACTAATTAAAAATAATCCTATGTATGATTCTATACAGAAATCAATTGAGATAAAATAAGTGCATTATTCTTAAAAATGTTCTTATTTCGTTTCGTTAGTCTTTCATATTTAATATAATATTCTATGTAATTAAAACTTAAATAGTTGCGCCTGGAGGACGAATATTTTCGTTAGTTTGTTTAATTTCCGGATTCCTAGTATTATTGCTGGTCGACAAGTTGTTTTTTTTTTTCTTTAAGGTGTGGAAGGTTTTTTTTCTTTTACTTGACAAAATCTAGTTTTCAATTTCTGATGCATTTCGTTTTACTCAGAAAAAATTCTTATCCGAAAAAATAAAGTACGTTTCCTTATCACGAAAACACCATACAAATTTTAATCAAAGTTAACGTATTTCATTATATATATACTGCCCACTTCTTGGACACCTTGAGTGGTGTTATGGTCAGCAAGCTAAACAAACCTTCACGGGGCACCTTTGGTGGTGTAACGGTTTGCAAGCTTGACTAGCAAACCAACACGAGTGAGTTCGTGTCTCATTGGGTGCCCCATTCATTCGGCCTTGTGCCACATCGAAGCAAAGAGCTTCGTAAATTACTAAACAAACCTTCACGAGTGAGTTCGAGTCTCATTGGATGCTCCATTCGTACGGCCTTGTGCCACATCTAAGCAAAAATCTTAGTAAATTACTACTATTACTATCAACCTCTTTGCTACGAGTACAGTATAACCCAGCATATCCTATCACGAGTTACTTAGGTAGAAGATGGGCACCACCAATAAACCTCTCATTACACTGATCGGTTTGGTTTCTTCGTTTAATGGCATATCAACCTTTATAGGTTATTTAATGCCAAAGCCACTCTCCTAGAAGAACATTAGTGGTGCTATTTAACCCATATCTGGGAGGATAAGGGGGTTCATACCTTTCCCAAGGGTATTTGTCCGAAAGTGAACGTAATAGTGCGACTGGAGTTTGAACTCGCATACTACGATTCCGAAGTCCATCGCTTTAACCATTACACCACGAGGACACCCCCTCATTACACTGAGAGACGCCAAGAAGGAGAAGTGTTGAGCATAAGGACCAAAACCTAGAAAAAAGTTTATGAAACTATGCTAATAATGTGATCACCCTTGGTAAAAATAAAAGATAGTGTTATTTCTTCTTAGAAGAGGCGATGTTATTGGTATTTGGGACTAGCTCTCTGGTTGATTATTTCTTTAAATTCATGAATTATTTGATATTATTTAGTAGAAGCAGCAGAATAGTTGGCAGCCATTTCTTTTAGTGTGAGGATATTCGACGATTGAGTTTTATTTTTCGGCAAATATAATTCATCGAAAAAAACAAAATTGCTTAAATAAACGAGGGTCATTCAATAAATGAATATTGCGTAAAGAGTTGACAATATGAAGTACTGTTTACTGTTGCACCTTTTTCAAGGAAATAATCTCAATGGGTTTTTGTATGCCAAAATTGACTGTCAATATGATCTTCCTTTCTAAGCACTGCTTCCAGAACTTTTTTTACGAGAACAGTGAGTTTTCACTTGATGGATTGTCTTTTTAACAAAGGCTCGTAGTGATAGACCCATGTTTAGCCCATTTGTAAACATTTTTGGTCTAAAACATTTTTCTCTGTGCACATCAAACATTCTATAGAAAATTTGATATGCTTTGCACTTCTCAGCTCCTAAACATTTTATGCTACTAAAAATTTTATGACAGGACTAAGAACAGTTTTAGTTGCTGCAATTTGGAATAGCCTTACAACAAATATTTTGAGTGATTAAAATAATTTTTGCAATTCTAAATAATGAAGAGTTTATTTTTATTGAAAAAAAATTCCAAATTCTTTATCCGCCGTTAATCACTGAATAACCTTAATATATCATTTATTTCTTGAATTGTTTTTCTTTCCACCATTAAAATGAAACTAATTCCATCTCAGAAAACGATAAAACACAAAATCAAGTTTCGACTGAAGAAAAGCAAGTTCTAATTCTCAATTTTCCTGCATTTATGGTAACCTCCTTAAATTTGAGAAAACGTACAATTTTTGCACAATGCCTAAAATGGAAGTGGAAAGGTTGTTCTTCACTATTCTATCTTTAGCTTCACTAGTTCAATTTACTGATCCAGAACATACGATAATATTTCTTTCACCATGACGTCAGATTTATTCTGAAAATCAAATACACAACGATCAGGGTGGGAATATAACTAATTTTTTTTTTATTTCTCTTTACAAGAAAAGAAATTCTCCAACAAAATACCAATGAATAACAAACAAATATATATATATATATATATATATATATATATATATATATAATTTAAATACTAAAACGGAATTATCCAAATTGAGTGCTCAATGTAAAGTTTATAATATATGTAAACACAAATTAAAAAGCAGATGTAGACCAAAATATACTTATTGATTTTCTTGTTTCTCAGCGATATATATATATATATAATTGAAAATAAACTGATCGTTAGTATGGTTGTATTTCATAATTGCTGTACCAAGAACAAAACTTCCCGTTTGCCCAATTATTTATCCATAACTGCGAGAACAAGTTCATTCATATCTTTTCTAAGGCATTAGCACAGAGTAAAATGTATACAGGCTTGTTCCAGATTTGAACTCGGATTTAATCCCGGAGCATCTACATGCATTACAATTATTTGCTGAAATATACAAATGTGTATTATGATATAGTATGTGAATCCAATTCAGAATCAAACTTAAATCGAAATTTAAAACAGGGTTTGGTTTCTTTGTTTAATGTCATATCAATCTTTATAGGTTATTTAATGTCAAAGCCATTCTCCTAGAAGAACAGTAACGGTACTATTTAGATTGGAGGATAAGAGGGTTTATACCTTTCCCAAGGGTATTTGCGCGAAAGTGAACGTAATAGCGCGACTGGAGTACGAACTCGCTTACTACGATTCCGCAGTTCATCGCTTTAACCATTACACCACGAGGACACCCCCTAAAACAGGGTTTGTCCTCCGAGACTTTTTTTTACTTGGTAGTAATTTGCAATAAACTGATATACACTATCATTAAACATAAGAAAAACGACCCTAAAGAGCTTGCGTGCCACATTCGTAAGAGCATGACTCGGAAATTAATGCCTTCCATTTTTAATGTTGACAAACCCAAAGACTAAAAAGGAAACACTGTTGAAATTTTAAACAAGTGTAAAAAGTGATTTCCAGAATTTAGGATCCCAGAACAATTAAAGCTTAATATCGAATAAAAGTATAAATTTTGATTTCATTAACTTACATATTTTCCGAGTTCAAATCTGGAACAAGCCTATGTACATTTTACTTTGCGCTAATGCCTTAGAAAAGATATGAAGGAACTTGTTTTCGCAGTTATGGGTATATAATACACGAAAGCGACAATCGCTAATTCTTCCTTTTCCCTTTTAACACATTGCCGAGAACTGTTATGCTGGAGGAAGGGGAGATTCATTTGGATGACACTGGCCTTCTAAAAATAAAATGGACGATTCACCAGGAAACACCGGAAAAAAGAGTGCGTTTTTGTGTCTGTTCGAGACATCGAGTTGCGGAGGCTAAAAGGCGGCAAAACAAAAAAGTGACCCATTGAAGTGTTCGTCTTTTGAATTTTATAAAGATTTGTTCAATCGTTCTTTTTTGTTTTGTCTTGTTTTGTTTTTTCACGTTTTCTTTCTACTTATAACAAAAGAACATTTTACCAATTATGTTTTCGTGTTAACCTTAGAAGTTAATAAGGGGAAAATCAAGGAATCTTGAAAAGAATTTTCTTTCTAATTTAAGTGGCTGACTTTTAAAGGATTAATAGATTTTAACATTTTTGTTTATCATCCAGATTTTTGATCCAAAATAAGCAATAATGCTATTGGTCAATATAAATTTTCTGCTTGAAGAACAACTTTTCAACCTAATTCGTAATGTTAAATTAAATACGAATAGTTATTTCAGTCCGATAGTTTATTTTCTTTATATTTTTTCTATTACTTTTTATTTTGTTTTATTATATTCGAAAATGCGAATTCTGAATGAATAATCAAGTCTTGCAGCAACATGACTTCCTGCTGATTATGGTTAATAAAGAGGCTTACTCTTGATTAGATATCTTTTTTCTCTATGATAAACTCTATTGTTACTTTAAAACTTTCCCTTGCGTCTAATAAGTATACATACCAAATGTATAACTTCGACATGAAACTATGCGGCTACCAATAAAGGACAGACAATTTCCTCCCAATCGTTAATGTAGATTTCTATGTATGGCTGTGCATGTTTATTTAGATAGTATTCTGGTAATTTGTGTTTACTGCCATTGCTATTAATGCAGTCGATCGAGCTGATTACTTAGTTAAGCTAATTCCTTCGTACAGACATTCTTCTAGAGTAATGCTCCCAAATAGGATTAGTAGCGATTACATAGATACATAGATAGATAGATAATGAATGAATGAACTGAGATAGATAGATAGATAGATAGATAGATAGATAGATAGATAGATAGATAGATAGATAGATAATGAATAAATGAACTGAGATAGATAGATAGATAATGAATGAATAAATGAACTGAGATAGATAGATAGATAGATAGATAGATAGATAGATAGATAGATAATGAATGAATGAACTGAGATAGATAGATAGATAGATAGATAGATAGATAGATAGATAGATATTGAATGAAGGAACTGAGATAGATAGATAGATAGATAGATAGATAGATAGATAGATAGATAGATAGATAATGACCAGATGTGGAAAGAAAAAAGAAAGTAAGAATGCAGTGAGACCATTACATAGTTATGTCTTACGATAAATATTAATGTATTTCCGGAATTAATAATATCAACCTTAAAGAGAAAACATTTTCCCGGCTAGATTGACATAATTATTGGTTTGGTTTCTTTGATTAATGGCATATCAATCTTCGTGAGTTATTTAATGCCAAAGCTATCCTTAGCCACCTGCCTTCCATCACGAAAACTATCCAAGTTAGCCGAACCAGGCATGCAGGACACTGCTGGAGAAGCAGGGACGAGCTCATAAGTGATGTACTCCTATGGACCCCCACATATGGCCGAGCAAAAGCAGGACGACCAGCTCGAACATACATACAGCAGCTATGTGAGGATACGGGATGTAGCCCTGAAGACCTGCCAGAGGCGATGAACGATAGGGAGAAGTGGCGGAAGAGGGTCAGGGATATCCGTGCTAGCGGCACGACATGATGATGATGATGATGATTTATATAATTATTAGGTGTGGGAATAAGAAGGTTTTTACCTTTTTCAAGGGTATTAGTCCGAAAGTGAAGTGGAGTTCGAACTCACTTACTACAATGTCAGAGACCCGCGAGTTAGCCACTCCTTACCCCAATAATTATTGGGCGTGTATGTTTACTGTGTGTCCTAAGAAAGAATCAATTCCAAACACATTTACAATTTACAACGCAATTGTTTAGGACTTCTTTACCTGCAGTAAAAAAAAAATCCCACTCAAATGTTCAGGTACTTCGAAAAGCGAATGCAGTATGGATTTTTGCCGCATTTTCTTGGTCATCAGTAAGAGTAAATTCACAAATAGTTAAAATATATATATGCAAGTAGAGATTTTCGAACATTGAAGAACAGATAGGCCTAATTCGACCTGAATTAAGACTTTGAAAGCAATAAACACAAAGCAATGGGGGCAGGTATTCATACAATAGCAAAAAAACATCCTTAATATAGAGCGCATGCGTGTATGACATCACAACAAAAAAGACTGACCCTATAAAACGGTGAACAAACTTAGATCTCCGCGGTTAAAAAGGATTTTTCCATGGCAAAGGTCAAAGTCCAAGACTTTCACATTGAATTTGTGCGATGAACAGGAGGAAGAAGTTGCCTTGGATCTGATTGGGACTTCTTGCCGGCATTGAACGAGCCATTTCTTTAAATGATAGAGGATTCTTTGTATATTATTTTTCCAGAACAGATTCTCGTTTGTGAAAATTTTTATCCCTTTAGGTGATTCCCTGTGGATCACCTTGCCCATTAAAGCCTACTCTTGTACTCCTTCAGTGCCAGTTTAAAGTATTTGCTTATAATGAGGTTAACAAATTTATCTCCATCTCCTCATTACTAATTCTCCTGAATTTTATCCATTCTAGCGTCCTAAGTATGACATTAACCTGCATATGATGGTGAGGCTCTAGTTTTGGAGTTTGAGGAAAGTGGAGTACATCTTCATTACCATTACTCTCAGGTCCACTCAGACCCTGAGTGGTAGTACCTGTTAGGGTCCTGTCTATGGGTCAAATAGAACTGTTCAATCTTTTACTAGGATTTGGTTTGGTTTGTTTGAATTTTATGGCATATCAACATTTGTAGGTTATGAAATGCCAAATCCATTTTTATACAAATAAACAGTTCTATTTGAAACAATTCAGATTAGCATAAGTACGCAGCTTAAATGTAAGTACACAGTCTAATTGTCAAAAACATTTCTATTTCAAGCTATTCATTTTAGTCAAACAGTTCTAATTCAAACAATTCACTTTAGCTTAAGTACAGCTTCAATGTCAAAAACAGTTCTATTTCAAACAGTTCAGTTTAGCATGCAAAAACAGTTCCGTTTCAAAGAATTCAGTTTAGCATAAGTCTGCAATTTGAATATAAAAAAAAGTTCAATTTCAAAGAAATTCAGTTTAGCATAAGTACACAATTTAGTTCAGAGTGAACCTGGGAGCGATGGCAATGAAGGGGTACTCCATATTCTCCAAAGCTCCAGCATTACTGGATCCTCACCATCAGATTGTTTAGTGTCATGTCCAGAACACTCATTAGGGGTATTACCCCTCTGCAGAGATGCAGTAGGTGTATTCTACAGCCCCAGCCGACAGGGCAACTTTTACTTGGGATTATTATTGATATTTAATAGAATTATTTCGGTTAGATAACAATACTTGAAACCATTTTACTGCGTGCAAACAAAAGAATTATATTTGTTAAGATTATTAGAGTTAAATACCAGTACTTAAAACATTTAACTGTTGTTAAACAATGAATAGTATTACTTACAATTATTTAACTGCGTGCAAAGAAATGAGTTCTAACTCAGTTAAAAATAAACTTACCTAAAAACTATTCACTGACAAATCATATATATACATAAACAGGATTCAGCATTGAATAACCATCAAGAGTTGATATGCCATTAAACCAAATTGCCTTACCGAAACATCTGTTCTAGATTTTACATTAATGTTTCCTATAAAATTTTATTCATCGTGACTTCGTTGCTCTTTTTAGATATCCTCTGTCTAGCTATGTCCAACTCATTTCATGTGCAATTTCTTTGGTTTGTCAACCAAAATGTCCATATCTTGGCTTTTTTTTCCAATTTTTTTCCTCAGGTCAATAATTCATGCTTTCTTGTTAGTGCTCCTTGTTTCTTTTCTTTCTGTAATATGATATTAACCTTCATAGGCTATTTAATGCCAAAGTGAACCTTATAGAAAATCAGTTTACCCGTTCCCAAGCGTATTAGCCCAAAAATGAACGCAATAGAACGGTTGGAACTCGAACACTATGATTCAGCAATCCAGCACTTTAACCATTAGGTCACAGGGACTTCCTTTTGCACGCGCTCCAATTATTTTTATTATTGATTACTGTAATTGATCTTTTTTGTATATACTTCGGAGGTGCCCGTGGTGTCGTGATAAACGGCGATACGAGTTCAAGTCCTGGACGAAGCTGATTGCATTTTACATTGCACTAATACTCTTTGGAAATATATAAATCCAATAATTCTCCCCAAAGCTATTGGTAAATAGTAGGGCAAACTGGGTTCTTCAGCCTTGGTAAGGCAACCAGTCTCAGAGGAAATCTCTAAATTCAAACCTGTTAAACTGAGCTTAAAAAATTGACCTAGTATAAAATCCTGCCCATGCGAATGGTTTAATAAAGATATACTTAATGTCTCTGAATTGCCACATCAACACGGTCCTTAAGGATTCCAAGTCCACTTTCTCCTTTTCTTGTAACATGTAGTCTGTCCACGATAACTCTTGGGAGTAAATATCGTCCTCAGATTTCTGGTCGTTTTTCATGTTTCAAGGTAGGTCCAACGCTTGTCCAGTTTAGGTAGGGTCTAGAATATCTTACTAAGGAGACTGCAAAGACATTTATTTTTTGAATTTCTTATCACTGGGTTTGATTTCTCGGTGTCACTTTGTCTTTCAGAAGAATTCCTTTCTGATCTTTCTTTCATTTCTGTTTGTTTGATGATACCTGTTTCTGATATTTCCAGACATTTGTAGCTTTCTTTTTTTCAGAGCCTTTTTATAAGTATTGTTTTTTTTCAATATTACTATGAACAAATCTTCATTTATCGTTATTTTTATTCATCTATGCATTTTTTTTTTTTTTTGTGAAAATGTGAATTTCACATTTATCTACTAATGCTACATACTGCATTCTTTAGCATCCCAGACGTCTGGAGCTATAGAATACACCGACTGCATCTCTGCAGAGAATTAAACCCCCCCAACGAGTGTCCTGAATATGACATTAAGCAATCTGATGGTGAAACTCCAGTAATGTTGGACCTTTAGGGAATGTGGAGTACCCTTTCATTGCCATCGATTCCCATGCCCACTCTGGCTGGGATTTAATGTAAGTTCTTTGTTTGCACACACCCTAAATGTCAAAGAGTTTTATTTGATAGAGCCCTCTTAGAGGATACCACTCCGGGTCAGAGTGGATCTGGGAGCAATGGCAATGAAGAGGTACTTTATATTCTCCAAAGTTCCAGAGCTGGAGCCTCGCTATCATATGGTTTTGTGTCATATCCAGGACACTCATTGAGGGGTCTTATCCCGTTGCTGAGAAATATTCTTGTATTCTACAGCTCCAGCCAACTGGGCTGCCATATAATTACTAGTATTAGATAGGAATACTTGAACCCATACCATTGTGAGCAAATTATTTGTATTAGTGCGCAATAATCGTATCTCTTTAACATCTATCTTCTATTTAATTGTCTCTGAACGTCTATCTTCACACCTGCTAATTCATTTGGCTCTCTTCTTCTGGCTGCCATTTTTATTGTTACTATCATCTCGTGTTGCATCGCTGCATCATCTCTTTTTGTCTTGTTCGTTGCAGTAATTCTAATTGTTTCAATTCTTCTTTGCGTGGTGGGATGTCCTCGTAGTGTAATGGTTAAAGCGATATACTGCAGAATCGTACTAAGCGAGTTCGTACTCTAGTCGCGCTATTACGTTCACTTTCGGGCAAATACCCTTCAGAAAGGTGTGAACCCCCTTATCCTCCCGGCTATGGGTTAAATATTACCACTACTATCCTTCTAGGAGAATGGCTTTGGCATTAAATGACCTACAAAGGTTGATATGCAATTAAACAAAGAAACCAAACCAAACCATTCTTTGCTTGGATACCAACAACGCGGACATTATTCTTTTGTGTATGTTTTCATTTTACCCGCGTGACATTTACAGGAAACTGAGCGTAGCTGTCGTAAAACAATTCTTACCTGTTGATAATGGAAGGCTACTTCAAAACTTGTCGGAACAATTTAGTCATGTATTTTACTCGTTCTTGTACGAAAGATTATCAGTACTATTTTTACTTCTTGTGAATGTTTCGCACCAGCATTCGTTGGTGGTCTTTCACTGAAGTCTAAGTGAGATCAAATCTTCTTAGGTCTATTGGACTCTTTTCACTATGCTCGCCGATCTCAACAATTCTGTGATCTGGAGGGTCTGAGTGAGAGAAAATCTTATTAGGTCTACAAGACTCTTCTCACTATGCTCGCCGATCTCAACAATTCTGTGATCTGGAGGGTCTGAGTGAGAGAAAATCTTATTAGGTCTACAGGACTCTTCTCACTATGATCGCCGATCTCTACAATTCTGTGATCTGGAGGGTCTGAGTGAGAGAAAATCTTATTAGGTCTACAGGACTCTTCTCACTATGCTCGCCGATCTCAACAATTCTGTGATCTGGAGGGTCTGAGTGAGAGAAAATCTTATTAGGTCTACAGGACTCTTCTCACTATGCTCACCGATCTCAACAATTCTGTGATCTGGAGGGTCTGAGTGAGAGAAAATCTTATTAGGTCTACAGGACTCTTCTCACTATGCTCACCGATCTCAACAATTCTGTGATCTGGAGGGTCTGAGTGAGAGAAAATCTTATTAGGTCTACAGGACTCTTCTCACTATGCTCACCGATCTCAACAATTCTGTGATCTGGAGGGTCTGAGTGAGAGAAAATCTTATTAGGTCTACGGGACTCTTCTCACTATGCTCGCCGATCTCAACAATTCTGTGATCTGGAGGGTCTGAGTGAGAGAAAATCTTCTTAGGTCTACAGGACTCTTTCCTGTGTATCCTTGCTGATTTTAGTAATGCTATGGTCTATCACGTCTCGATTCTTCTTCCGATGTCTAATTCACCGAGTTTCTTTTCTAGGTTTTTGGGGGACTATTTCAAGCACTCAAAATGCACTAGGGACCACCGTCGAATATTCAACAACTTTTCACCTTTCTAGCAACATCGATCAATTTGTTCAAGAATTTCAGGTTTCCTCTTTTTGGGTCATCTCATATGCAATGTTACCAGTTTGTCGCTAGAAGTATCCATCCAGTTGTTTTTCTTCCCATTTTTTCTGTTTATTTTGCTGCATTAGTTTTTCTTTGCTCTTTTTAATGCTCCGAGTTTTCCTTATTTGGTAGTTCGATTCTTCCGCTGTTTCTCTTTTTTCTCTTTTCATTATGAGCATTGCACATTTTTCTATGCCAAATTTTATTCTTATATCCAGACTGCAGATTCTTATTGCTTGAATCAGGCTCTGTTGTTCTTTCTCATTTTAGGCACATATTATTATCATTATTTCACTTTTCGCCAGTTTTGATTGGGAGTCTTTCACGGAGGGGATGAGTGACAGCAAGTTCCCTTAGATATCCAGGACTCTACTGGGAATTTTAATCGATCTTAACGATGCTGTGGTCTGGATGACCTTGATTCTTCCTCTGATTTCCTGTTCTTCCATTCTTTTTTCCAAATATTATTTTTATAATTATTATTATTGTTTCACTACATGCAAGTTTTTCACACCAGCGTTTTCTTGTAGTTTTTCACTAGAGTTTGTTTGAGAAAAAGTCACTTCAGATCTCCGGGACTCTTCTCAGTATCCTAGCCGATATGAACAATGCTGCAGACTGGGTGGTTTCGATTCTTCTTCTGGTTTCTAGTTCCTCCAGTATTTCTTCCACGTTTTTGGAGACCATTTCACGTGCACCAATTACAATTGGTATCATTATCACCTTCATGTTCAACAGTGTTTACAGTTCTCTGGCAAGGTTTAAATGTTTTTGTATCTTTTCTTTTCTTTTATTTTCACACTGTGATCCGCCAGGACAGCAATGTCCATTATTCGGTAGGTCTCTTTTTCTTTTTACTTTTCTTTTTTTTTTTTTTCTTTTTGTGGGTATTCTGGAACAGATTAGGTGATCTGCTTCTATTTCAAAATCCCAGAAACTTTTATGCATCTCATTCTCTTTCACGGATTCTGGTGTGTGCATATAGCATTTATTAATAGTCAGATTTTAAACTTTTTCAAAATTCCCAGTGGATCACTTTTCCCACTCAATCATACTATATTCCTTTTGAGCTAGTTTGCTGCATTCGCTTATTATGTGATTAACCGTTTCATTTCTTTCTCTGCATAACCTACATTAGCTATACTGTTGCATGTTATCGATTTTCACTTTGATATAATTGGTCCTTATGGCGTTGTTTTGTGCTGCTATCTGGAGAGATTCGGTTTTTCTCTTGAGATTTTTCTTTCGTAACCATGTCCATATCTTCTGGTGTGCAGACTAGCCAGTTTGTCCCTTTAAATGTCCATACAGTTGTTTTTCAAGTCTGTTTCCTAATATTTATTTTTCTGTGAGTGCTTCTGTTGCCAATGCTGTTAATGGCTGCTTTAATTGGTCTTTCTTTGTTTATTTTTTATGGTATCTTCGAGTCCTCATAATGATGAATCTACGCAATCCTCAAATCTGGCGAGTCCACTTGCTCGTGAATGTTTAAGTCAACTCTAGAATTAATATCTCTCGGATTTATAAGAAAGTTGATGATGATCCCTTGTGCTTCATCATCATCAACATCATCAACTTTCTTGTCCTTTGATTCATTATTCAGAGTTCATCCCTGGTCCGCTTTAAGAATGGTCCCTATAATCTTACAAGGCGACTGCTTCAGAGCTTGGGTTCGAGAAGCTTTCATGTTCTTCTGAGATACTCTTTTCTATTTTTTTCCTTCAGCTTGATAGTGTTCGCTTCCAGTGTCCCAAACTACTCATGATTTTCCTTCCCTCCAAGCGTACTAATGCTTTCCTGCTTTGGTAGTTCTATTCTTCCGCTGTTTCTCTTTTCCCACTTTTCATTACGAGCTTGGCAAATTTTTCAATGCTAAATTCCATTCCCATCTACTGGCTGCATATTCTTGTTGCTTATATCACAGACTCCATTTCTTTTTCACTTTTTGCAAATACCACTATATCATCAATGTACATAAGTTGAATGATCCTTTCCTGTGATTTAGTGAATTTGTTGCAGTCTGTGCACTTCCTAAAAACGTAATTGAGTGGCATCATTTCTATAACGAATAGCAATGGCCAGAATTATTATTATTATCAATATTATAATTATTTCTTGTGAATTTTCTGCACTAACGATAGTTGATGATTTTTCTCTGGAGTTTGAGTGACAAGTTTCCTCTTCTCTCCGGCACTCTTCTCAGTATTCTTGCTCATTTTAACAATGCTATAGTTTGGATGGTCTGTATTCCTCCACCAATTTCCAACTCAACCAGCACCCTTTCCAAGCCATTGAGGGTTGTTCAAAGCGCGCAAATTATAACTAGTATCACCATTACTCACAGTTCCACAACTTTTTTAGTTATCTGGTGAGATCCTAGAATTTGTCTCTCTTTTTCCTTTCTTTGATTTTCACTCGGTGATTATAATTATTAAGGCCTAGTCGGCTGGGGCTATAGACTATACGGACTGCTTCTCTGCAGAAGGGCAAGACTCCTCCAATGAGTGTCTTATTTGACGCTAAACAAACTTATCGTGAGGCTCCAATAATGCTGGAGGTTTGGGGAATGCAGAGTACCCCTTTATCGCAATCGCTCCCAGGTTCACTTTGGCCTAGAGTGGTAGCACCTGATAGGGTCCTATCTATGGATTAAATAGAACTAAAATGAGTATTTATGCTCAACTGAATTGTTTGAAATAGAACTGTTTATATGTATAAAACTCGATTTGGCATTAAATAACCTGCAATGGTTGATATGCCACAAACTAAACCAAACCAGACCATCATCATTATCTTTTTTTTACACCAGCGTTAGCTGATGATCTTTCACAGGAGTCTGAACGACAGCTACTTTCCTTAAGTCTCCAGGACTTTTCTTTGTATTCTAGCCAACCTCAACACAGCTGTAATTTGGATGGTCTCGGCTCGTCCTCCAAATTCCAAACCCAGCCGACCATTTATCAAGCGCTTAAGGATCGTCCCAAGTACACCAATAGCAATCGGCACCACCGTCACCTTCATGTTCAATAGCTTTTTTTAGTTCTTTAGCAAAGTCCAAGCACTTGTCTGTCTCATTGCTTTCTTTGATTTTCATTCTGTGGTCCGCTGGGACAACAAAGCACACTATTTTGCAGGCTCTTTCTTTTTTGCTAACTATTACGAGGTCAGGTCGTTTGGCCGAGATTAGGTGATCGTTAGTATCTCAAAATCCCTGAGAATTTTGTGTCTCATTTGCTCCTTGCGAGTTTTACCCACCAGCATTTGCTGGTTTTCACGGGGGTCTAAGTGACAACAAGTCTCTTCAGGTGACCCGGATTATTATCATTATTATTATTCATGTCTTTTGAAATTAGCTTGTTAAAGATTCTTTAATTGAAGTATTATTCTTTTCAATTTTTTTTTTTACTTTGTCTTGTGTTCTTGCAGAGATTATTGAACGGGTTGAAAAGGGCGGCGAGGGTGGGGAACCATTCCGTCCGAACATACAGGTTTTGAACAGCGACCTCTACCTCGTCGATTGCATGAAACAGTGTTGGCACGAATGCCCTGAAATTCGACCTGACTTCCGAACTGTGTGGAGGATGCTGAAACCCTTAAGACAGGGCATGTGAGTGAAAACATCCTTAATTTCATCTTTTTCACATTTTTATTTCTTTTTTCCCCTAATATCTTCTTCTTCTTCTTCTTCTTCTTCTTCATAGCATTCTCATTCCTCTGTTTCTCATTTTTTGTTTTTTCTGTTTTTTCTCTTTCTTTCTCTTCTTTTGGTCATTTTTGCGTTCTTACTTTTTTCATTCAAGCATTCTTCCCTTTTTTTGTGTTTATTCTTCTTATTCTTTCTTGTATATAATGTGTTATTTCTACTTTGTCTACTTTTATCATACTTCTCCAGCCTTTTCTTTCTTTCTTTCTTTCTTTCTTTAACCTTTTTCTATTTCTTTTTTTTTTTCTTCCTCTGAGTTTCTTTTAGCAACACATTTTCTTTTTGCTGTCTTATTAATTTAAAACATTATTTTCTTTCTTTCTTACTTTCTTTCTTTCTTTCTTTCTGTGATTATTTTCTTCTTTTGTTTAATTAGCTTATTCTTTCTAATAAGCAATATGCTATTTTTTTTCGTTAATTTCTTTATCTAATTCATCCTTTTTTTTTTCTTTATTATTTTATTTTATTTTATTTTATTTTATTTATCTATCTATCTGTTTTTACTGGACATTACGACATTTATATTTCTTTCTTCTTTCTTTCTTTCTTTCTGTCATTCTTTATTTTTCGCAAGTAAACTCTTTCTTTAACTGTCTTTAATTGGAATCATTTTGAGATGAGGCTTCTTAATCTGAGAATTAATTTTTATTAATTGCGGACTTTTTATTCTCATCTTGGTAGTTTTTTTTTTTGTGTGTGTGTGTGTTGTTTCTTCTTTCACTACCTTTCGGCTAAATTTCACCTCTGGCCTTCTTCGTGGTGCGATAGACAACAACTACGGAAGGCAGTAATTACTGGGGATACGGTTACAAGACTCAGCATTCCTATCCGAGGTCGTGGTAAATCACCTGAAGAAGGCCAGAGGTGAAATTTGGCCGAAACGTAGTGAAAGAAGAAACAACACAAAAAAAACTACCAAGATGAGGACAAAAAGTCTACAATAAATAAAAATTAATTCTTTCTTTAACCTTTTTCACTTTCTTATCTTTTGTCTCTTCTCTTCCTTTCTTCCCTTCTCTTTCTTTCTTCTCTAATTTTTTCCTTTTCTTTTTTTCTTTTTTTGTTTTCTTATTTGTTTAAACCATTATTTCCTTTCTTTCTTTCTTTCTTTCTTTCAATCATTCTTTTTCTTTTTATTCTTTCTATTCTTTCTCAAAAACGCTGTGTTATTCTTCTTTCTATTCCTTTATCAATTTATTTCCTTTTTTCTCATTATTTTCTTTCCTGAATTCGCAAATCTAATTTTTTTTTCTTTAAAGTAAATATATCATTTAGCCTTTTTTCTCTCTTCCCCCACTCTCTCTTTCTCTCTCTCTCTCTCTCTCTCTCTCTCTCTCGCTCTCTCTCAATCTTTCTTTCTTTCTTTCTCTCTTTCTTTCTGTCCCTTTTTCATTCTTTTTCGCTTTCATATTCATTGAAACCATTTCTTTTTTCTTTCTTCCTTCCACCCTTTCTTCCCTTCATTTCTTCTTTCTTTCTTTCTTTCTTTCTTAAAAGTGAATATTTCATTCAGTTTTTTTTTTCAGTTTCTTTTTTTTTGTCACTCTCTTTCTTTCAATTCTTTACCATTTTATTAACTTATTCTTTCTTTCTTTCTTCTTTCTTTCTTTCTTTTTTCTTTCTTTCTTTCTTGTTTTTTAATTATATAATGCAATATTTCACCTTTTTTTTGGATTTTTATTCTTTCTAAAAGCAATCTACTTTCTTCCATTTATTCCTTTGTCAGTTTCCATTATTTTTTTCTCTTTTTTTTTTCTTTGCCGTATTTGCAAATCTTATATTTTACTTTCTTTCTTTAAAGGAAATATTTTGTTTATTTTTCTTTTATTTGTCAAGTAATTTTCAAATTCGTTTTGCCTGTCATTTTGGCGTTACACTCATTGCTAGGCATCATAAATCCCCCTGTTGAGCCCAGTACATGCAGATTACTTTTTTTCATCTGTCCTTAGTTAAGAACTGCTACACCAGAGGTCGTAATGACCGGCGTTGCTATGGAAAATAGTCCAGATAAAAGAAAAATACCACGCAAAAGCTGTCTCTTTAACTACTTCACCATGTAACGAATGGCTCAATTCTTCGTTTCTTCTCTGAAGTCTCAAATTTGCGTCGCAAGGGCCGCCATATCATCCATTAAAAAGTATAAAACCACTACTTTTAAAGTGAATTCAATATGGTGTCAGTGAAAACATTCAAATAAGTAATTATCACTTGTTAATATAACAATGAATTTATCAACCAATGTACAGTTGAGGAATGAAAAATATGCACAAAGTGTTGAAATAACTATATATAAACTTTATTACAGTTATGTGCATTTCGGTGATTGGGTAAAAAATCAATCAACTTTGTAGTTTTACGGGTGGAGTTTTCTTCCCGAACAGCACCTGCTCCCTTGCCTAAAAGATCAGGTAAGAGCTGGGTTAATTGGCTCGTGCTTGAGGTGCCTTTAAAGACAAATGGACGACCGAAATAGTATCATACTTACAGGGAAAGTTTCATATGTCCTGACTGTTTTATTATCTTTTTAATGGTTCGTTTGTTGGTTTTACAACCTGTTAGTTTATTTAATGTCGGAGTCAGATTCTTTTCAAATAATTATATGAGTTTAGATGACTAATGATGATCACTTTAAAAATTTATAATTTTATATAACTATTCCAAATACTAATGACTTATACACAATTACATGGTTTCAAGAAACTGTCCCTATTTAATAATAATAATAATAATAATAATAATAATAATAATAATCATGTCGCGCTGGTAGCACACTCGCCACTTTTCCCTATCGTTCATCGCCTCAGGAAGGTCTTCTGGACAACATCCCGTATCCTCACATAGTTGCTGAATGTATGTTCGTGCTGGTCGTCCTGCTTTTGCACGGCCATATGTGGGTTTCCATAGGAGTACATCACTTATGAGTTCGTCCCTGCTTCTCCAGCAGTGTCCTGGATGTCTGGTTCGTCTAACTTGAATAGTTTTCGAGATAGGAGGCAGGTGGCCGTACAGTTGGTGTCTTGTGGGGTGTTGCTGCCAAGACTTGTACAAGATTGCTCGCAGCATTCTTGTGTAATTGCCGTCTAGCTTCTTCTCCAGCCGTTTTGTTAGAGTCCATGTAGTGCATCCATATAGCAGTATCGATGCGACCGCTGCCTGGAAGAAACTGCGTTTCATTTTATCGGTTAGGTCCGATTTCAATATAATCGATAGCCTCTTGATAGCTGTCCATGCTTTCGTTAACCTCGTGTCGATGTCCTTTTCGGTTGATGCGACGCTGCTTCCTAGGTAAGTTTGTAAATGGTTATATGGCTTCAAGTATTCCTATCAAATACTAATAATCCACACATGGTTATTCGGTTTTGAGCATTTCAAGTAAATATTTGGTTTCAAGAAACAAATGGTAATATTCTTGTAAACAATTACAGCTTTAAAAAACTCTTTTGGTTGGTTTTTTTTTTTTTTTTTTTTTTATCGACGTTATTGGTACTCTCCTAAAGAGAGGAGCAGTTCTGCAAAGTGCATTTTTTTGTATTTCATTTAGACTAGGTATACCAGGTAACTTTTTAATGTGCTTATCTTTCCGTTTCTTGATAATATTATTTGTACGGTGGTAGTTTTAAGGTGCCACTTTTTTTTTCAATTTCTAATTCCAAGTTTTGGTATTTGCTTATAATGATATCTCGTTGGTATTTATACCATTTTTCAGATTTCGATTTTTATTTTTATTATTATTATTAGTTTTTTCATATTAGCGTTAGCTGCTGCCCGTGGTGTAATGTTTATCGTAGTAGGAAAATGAACACGGCGAAAACGAGTTCAAATCCTGGACGAGGCTGATTGTATTTCACATAGCACTAATACACTTGGGAAAGGTATGAATCCAAATATTCTCCCTCCAGCTATGGGTAAATAGTCGGACAGACTATTTTCTTCAGCCTTGGTGAGGCAACTAGTCTAGGAGAAGGAAAACTCAAACTCCGCTTAAAAATTGACTTTGTGTCATATCCTGCCCGAGCAGAGGTGTTGGGTAAATATGGTTAACTGCTGGTCTTTCACAGGAGTCTGAGTGACAGCGAGTTTCATTTGATCACCAGGACTCATCTCAGTATTCTAGCCGATCCTAACAATGTTGAGGACTGGATGGTCTTTACGCTTCCTAAGACTTTTATTATTATTATCATTCGTTTTTTTTTCTTATTAACGTTAGCTGCTAGTCTTTCAAATAAATCAGATTGACAGCAAGACTTCTTTGATCACCAGGACTCTTCCCAGTATTCTAAACGATCTTAACAATGCTTTGGTCAGGATGGTCTTGATTCTTCCTCTGATTATTATTATTTGCTTTTTCACATTAGCGTTAGCTGCTGATTTTACACAGGAATCTGAATGATAGCGAGACTCCTTTGATCACCAGGACTCTTCCCAGTGTTCTAGCCAATCTTAACAATGCTGTTGTCTGGATGGTCTTGATTCTTCTTTTGATTTTTAGTTCCTCGAGTCTTTTTTTTTTTTTCAGTCTTTTAAGAACAGTTCCAAGTGTTCTAATGACATTTGATATCACCGTCGCCCTCATGTTCCACAGCTTTTTTAGTTATCTGTCAAGGTCCAAGTATTTGTTTATCTTTTCGCTTTCTTTTATTCTTACTCTCTGGTCTGCCGGGACGGCAGAATACGCAAGAGGACAAGTTTTGTTTCGTTTTTTTTTTTTTTCTTTTTTTGCTAGTTAATTAACTCAAGTCTGCTCTTCTGGTCGAAATTAGATGATATTTTTGTACTTCAAAACCTCAGCGTCTCTTTTGAGTGTTTTTCACACCAGCATTAGCTGATGAACTTTCTCTGGAATCTAAATAACAGAAAGTCACCTCAAGTCTCCGGGATTCTTCTCAGTATTCAGACGGATCTCAAAAACGTAGTAGTTTAGATGTTCTCCTCTTGTCCTCCAGTCCCTGTACCAATCCTTTTGTGACTGTACCGAGCGTACCAATTACAATTGGTATCACCGTCACTTTCATGTTTCAGAGTTTTTTTCAGTTCTCTAGCAAGGTCTAGGAACTTATCTTTCTTTTCGCTTTCTTTCAGTTTTACCCAATGGCCAGCCGGGACGGCAAAGTCCACAATTCGGCAGGTTCTCTTTTTTTACTTTTTTTTCTCTGACCATCACTAGATCTGGTCGTTGGACTGAGATTATATTATTAACATTATTTTACTCCTTTAGAGTTTTTCACATCAGTGTCAGCAGATGGTTTTTCACTGGAGTTTGAGTGACAGCAAGTCTCCTCAAGTCTCCTGGACTCGTCTCAGTATTCTGGACGTTCTTAGCAGTGCTGTCGTTTGGATAGTTTCTACCCATCCGCCAACTTCCAAGTCCTCCAGGCCTTTTAATAATCCTTTAGTTATTGTGCCTAACGCACCAGAGATTAGGTGATCCGTTTGTATGTTAAAGCCCCATTGGAGTTTATGCGTGTCATTTTCTAGGACAAGTGCTGGGCTGTGCATATACCATTTGTTTGTATGGTCGAATTGAAATTTCCTGCACATTTCCCAGGGGATAACCTTGCCGACCCAGTCGTGTCTCGCCTTATACTCCTTCTGTGATAATTTGCTGCATTCGCTTATAATATGATTGATCGTTTCGTCTCTGTAACCGCATAGCCTACATTTACTGTTTTGTTGCGTCTTATCTATTCTCGCTTTGATATGATTGGTTCTTGTGGCGTTATCCTGTGCTGCTATTTGGAGGGATTCCGTTTCTCTCTTAAAGTTTCCTTTTCTTAGCCAGGTCTAGGTTTTCTGGTGTGAGATGTTGTTTATTAGACGTTTAAAGCGGCTATAGAGTTGTTTTCCTTCCTATTTTTGTTTCCTAGTTATTGTCATTCTTTGGTTTATCGTGTTATTATTATCATTATTTTACTCCTTTGAGAGCTTTCCACACCAGCGTTAGCTGATGATTTTCCTCTGGCGTCTGAGTGACAGCAAGTCTCCTTAAGTCTCTGGGAGTCTTTTCAGTTTTCTGGCCGATCTCAATAATGCTGTAGTTAGCATAGTTTCCACTCTTCCTCTGATTCCCTACTCCTCCAGTCCCTGTACTAATCCTTCGGTGACCGTGCCGAGAGACCCAATTACAATGGGTATCACCGCCACTTTCATGTTACTCAGTTTTTTCAGTTCTCTAACAAGGTCTAGGTATCTATCTCTTTTTTCATTTTCTTTCAGTTTTACCCTGCGGTCAGCCGGAACCGTTCAGTCCGCTATTCAGCATGTTCTTTTTTTTTTTTTCTTTTGTTGACTATAACTTGGTCTGGTCGTCTGTCCGAGATTTGAAGATCCGTTCGTATCTCAAAATCTTAGAGAAGTTTAAGCGTCTCATTTTCCAGGACGTATTTTCAGTTGTGCATATACCATTTGTTTGTATGGTCAAATTTCAACTTCTTGCACAATTCCCAGTGGATCACCCTGCTCACCTAGTACTTTTTTTACGCTAATTTACTGCATTCGCTTATTATGTGATTGAACGTTTCATCTCTATCACCACATAATCTACATCTGCTATTTTGTTCCGTCTCATCTATTTTTGCTTTGGAATGGTTAGTCCTTATGGAGTTATTCTATGTTGCTATCAGGAGATATTCAGTTTAGGTTTCCCTTTCTTAGCCATGTTCAAGTTTTCTCATGTGAGATTTCGATTGTTTGTCGCTTGAAATGTTCATACAGTTTGTTTTTTTTTCTTTTAGTTTTCTGTTTATTTTTGTTCTCTTGATATTTGTGTTCTCTATATTATTTCTGGTGGCTGTAATCAATCTTCCACTGCGGTTTTTTATGTAGTCTTCTAGTCGTTGTATCGATGCATCGACGTTATCTTGAATGCTGGTGAGTCCTCTCTCCCCTTCTCTTCTTGACACATACAATCTGTCTACGTCATATCTGGGATGTAAGGCCTTATGCATAATCATAAGTTCCTTGTTCTATCATCCTCATTATCATGTCGCGACGCTAGCACGAATCTCCCGGACACTCTACCGCCACCCGTCTCTATCGTACACTGCTCCCGGTAGGTCTTCCAAGCTACGTCTTGTATCAGCACAGAGCTGTTGAATATAGGCTCTAGCTGGTCGTCCTGCCTTTGCTCGTCCATGTGAAGGGGTCCACAGGATTATGTCGCCTATGAGTTCGTCCCCACTTCTCCAACAGTGTCCTGCATGTCTGTTTCGTCTAACTTTAATAGTTTTCGTGAATGTGTGGTAGATGGCCGTATAGCTGCTGCTTTGTTGGGTGCTGCCTCCAGGACTTGTTCAACATTGCTCGCAGCATTCTTGTGAAATTGCCGTCAATCTTTTTCTCCATACGTTTAGTTAACGTCCATGTAGTGTGTCCATATAACAGTATCGACACGACCGCTGCTTGGAAAAAACTACGTTTTATTTTATCGGTCAGGTCTGACTGATAGACTATCGTTATCTGTCCATGCCTTTGCTAGTCGCGTATTGATGTCTGTCTCAGTTGATGACACACTGCTTCCGATGTAAGTGAACTTGCCCACTAATTTCAAAGTACTACCATATAGTGTGGAGATGCCTTGTTCTATGGTCAATTATTATTATTATTATTATTATTATTGTTGTTATTATTATTATTATTTATTAATTTTCAGTTTTATTGTTGGTTTCTTACTCTACTTCATCGGATCTTTACCCAATACCTTGGGGGAGGGAGGGTTGTGATTATATGTATTCAATAAATTTATGTTTTTACTGCCACTTTGCTTTGATAGTTTTCAGTCACATTGAAATTACTCTCCTAAACAGATGAGCAGTTCCCGAAAGTGATTTTTTTTTTGTTTGTTTGTTTTTTTTTTTATATATATTTCATATTGGCTGGGATAGCTCGGTATTTTGTTTATGTGTTTATCTGTCCGTTTCTTGATCATACCCAAGGTTCTTACTATCACTGGCACGATAGTAGTTTTAAATTACTATATTTTCTCAATTTCTATTACCAGGGTTTTTAGGGGGTGCCCGTGGTGTAATAGTTATCGTCGTAGGAAATGGACACGGCGACACGAGTTCAAATCCACGACGAGGCTGATTGCATTTCACATAGTACTTATACCCTTGGGTAAGGTATGAATCCAATTATTCTCCCTTTAGCTATGGGTAAATAGTAGTGCAGACTAGGTTCTTCAGCCTTGGTGAGGCAACTAGTCTAGGAGAAGGAAAACTCTGAATTCAAACCTGTTAAACTCCGCTTAAAAATTAACCTTGTGTCATATCCTGCCCGAGCGGAGGGGTTGGTAAATATGATTACCAGGAGTTTATATTTACTTATTTTGATATATTCTTTGACTGTTATGTCTTAACAATGACGTATGAACTGTTTATTCTTTCTTTTATCATCATTTTGCATCTTGCGACTTTTTCACACTATTAGCAAATGGCCTTTCACTGAAGTCTGAGTGACAGCAAGTCCCCTCAGATCTCCAGGACTTTTCTCAGTATTCTTGCCATTCTCAGCAATCCAGTTGTCAGGATGCTTTCGATTTTACCACTGATTTCCAGTTCTTTCAGTCTTTTCTCCAGGCTCATGGGGATCGTTCTGAGCATAAACTTACAATGATTATCACCTTGATTCTCATGTTCCACAGCTTTTTCAGTTCTCTGGCCCGGTCAAAGTACTTGTCTATTTTTTCCTTTTCTTTTATCTTATGATTATTATAATTTCCTTAGTGGGGGTTCTCAACAATAGTTGTAAGTTTAAGTGACAGCAAATCTCCCCAGCTTTCCAGGTCTCTACAAAATAGTCTAACCAATCTCAGTAGTGCTGTATTCTGAACAGTCTTCCAATCCCCTCAGTCTGTATTCTAAGTTGAAGCCTTGAACAATTTTCACTACTTCCTTATATTTTGAGTCGCTACGCAAATAAGCTCCTTTGTTTAATCCTAATAGTTGGCCCAATGTTAAATTAATGCCGGAAGCCGTGTCTTGCTGGTTAAAATTGCTTTTGCCGTTATAGGACTTCCTTAAACAGAAACGATACGAGTTCTATTGTTCCTTTAATTATCTACATCGACACCATCGTAATTATCGACAGAGCATTCAGTGCACCAATGCGTTGATGTATGATGATCGGTTTGATAAATCAGTCGCTGGCGGCCGATACAGCAGCGTCATCATTTGTGGCAACGACCTGACGGCCTTTGTGAGATACCTAAGTCATTCACCATCTTTCCTGATAGCATAATAACATTATTATTTCGCTTCAATTGCTCAAGTGTCCAATGTTGACACTAATTAGTTCGCTGTAAGGAGAAGAAGTTCTGTATTTATGACTTTGATGCGCTCGAATTGTCTATCCAAATTATTTGCCTATCTATTGACCAACTCGCTAACTACAACGTTTCTACGTCCGATGGTTGAAGTATAAAATTTAATGGCTAAAACCCAATGATGTTTTCCCTATCGATAGTGCTTGATAAACACTAATTCTATCCCCCGGCAGATGTATAACCTACCCACATACATACATCCCTTCATTGCCAGGTTCACTCTGACCCTGCGTGGTAGTACTTGTTTGGATCCCCTGTATAGTTCTTTTTAGAAATTATTCATATTCGATAGGAATACTTGATGCCATAGAAATGTATATTATTTGAATGAAGAATAATTGCTTGTCAAAATCCCTGCAGTGAATTGTACATAAAGCACCCACTCTCGAAGGCACAACTTATTTGTAATTCTTGTAGCCATGCAGAAATTCAGCTGTAACGCTAACTGAGAATTGGTCACTCTTGGCGGGTCGCTGGGGTAGAAAATATGAAGTTTAGGACGCCTGAAACTTACAATGACCCCCAAAATACTGCTCTGATGAGCACTAATATAATTGTGTATAAAACGAACTGAAACTGTAATTGTCTACTGAGGATTATTATAAGTTACTGAAAACCATATAAGTAAGTAAAGTTGTCGACCATAGTCGAAGGCAACCCGAAGGTTCCTTTTTCAAAAGCTACTACACCAAGGTATAGGGGGCGCTACTCCTTTCTCTGGTTGACTCCACTTTACTCTTCATACGCACCTTATAGTGCTGAACGTTAAGCAAGGAAGTATCAAGTACCATTTTTTGAGTCGTTAGTATGACTCGACCTGGGGTCGAACCCCGTTCTCCCAGGCCATTAATGAACACTTCACCTACATTATTACTAAACAGAAATTATAACTCAAAAGTATGTATGTTTTTGTGCACTCAAAAAGAACAAAAATATACATATATTGATTTATATCCAAATTCCATCAACTGATTTTAAATCTTTTTTTCACTTTTTATGATCAACTGTGAACGGCAGATGATTTTGTTGCGTAGGTTATTGACATGACAAAAGGGTATTCAAACGTTAACTAATGACAGGTGACAATGTATAAAATATTTTTTGCAAGGGTAAGATGAGTTAGATGCTGAGGTGCCAGTTCCAGAGATCAGGGGATATATTATTAACAGATTCACTTTGACCTGAACTAGTAGTATCTGTCATGGTCCCATCAATGGTTCAAATAGATCTGTTTTAAAATTATTCGTATTCTATAGGACTGTGTACAAAAAAAAACGCTTAAGCAACAAGTATACAAAAATGTAAACATGAACGAGAAATGAAGGCGATTCTTTAACTTCTAGGCATGAAATAATCCTAGATGGGTTGGTATACCATGAAAATCAGTCAATGAAACACAAAATGGAATCTATCTCTGCATTATGATGCTTAAGCTTACTTTTCATATCCTCTCTCATGTTTTCAAACACACAGTATATGAGAGAAGCTGCATCAATGTGTCAAGCCCAATCGGCTGGGGCTGTAGAATACACCGACTGCATCTCAACAAAGGGGTAAGACCACCCCAATGAATGTCCTGTATATGATATTAAACAATCTAAAGTGAGTCTCCATTAATGCAGAAGCTTTGGGGAATGCAGAGTAAGCCTTCATTACTATCTCTCCCAGGTTCATACTGGCCCGGAATGAAAGCACCCGATAGGTTCCTATCTATGAGTCAAATACAACAGTTTGATATTTAAACTGAGAGCGCACAAATGTCTAATGCCGAATTGAATTGCTTGAAATAGAACTGTGTGATCATTTAACTGTGTATAAACAAATAACTGGTGTTTTAAATGAATTGTTAGTGATACCTAGAAATATTTGGAACCATTTAACTTTGTGGACTTATATTTACAAATCATATATATCATATATATATCCTACCGCAGAGATACAGTCGGTTTATTCTACAGCCTCAGCCGACTGGGCTTTCACGAACATGAGTGATCTTGATTTAAATTCTTGTGAGATATATGTTACCAGAGACGTGGGACACTGACTTACAGGAAAAAACAAGAGCATAGAGGACGACTTTTCAGCCCTCTCTCGTAAGTTCTTTAGGTCATAGGTTTTCTCTTTCCTTCTAGAAAACAAATGGTCGAAAAGACTTCTTAAGTATGTAAGCATCAATAAACCTGACTGAATCAGATCGTACAATCTGATCCCAGACTTTGTGATGCTTCACAGTACAATGTTTGACTTTAGGTTCTTACGGTATATTCTACTTAGCTTTGGAGACAATCCCTTTCTGACAAACTCATGTTCAACTGAGCCGTATTTAATAATCATAAAATAAAAGTAAAATGCTACCATATTCCAAAAGATTTACACAAATTTTAGAAGAGCCATTACGTGCTGTATAAGTATCTTAAAGTAACGATTTTCTTTTTTTAACAATTTCTAAGTAAAGCTTAGACAAATAAAGAGAAATTGAACGTTACATTTGAATCATAAGTAAAGGAAGAAATAAAATAAAAAAATGAATTAGAAAGAAAGAAAGAAAGAAAGAAAGAAAGAAAGAAAGAAAGATGATTAGAACGAATAAGTTAGAGGAAGGTATTATTAAAGAATAGAATGAATGGGTGGTGAATAGAAAAATAGATCAGAAAAGAAGTCAAGAGAAAGAAAAAAAAAAGAAAGGATGAAGGATTCAGAAGAGAAGAAAGAAAATAAGAAAAGAACAAATTAGTCATAAAAAGAAAAAAAGAACAGAAGAAAGATAAGGAAAAATGGAAGAATGAATGAATCAGATAAAAAAGAAGAAAAAAAGAAAAGACCAAATTAATCAGAAGATAGAAAGTAGATAGGATATGAGCCAATGGTTCAAAAGAAAGACTAAAATAACGAATGAGTCAAAAGAAGGGTCAATAGAAGGAAAAAACGAATGAGCGTGTGGAAAGAAGAAAGAAAAGAAGAAATTAGCCTGAAGAAGTAAGAAAAAAAGAAAGTCCGAATAAATCAGAAGAATAAGAAAATAAATGAGTCAAAAGAAAAAAGAAACGAAGAGAAAAAAACGAATAAGTAGAAAGAAAGAAAGAAAGAAAGAAAGAACAAATGAGTCAAAGGTAAAAAAACAAACAAGAATGAATTAGTCAAAAGAAAGAAGGAAAACGAAAGAAAAGAACGAATTCGTAAAAGAAAGAAAGAAAGAAAGAAAAAAAGAAAGAAAGAAAGAAAAGTAATGGGAAGATAGCGAGAAAGGGTGTTGCGTGAATGGACATTTATATTTAGAGAGAAAAAAAAAACAAATAAATATTAAAGAAAAAGAAGAAAGAAATATGAAAAAAGAAAAAGAATTTTTCCAAAAATAGGAAAAAGGATGCTTAATAAGAGAAGGCGGAAAAAAGAACTTTTATAAATCTTTCATGCGAGATTAAACATTTCTTGGTGTTTCTTATCAGTCCACAAGTGAGTGACAAATCTTCCCGCTTTTATTTTGGGACATTCTCGTAAACTTTTTGTTCCAGCCGCTTTTATCAAAGTCTTTAAAAATTTTTCTCTTTTGTCAGATTTTCTGTACAAACAAAAGAAGACTTCAAAAGTCATTCAATTCTAAAGATGGTTCATTTTTATTTCACTTTACTCCGTTTTTACCCACAAGACAGCAGCAAATGCTCGAGAATCATTTTTTCTTTCTTTTTTGTAAAACCAAACAAAATATCTTTTGTTTTATCTCTTATATCTACTTACAAAGAACAAAAATCTCGGAATAAAAGGGACTTTTACTCTTTCTTTCATAATGTTTGTCAAATAACCAACAGAAGTTGTAGCACCCATTGTATCAACTCGAAAATAGATACAGAATCTTTTTCTTTTCATTCTTTTATGACAAAAATTTCATTTTCCAGTCGGCTGGGGCAGTAGAATACACCGACTGCACCTGTGCAGAGGGGTAAGATCCTCCAACGAGTGTCCTGCATATGACACTAAACAATCTGATGGTAAGTTTCCAGTAATGCTGGAGCTTTGAGGAATGCGGAGTACCCTTTTATTGCCATCGCTCCCAGGTCCACTCTGGTCCGGAGCAGTAGCACCTGATAAAGGCCTTATCTATGGGTTAAATAGAATTAAACCGTGCTTCCTTCACTATACTGTTTTTTGCATTCAAACTGCGTATTTATGCTAAACTGAATGGTTTAAAATAGAACTGTTTTGACATTTTACTGTGTAAACAAAATCTGTACTTACACTAAACTGAATTAGCTGAATTAGAACTGTTTGAATAAATTGAATAGTTTGAAATAGAAATGTTTTTGACAATTAAACTGTGTACTCATGATAAACTGAATTGTTTGAAATAGAACTGATTATTTACATAAAAATGGATTTGGCGTTAAATAACCTACAAAGGTTAATATGCCATGAAACCCAACCAACCAACCAACCAACAAAAACTTTATTGTTACCAAATTAGAGAATGGTATCTCGAATAATTACCTTCTTTTCAAGATTTTAAGTTTAAATTATTATCATTATTATCATTATTATTTACTCATTAGATTTTTTCACATCAGCGTAAGCTGATGGTCTTTCACTGGAGATTGAGTGACAGCAATTCTCCTCAAGTCTCCAGTATTCTGACCTTTTTCAATAATGCAGTTGTTTAGTTGGTCTCCACTCGGCACCAAATCCTCCAGGCCCTTTAATAATCCTTTAGTTACCGTGCTAAAAGCACCAATCACAATTGGTATTATTGTCACCTTTATGTTCCACAGTTTTTTCAATTCTCTAGTGAGGTCGAGTCACTTATTTCTCTTTTCACATACTTTCAGTTTTATTCTGTGGTCAGCCGGCATAGCAAAGTCAACAATTTTGCAGATTTTCTTTCTTTTTTTGTTGATTATTATAAGGTCTGGTCTTCTGGCCGAGATTAAGTGATCCATTTGTATGTCAAAGTCCCATAGGAGTTTGTGTGTGTCATTTTCAAGAACAGGTGCTGGGTTATGCATACACCATATGATAGCATGGTCAAATTTAAATCTATTGCACATTTCCCAGTGGATCACCTTGCCCACCCAGTCGTGTCTAGCCTTGTACTCCTTCTGTGCCAGTTTGCTGCATTCACTTATTATTATTATGGTTTCATCTCTGTCACCACAGAGTTTACATTTGCTATTTTCTGGCGTCTTATCAATCCTCGCCTTGATATAATTGGTTCTTATGGCGCTGTTTTACGCTGCCATTAAGAGAGATTCTGTTTCTCTCTTAAAGTTTCATTTTCTTAGCCATGTCCAATTTTTTTCGTGTGAGATGTTGTTTATTAGTCGTTTAAAACGCCCATGGAGTTGTTTTTCTTCCCATTTTTGTTTTCTAGTTTTTGTCATTCTGTTATCTATCGTGCTGTCAGTATTGTTTCAGATGGCCGTAATCAGTCCTCTTTCGTGTTTTTTCATGTAGTCTTCGAGTCGTTTTATGGATGTGTCAACGTTGTTTTCGATGCTGACAAGTCCTCTTCCTCCCTCTTTTCTTGGTACATATAGTCTGTCAACGTAGTCTTTGGGATGTAATGCCTTGTGCATGGTCATTAGTTTTCTAGTTTTTTGGTCTATTTGTCTAAGTTCCTCTCTGGTCCACTTGAGAAAGGGTCCCGAGTATCTAACGAAGGGTACAGCCCAAGTATTTATTCCTTTGATAAGGTTTCTGCTGAAGAGCTTTGTTTCGAGTAGTTCTCTAGTTCTCCTGGGATATTCTTTTTGAATTTTGTTTTTCATTTCGACTTGTTTTATGGTGTCAGCCCTCAAGATTCCTAAGTATTTGTACGTCTCGTTTTCTGCGAGCATTCTGACCTTGAGTTGATTTGGTAGTTCTATTCCGTCAGTTAGATGTCGTTTGCCACTTTTCATGACGAGCAGAGCGCATTTTTCTATGCCAAATTCCATCCCTATGTCTCGACTGTATATTCTAACTGTGTGTATTAGGGTTTCCAGTTCTTTTTCATTTTTTGCAAATAGTTTAATGTCATCCATGCCGTGCATTTTCTAAGTATGTGGTTTAGTGGCATCATGGCAATTATGAATAGTAGGGGTGACAGTGCATCTCCTTGGAAAATCCCTCTTTGGATTTTTGTTTCAGCCAAGCATTTTCCTCCCGCTGTTAATTCAACTCTCCAGTTTTTCATGGTTTTTTCGATGAAGTTTATGGTTTCGTGTGATATTTTGTACGTTTTAGACTGTTTATTATCCAGCTTTGCGGAACCATATCATATGCCTTTTTATAGTCTATCCAGGCCATAGCTAGATTTTTCTGTCTGTTCTTGCTTTTATTTAGGATGTGTTGATCTATGTAGAGTAACTCTGCTGTGCCTCTAGATCCTTTGCGGCATCCTTTCTGTTCGTCAGGGAACAATCCGCGGCTTATTAGCGAGTAGTATATCTCTTCCCTTATTTGCGCTGTTAATATTTTCCACATCATCGGTAAACAAGTTATGGGTCTATAGTTGTTTGGAGCAGTCCTTTTACTTGGGTCCTTTTGGATCAATGTGGTCTTTCCTTTAGTCATCCAGTCAGGTACTTATGCATCTTGTAGGCATCTGTTCATTTCTAGTGCTAGTCTGTCGTGAATGGAGGTGAATTTCTTGAACCAGAATCCATGTATTCCATCATGGCTTGGCGTTTTCCTGTTTGATATCTTTTTTAGTGTCTTTTTGCGTAGTTCGATGTATATTTCCGCTTTGGAGCCTTCCTCGGGTCCTTCTAGTTCTCTTGTCATATCATTTATCCATTCAGCCTTTTCGTTATGCTTTTTCGGTTGCCATATTTTCGTCCAAAATTGCTCGGTTTCTTTGGCGTCTGGTTGTTGGTATGTTTTCGTGTCATGCCCTCCCAATTGTTGACAGAATTTTCTTTCGTTGTTTTGGAATGTCCTGTTTTGTTTGTATTGTTTTACTCTTTGTCGATATCTCTTTAGTCTCCCTTCTTTCGCCAGAACCTTCTGGTATATTTCCTCGAGTTGTACTGTTTTTTTTTTTCCCGTGTTGTCTTTTCCATTCTCTTCCCACATATTCCAGGATCTTTCTGTTTTACCATTTCGGCCTGTTTTCGTAGATTTTTTATCTGGGTTTCCAGTCGAACTTCCTATCTTGGTTTTGATGGTTTCTTCGTGCTTTTTAGGCGGACCCCAATTTTCTCACACACTAATTTCGCCCCTGCATATATTAGAACATTTAACTCAGTTATAGTATTTGTTGATAAATAAGGTATTATCTGATTTATTTTGTTTGTTTCAGTTTTAAGTGTTCTCCATTCTATGTTTCTTAATGATGGAAGGGTGGTCTTCACACAGTTCATAATTCTTTTTAGGTTTTCTAGATTTGTCTGTTATTCTTGTGATAGCGTTTCTGTAGGGTTACTTGGTACAGTGGCGTATTCATTTTCAAGAATCGGCAGTTCATTTCTGATATGTCGTTTTTGGTTGGCGTCACTTAACGTGTTTGTAATTGTACTGTCTTGCGACTGTGTTTTCTGATGTATGTCTAGTATTTCAAGGTCAGAAAACCATCCTTTTTTCATTATTGTTCTAACTTGGTCTGTAAGTCTTAGGCTTGTAGTCTGAAAACTAGCACATTCTTGCCAGATCTCTATCATTCTTTTCCTATACCCACTTTGTGAAGGATTGCTCTAAAAATAGCAGTGTAGTGCAAGCCGATTGTCTTCCCTGGTCCATGTTTTGCGTTTTGGTCTCTGATCGTTGTGGTTGCTAATATCGTCATTCATGTACCTGAAAAGAGAGCAGCCAACATTCGCACCTGCCGATCATGACACCCAAGCCTGTTACCTGTGTCCCACGTTTTGTAATATTGAGATTGGACATTTTTATCATGGGTGGTATATTGTGGCTATACCAGACCCAGGGGTTGTTTTTGATCTGCGCACCTGACACAGATGTGACCGAGAGCAATCATATTGATTGTTCATGAACAGCGGGTCACAAAAAGTGGGGGGGTATAACTAATCCTAAGTTTTAACTTTGTTAATGTCCGTTGTCCTACTTTTATTTTATTTTTTTTTACTTCCCAAGCATCTAGGGTAGACTGCTTGAAGGATTTTTTGTGCCAGCTTAATGTTAATATCTTATACTTAACCTAGTTTAAATATGCTGGTGATAGTCTTTCACATGAGATTTTTTATGATTTTACGGTGAAATACCGGGTTACAACGTCTATTGATTGAGAAAGTCGTTAGAGGAGGGGGTGGAGATTATAGCCTATTCGATATGCTGCTACATTTTGGAGTTCGGCGTGGTAAATTTAAACAATTCTTCAGTCAGCTCGGAGAATTGCACCTGGTAAAAATATTTAGTTGATTAATCACACTCTTCGGTTAAAATATAACAGAAATTCACCAAAAGATTTTACAAGTCATCGAAAATCTAATTTTTCTTTTAAAAAAGATCAGTTTGTACTAACCTCTACCCAACGAGTGTTCCTGGAAAATTGTTTAGTCTGTGTATAAGTCCATATATTTCTTAAGTTGGGGCCTATATCTTTTTTCTCTTGATAAATACTTGAATAATGTCATTTTTATCATGAGGTCTTCATTGCATCACTTATATATATATATATATATATATATATATATATATATATATATATATATATATATATATCAACTGTGATCAAAAATATCGAGACTTGAATTGTATTTACCAAAATAGCAACTATTAATAAATGAAACGTTAATAACTTTCAAAATATGATCCGAATTCAAAAAGTATTGAGACTGAAGCCGAATTTACCAAAAAAGATATAAATAAGTAAAACGTTAACTTTTTCAAAATACGATCTGTGTTCAAGAAGTATTTAGATTGATGCTGTATTTACCAAGACAGAAATGAACATAAATGAAATGTTGATTTCTTTTTTTCAAAATGCAAGCAGTGTTAAAAAAAGAATCGAAATTGAAATTGTTATTGAAATTACCGAAACAGAACTTAGCAATGAATGAAATTAATATTTTTCAAATTAGTTGCCGAGGCATTCAAATACAGTCAATTCTACTGAAATCTGTGGTTTGGTAAGCTATTATATTAACAAGAAACTATTCCAATTAATTATTATGGAAAGATTTCATATCTAGTTTTAATGTCAATGTTTTAAGCGTAAATGTACTACAAGATCCTTACCTCAGATGTATATGACCCAAAGATGGGACCCAAATAGGAGCTCGCACTCGGGGTCAGAATGGAGCAGAGAGTAATGGCAATCAAAGGAGAAATACGCATTCTCCTGACCATCAGAACTGAACTCTCACCTCTATATGCAGTTTAGAGTTATAACAGGACATAAGAAAGAAAGAAAGAAAGAAAGAATTATTTGGTTTTTAAAGGAAATGAAGAAAACCCGAATAAAGAAAACATGTAGAAAAAAATGGACGTAAAGAAATAAAAGTTAAAAATAATAAGTGATTAAAAAGAAAGAAAGAAAGAAAGAAAGAAAGAAGACATGAACGAGATGAAAATAAAATAAAAACTTTGAAAGAATCAATTCCTCAAGATGACAACAATAAGCCAACTGCTTGAATTGTCCTCTTCTTAAAGCCAATCTAATTATGGTATTCATAAATCATAGTATGGCCTAAAACTTTTCACCGAGCATTGGTCAAAGAAAGAACAAAGAAGACATGAACTTGATACACGAAATGCAATCTTTGCGGCGGAAGCTCTGTCTATTCCATGGCGAAACATTCATTCTGCATCGTCTGAATGGAACAAACTATATTACATACCCCTCCCTTCCGATTCGTCCTTCTCATTCCTATCCAACTCCGAACCAATACCACAACAGCCTTTGATATTGTAATTATATTGATTGGAATAGATTCAGAAATGTAATACTAGCTCTTAAAAACCAATTTTCATCCTAGTAAAGATATCATCTCAGCTGATGGTTCCAAAAAACAATATGTCAGCGGTTAAGATAAACACAAAGTGGAGTATGTTACCTACTCTGATGGGTTGCAGTAAAGTTAAAAGTTACCGGCCAGACCAAGAAATTAACTCTGTTTTAGAAACATTTCGAAACTCTTGCATATGAGTCCCAATGCACCGGTGGTAATATTGTTGATGCTGTCTCCAAAGTTTGTAATAGTTTAATCTTTAGTTCAACATTGTTCGTAATTTTTTGAGTTTCTTTTTGCTGTCGCCTGTTGATAATCTGGGAAAGCAAAATTAGTGTGTCCTTCTTAAAAGTCATTAGATGCTCTTGTATGTCCTTCTTAACAGCCATTAGATACTGTTGTGTGTCCTACTTAACAGCAATCAGATACTCTTATGCGTCTTTCTTAACAGCCGTTAGATACTGCTGTGTGTCCTTCTTAACAGCCATTAGATACTGTTGTGTGTTCTTCTTAACAGCCATTAGATATTCTTGTGCGTCTTTCGTAACAGCTATTATATACTCTTGTATGTCCTTCTTAACAGCCATTAGATACTGTTGTGTGTCCTACTTAACAGCAATCAGATACTCTTATGCGTCTTTCTTAACAGCCGTTAGATACTGTTGTGTGTCCTTCTTAACAGCCATTAGATACTGTTGTGCGTTCTTCTTAACAGCCATTAGATATTCTTGCGCGTCTTTCGTAACAGCTATTATATACTCTTGTATGTCCTTCTTAACAGCTATTAAATACTCTTGTCTGTCCATCTTAACAGCAATTAGATATCCTTGTTCGTCCTTCTAAACAGCTATTAGATAGAATTACCATGACCAGAAAATTCAGCAAATACTTGCGCGCGACATACGGAACCACTGGAAAGCTGTATCGACTTTTGTATAGCAATAGAACGCAAAGCTGGCTCTGCATTCTGTGATTGTTTGTTCGGTCTCCAGTGGCGGAGATCATGGTATACACTGCTGATGAAACCTTATAAAGTCGAAAGAGCTGTCTAGTGGTTTTATATGTCACGCGCAAGTGTTTGCTGGATTTTCTGGTCATGATAATTCAATTTATAATATAATTCCTCTACTTAAAAAAGAAAATGTACAGCTATTAGATACTCTCGCCTATACTACTTAACAATCATTTGATACTCTCGTGTATCTTTCTTAACAACCATTTTATTTTCTCCCGTGTCCTTCTTAACCATTCGATACTCTTGTAAATCCTGCAGCCATTTGATTTTGTCGTATCTCTTAACATCCATTAGATGTTCTTGTGTATCTAGATTCTTATTAAATACAAATTATTGTTTGAAACAATATAATTGCAGAAAAGTCGCTCGTGGTGTAATGGTTATTGTCATGAGAAATGGACATAGCACACCAAGTTCAAATCCTAGACGAACCTTTTTGCATTTCATATAGCACTAATATCCTTGGAAAAGGTATGCATCCAACAATTTTCCCTCAAGCTATGGGTAAATAGTAGGGCAGACCGGGTTTTGTAACTTTTGTATGGTAACTGGTCAAAAAGAAGGAAAACTTTAAATTCAAACTTCTTAAACTCCGCTTAAAATTAACCTTGTGCCACAGCCTGAGTGTGCGCATGGGTTAGGTAAAAACATAATTGCAAAAATGTCTCTCTTCAGAATAAGATAACCCAGCAAAGTCTGACGACACTTGACACCTATACAACATTTTGGAGTGGGGTACATTTAGATCAAATAAATTAAACATTGTCATTTGTTTTGTCTTGTTTTTTTGGGGGGGGGCAAAAATCTTTGCAACTGGTACCAGCGTAAAATTTCTCATGTTTTTTTTTGAGGGGGATATACTTGGTTTCCTGTACTCTGATAGTACCGAACTTTGTTAAAAGTATATATTTACCCAACCCTACACCACAGACTTAGTACGACACAAGGTCAATTTTCAGCGGAGTACTGCTCGAATTAAGAGTCTTCCTTTTGCTAGACTGGTTGTCGAATCAAGGATGAAAAGCCCAGTCCACCATACTATTCATCCATATCACGAAAAAGAAGAAATGGATTAATTCCTTTAGCGCGAAGTGAAATACAAATAGCTTCGTCCAGGATTTGAACCCGGTTCGTTAGGACTATTTCAATATGACAATAATCGTCAAGTCACGGGCCTCGATAACTTTCTTAAAAGTTGAAGACCTCAATAAATGGGTTAACCAACGAGTAGGTGTACAGTATGTGAAGTAATTTCTATCACCAGCTGTTTCTATCCACGCTGAAGGTGGTAGTGAAGGGAGATTAAATTTTGGTCCCTCTGACCGCACTATTTTTCGCTCCGCCACTTTTCAAAGAGACTGGCGCACGGGCCTGACAGATATCAAAGATTTGGCTTCTGATATTTCAAAGTCGAGTCTGACATTTAATTTCTCTTAAGTGCAGTTCCTTAAGATCGCTGTCACAAATTCCTTGCGCTGATCTGTGGCTGAAGACATCTTGAATGTTCCGGAATATCCGATGGTCCAAAAATAGAAATATTCGCCCCAAGATTAGAGTTGCAGTTTGACGTTTAACGTAAAATACGCCGGAGCTTTTATCTTGAGATTATTTCCTCTTTGCTAGCACTAAGGCTTAGGTCATAAAATTTGGTTATTCGGTTTCCTCTTATGATAAATTAACTCTCTTTCTATTAGGCCCTGTAGGTGGTGCTTATAATACGCTAACTGTATCCCCTACAGAACGGTAAGACATTCCAACCAGCCCCCCCACAAAAAAAAACAGGCTGTTCTTTGTATGAAACTAAACTACATCTATTTATTAGGCTCAAGTTTTGGAGATCTAGAAAGTGTGAAGTACCCCTTCATTGCCATTACTCTCAGATCCACTCTAAACCTTAGTGGTATTACCTGTTAGGGCCCTATCTGTGAGTCAAATTGATATGTTTTATAATCATACGTATTCGATAGGACCGTGTGCTAAAACAACTCAATAAACGCAATTACCGAATCTCTATGCATAAAATAGCCCAAGACAGATTGACAAGCCATTAAAAATCCATCTGTCAATCTCGAACCGTTTGACCCAAAACTGACTTAAGCGTTTTAAGCGTTGTAACTTGTCCTGTAAGTTTATGACCCTAAATGGTTGGCACTCTGTTGTCTATTATAATCTTTGTGATATAATTTGCTTTGGATTTTTAAAACGCAAGGTAGAAACCTAACCATTTGCGCTCGAAATATTTTCAAAAGCGAGAATCACCAAAATATAATAATATGTAATACATTACACAAAATATTAACAAATGTTACCATATTTACATATATTACATGAAATAAAAGTAAAGTTGGCGACTGTAGTCGGGGGTGACTAGAAGGCTCCCTTTTCAATAGCTACTACACTAAGATATTGGGGAGGGCGCAAATCCTTTCCCTGGATTGCTCCACTTTACCTTTGATACGTACCTTATATTGCTGAGTGTTAAGCAAGGATGTATCAAGTACCATTTTTAAAGTCTTTGGTATGACGCAACCAGGAAATTGAACCCAGATCTCATGGACCATTGGCAAACACTCTACCCACTAGGCCAATGAGTCGGTTAGTTACATGTAATAATATACATATATAAAATACATTACACATATCTAATACATTACATATGTGTAATACGTTACGTATATTACAATATTTACAAATATTACAACATTTACATATATTACACGTATTACATGTAATGATATACATATTTATAATGCATTACAAGTATATAATACATTACATATATGTAATACCTTACATATATGTAATATATTATATAAATCACAATATTTACAAATATTAATATATTTACAGACATTACGTGTAATAATTTACATATCTATAATAGAGTGCATATATGTAATACATTACATATACGTAATACGAGGTGCATACGATAAGTTTCCAGAACTTTTTCGTATTGGTATTTAAAATTGTCGTAGACTCTTGAAAATTCGGTATGTTATTGCTATACATCTTATGAGATGACAGACCAATTTTTATGATTTCAGCTTCAAATGAACAGCTACAGCAGCAATTGGAATACTAAAGACTGATTGTCACAGCTGGTGAATTTCAAAAATGCAATCCGACACTTTAGAATGATATGCAATAAAATTATGTTTTAAACTTGGAAGAAAATGTCACAGAAACGTATGGAATGCTTCAGACTGCTTTTCGACCATCTTGCATGAATCAAGCATCGGTTTTGGGTGGAATAAGAGATTCAAGGGAGGCAGGGAGTCTGTGAGGGATGATGAGAGTTGTTAGAGGAGTCAGGAAGTGAATACACCAGAGTCGATTGGCCAAAGGGTTAGGGTTAGGGTTACTATATTGTGGTTTTAAGGGAGTTCAGGAAGAGATTCAGTCAGAAGAGGCCAGCACTCTTCAAATCGAGTCAGTGGCATTTCCACTAGGACAATACACCAGTCCACAACTCTATCCTTGTCACAGACTATTTGAGCAAGATGGGCATCAAGACAGTTCCTCGCCCTCCCTAAAGTCCAGCGAAGATTACTTCGAAGGCAACCAGTCTAAGAGAAGGGAAACCGACTTTACTCCGCTGAAAAATTGACCTTGTGCCACATCCTGCCAATGGTAGAAGATTTAAGTAAATACATAAATTTACTTTCAGGTAATAAAAGAAATGACTTTTGATACACCCGAATAGTTCACTGGGCCAATTAATTTTTAATATTTAATTTTACTTAAAGAAAAATCTTATTAATTACTGCACAGAATTTTTGCTTATTGGCTTCAACACTGGCAAAAAGATTCGAAATTTTAAAAAGGTTTTTATTGATTTTGTAAACAAATCAAAGAAGTGCAAACAAACTGAAAAGGCGGCAAAGAAGTCTATTTTATTTCTGGAAGGCAATTTATAAATACAAAGATTTGTTAACTTTATAATTATTTGAAATTTGGCAAACTGTTCATGATTTAAATGAGAACATATCATTAAAGTGTGTGAAATATTATTTCTGTTTCTTTGTTTAATAGCATATCAACTTTCTTGGGTTATTTAATGTCTAAGGTATCCTTGTTGAAAAAGTAAGTAAAGTTGGCGACTGTAGTTCAGGGCGACCAGAAGGCTCCCTTTTCAATAGCTACTACACTGAGGTGTAGGGGAGGGCGCTTTTCCTTTCCCTGGGTTACTCCACTTTACCCTCGATACATACACATATTGCTGAGTGTTAAGCAAGTACCATTTTGAAAGTCTTTGGTATGACGTGACCTGGGATTGAACCCAGGTCTTGCGGATCTTTGGCGAACACTCTACCCACTGATGTTTCCGAAAGTGAACGTAATAGCGTCACATGATTTCAAATTCACTTCGATTCTGTAGTCCAACGCTTTAGCCATTACGCCCTGTCTATGAAATACATTTAAGGTCTTGTTCATTAAACAGCATACCAACTCTTTATAGGTGATCCAGTGCAAGAATTTGACTAATTAGTAAATGTGTGATTATAATTATAACTATTTATAGGTTTGGTTTAGTTTATTTTTTCAACGGTATACGAACTTCTTATGGGTTATTTAATGTAAGAATTTGGTTCATTTTTTATATTATTGCTATTATAACTAGCTATAGGTCTGGTTTGATTTCATTTGATTTGTTTGTTTAACGGCATAAGTAAAGTTGGTGACCGTAGCCGAGGGTGACCAGAAGGCTTCCTTTTTCGACAGCTACTACACCAACGAGTTGGAGAGACGCCACTCCCTTCCCTGGATTGCTCCACTTTACCCTTGACCTGTACCTTATAATGCAGAGTGTTAAGCAAGGAGGCATCAAGTACCATTTTTTGAGTCTTTGGTATGACGCGACCTTGGATTGAACCCAGGTCTCCCGGGCCATTGACGATCAATCTAACCATTTGCCAATGTCAGGTAAACGACATATTAACTCCTTATAGGTGAGAGCTCTGTAACGCAATAGCTAACATGCTGGACTGCGACATCGTGGTTATCGAGTTCGAACTCCAGTTGCGCTATTACGTTCATTTTTGGGCATGAACCCCCTTATTGCCTGAGTTATTTGATAAATGGTATCGCCACTGTCCTTATACAAGTATGTTTTTGGCATTAAATAACCCACGAAGGTTGATATGGCAATAAACAAGAAAACGGACGAAACCTTCAGAATTTGATTCATTTCTAAATGTTTGTTACGCTTCTTTGATTTTTTAACTGCACTTTGTTAATTGTTTATGATAATTTGTTTTCACAACAAGGTTTGGTTTGGTTTCTTTGTTTAATGGCATATCAACTCTTTGTTGGTTATTTAAGGCCAAAGCCATTCTCCAAGAAGAACAATAGTGGTACTATTTAACCAATAGCTGGAAGGATAAGAGGGTTTATACCTTTCCCAAGGGTATTTGCCCGAAAGTGAATGTAATAGTGCGACTGGAGTACGAACTCGCGTACTATGATTCAGCAGTCCATCGCTTTTAACCATTACACCACGAGGACACACCATTTTCACACCAAGTATTCCTGTCAAACAAATAATTTGCAAACAGTTGTATAGATTCAAATAATCTGATTTAATACAGACTTTTTATACACATATATCCTTGAAATAAATCATTGAGGGGGGGGATAATCATTTGTTTGCCAAGAGTTATATGGCTTCAAGTATCTTTTTCTATTTAATAATAACCATTTATTAACAAAAAGTTATATAGTTTCAAGTAACTAATAATAATTATCCTCGATAAACAGTTACACGTTCAAGAGAGATTTTAATTCTAATACTTAGCACACAGTTGTATGAATTCAAGAACACCTATCTAATACTAATTATTTTCTAACAGATCTATTTGACCCATAGATGGAACCCTAACAGGTACAACCATTCCGTGTCAGAGTGGATCTTGGAGTAATGGTATTAAAACAGTAGACTATAATCACCAGAGGTCCAGAACAGAACTGTAGCCACACCACTGAATGTTGTTTAATGTCATATCGCGGATTCCTCTGGGAATTCAGTCGATATATTCTAGACCTTGCCAACAGGATTCAAATATGTTTAAACAGAAAGTTCTTAGATAAACAGATAGATAGAATTGAACAGACTAGGATATATAGATTAACTGCTTATACATCTTGTATACTTTAAAAGATTACCGAAAATTTTCCTACCGCATTTGCTTTCATTTGGCTTAGTAAGTAAGTAAAATTGGCGACCGTAGTCGAGGGTGACCCGAAGGCTTTCTTTTCAATTGCTACAACACTAAGGTGTAGGGGAGGGTGCTATTCCTTTCTCTGGATTGCTCCACTTTACCCTTGATCCTTACCTTATAAACCTGAGTGTTAAGCATTAAGTACCATTTTTTGAGTTTTCGGTATGACTCGACAGGGCAAATATTATCATGAACAAGTCAAGCTTATAGCACGAATTCACCCCCCCTCTCTCTCTCTCTCTCTCTCTCTCTCTCTCTCTCTCTCTCTCTCTCTCTGCCATCGCCCTTGGCAGATACTCTAGACAGCATCCAGAGTTCGCACTGAGCTGATTGTAAGTCTTTGCTGGTCGGTCCATGCTGGTGTGTCCACGTTTAGGAATTAAAGAACGTCGTTAAAGAGTCCGTCTAGCTTTTTTCTTCAATAAATTCCCGGTGGTGCAGTCATACAATAGTACTGACACGTCCCCAGTTTGGGAGAATTTACGTTTTCTTTTATCAGAGAGATCTGATTTCTGTATAATCGAAATCCTGTCTGTGGCAATCCACGCTTTTCCTTAAGTTTGTTGACATCGTTTTCGGTAGATGATATTTCGCTACCGAGGTATATAAAATAGTCTACTAATTTCAAAAGGTTTTTATTTGATGTGGAGAAAATACCATATTGTTTAAAGCACATAAACTCTATTTTATCTGGATGAATTTTGCTCTAATCAAATACCTTTAACTAGATAATTGATTGATATATAGATAGATCTTGCCATTAGTCTTGATTTTATAAGTTTATAATATGCTAAATGCGAGAGGAGTATCATTATTTCTGGCGACTTTTTCATACCAGCGTTGATTGATGGTCTTTCACTTTCACTGACTGATACAAGTCTCCTCAGGTCTCCAATACTCTTCTCAGTACTCTGGTTGATCTCAACAATGCTATAGTTTCGTCCTCCGATTTCCATTTCTTCCAGCCCTATTTTTATGCCTTCGAGGACTGTTCCAAGCGGTCCAATTATAATTGCAATCACCGTCACCCTCATATTCTAAAGCTTTCTCAGTTCTCTAGTAAGGTCCAAGTACTTATCTCTTTTTTGCCTTCTTTGATTTTCATTCTGTGATTTGCTGAAACAGCAAAGTCTACTATTCGGCAGATTCTCTTTTTTTTTCTTTTTTCTTTTTCTTTTTGTATTTTTTTTTTTTTTTTTTTTTTGTTAACTATCACTGGGTCTGGTCTTCTGACCGGGATTAAGAGATCCATTTATTATTTTTGTCTTTATCTTTTGGGAGTTTTTAACACCAGAACTAGCTGATGGTTTATCGCTGGATTTTAAGTGAAAGCAAGTCTATCAAGTCTTCAGGACTCTTCTGGATATTGTGGCCGATCTCAACAATGTTGTAGTTTGGATGATCTCCACTCGTCCTCTTTTTTCCAAATCCTCTAGTCCTTGTACCAATCCTTTGGATACTGTATTGAGCGCACCAATTACAATTGGTATCACTGTCTCTCTCATGTTCCATAGTTTTTTCCAGTTCTCTAGCAAGGTCTACGTAGTTATCTCTTTTCGCTTTCTTTCAGTTTTACTCTGTGGTCTGCCGGAACGGTAAAGTCTACTATTTGGCAGATCCTCTTTTCTTTTCTTTTCTTTTCTTCTCTTTTTTTTTTCTTTTTTTCTCTATTCATTTCTCTATTCCTTTTAATGGCCAGTCTGTAATGGATGAAGATCCAGAAAGTTCTCGGCTGCAGAAGGATTAAATGAGAATATTACATTAGTGACAAAACAGAACATGTACTTAGTTTCCAAAATTTTTAGCAGAAGATAGGACAAAAGAAAAGTTACTGTCACATTTCTTCTTCTTCTTCTTCTTCTTCTTCTTCTTCTTCTTCTTCTTCTTCTTCTTCTTCTTTCGTCTGAAATTCCTTAACATGTGACTTTATAGATTATTCTAGCTCTCTCTAATTCACCACTACCCCTTATTCTTTCACAGAAACATACATTCTTAAATCAACAAATACTACACTCATGTATTGCTAAAGACGTTTAAAATCAAAGATAAAATAAGAAAAATTATTATAACATTAACGACAAAACAGAATATGTGGTTAATTTCCGAAATTTTTAGCATAAAATAGGACGAAAGAAAGGCAGTGTCACCTTAGCCGTCCAATTCTGGATTTTAATACACACGATAATGTAGCTTTCTGGGGGTTTCTTATTATAACTATTATTATTGTGTTTTCCCTGCCAATCTTTTGAGTTGGATTTGTTTGCTGAGAAAATCAGCACTTGAAAATTTGGCTTTGAGCAAGATCTGATGACGGACATCAGGAACCAAAAAAGAAACCCAATTGTCTTAGCTAATATAACCGGACAACCCCTTAAGACAAGAGGTATAACTAAAAAATGATTAAGATAGACTGAAAGAGAGATAACTAGGTAAAATGATTAATTTTTTTTTTTAAAGCAGCATCTTCGCACGAAATAGATAACGGATTGGTGAAAGGTTTGGAAAAAACAAAGAAAGACAATTCCCCACCCCCATTATCTGTACAAAATTTTAAAAAAGAGTTCAGACAAGGCAAGGAAAATTTTGGTATGTTTTTGTGATAATGAGAAAATGTTAACCACAAAAGTCAGACATATAGAGAATTAGATGCAGAAAAATGATTTAATTAAAATAATTTGGGATTGTTGGTTGCAGAATTTGAATTGAGTAAAATGACTCATCGCTTTGTACACTATGTAATTTGTAGTCTAATCGTCGTAGGAAAAGGACCTGACGAACAGCGTTCAAAACCTGAGCAAGGCTGTTTGCCTTTCCCATAGCGCAAATACTCTTGGGAAAGATATACATCCAACAATTTTGTCTCCTGCTACGGGTAAATTATAGGGCACACTTGGCTCATTAACCGTGAGTCGAGCAAACAGTCCAGTAAAAGAACTCGGAATTCAAACCTGGCTAACTCTGCTTCAAAAGTGAACTTGTATCACATCCTGTTCGTTAGAGAGGAAAAAAAGAAAGAACGAAAGAAGGGGAAGATAGAACGCTATACATCAGGCACTTATCATCTACTTCAGTGGAATGGAAAAAGTTGTTAATAGTTCGACCAGGTAAAGAAAATCAATAACATGTATGTATTTACATAAACCTTCTGCCACAAACAAGATATGACCCAAGGTCGATTTGCTTAGTATTTGAATGCGTCGATGCAAAAACTCAAAGACTATATTTGCTCACTATTTACTCATAGCTGGTGAATATAGAAGAGATAGATCCAAGCCTTTCGCAAAGGCATTAACGTGAAAAAATAAGCAAACAGGATCTTAACTTGGGTTACCAATGCTGTATACATCTTATTCTTTTTCTTATCCTTACCTATTTGGCCGGATCCCCTACTTTTCTATCAGGAACTTCTTTGGGTAGTCTTGGGTTTATCTTGGTCACCGTGTCCACTTCTGTTCTTATAAATGGACACAATAGACTTTATTTGATTTTCGACATCTTTATTCTCCCAAATTCCCACGTCGACCGCGCGGCTGGAGAATTAGCCATCTTTGGTATCCGTTCGTTACGGCGCCTGGACTGCTCTCTAATTAACTCTACCAAACTTACCCGTTTTCACGATTTAACTAACCAATCAGAGAACTGCTGAAAAGGTCAGCCAGGGGTCAAGTCTTGTCAATCATTTCACAGGTTATTTTCTGTGACTCTTCTTCTAACGAATTATTGGTTAACTTTTTGAATTCATATATTTTGAATTTTACATACAAAAGTAAAAGGTGACCTATTCATTACGTAACACCAATTTCAATTCTTACTATGATAACCGTCACGATAAGTTCACATACTTAAAAGAGGTTAGTTTTAACGGCATGTCAACCTGTCACAGTTTTTTATGCCAAGTGGTTAGAGACTCTCCTTCATTATACGTTCCTGTTCACGTTTTTTGTGTTTTAGTTTCTTAAGAGTTTTTGTACACAGTTATATGATATCAAGTATTCCTATCAAATGCATATAATTTGCAAAAAATAATATGGTTTCAAGTATTCCTATCAAATACTAATAACTTTATAGCTTTAAGTTACTATTTCTATTTGATAATAGTCATTTGCTGCCACACATTTAAATGGATTCAAGTAACTAAGAATTACCCCGACGGAGTCCCCGTGGTGCACTGGTTATCCCGCTGGTCTCCGATATCGTAGCAAAAATGATCTTTCGTAAATAATTATAGTTTCAAGTAACTATTTTCAATACCAATAGTTTACAGTTATAAGGCATCAAGTATTCCTATCTAATACAAATAATTTTTAAAGAAATCTATTTTACCCATAGGTAGAACTCTAATAGGTACTATCAATCCGGGTCAGAGTGGAAATGGGAGTAATGTCAATGACAAAGTATTCCACATTCCTCAGATATCCAGGACTGGATCATTACCATTAGATGCAATTTACTGCCATACTCAGGACAGCTATTTTGGCGGGGGGGAGGGTCATACCGATTTGCAAGGAATACAGTCAGCGTATAATAAAACCTACCGACAGGGAGGAGATAGATAGATAGATAGATAGATAGGAAGTAAATAATGGAAAAGAATCCGACTCTATGAAGAAAAAAGTAATCCAAAAGTGATGAATTTATTAGAATAAAAGTCGACGTTAAAACGTTTCAGTCCAAAAAAACCTTCATCAAGACTTTTAAATGGTGAAGTCAGTGTTGATAGAACGACGATGGATGTTTAATAAAATACAAAAACAAAAGGAGGAGAAGGTCTACAAAGAAAGATGATATAACTGTTCAATCATTCAATCAGCGTTTTCAAATTTTCTCCGTGGATAGATAGATAGATAGATAGATGTCACATAATATGGAAATTTAATCAAAAATAAAGCTCAGAAGACACCCAAGTGTGCATGTTAAAACAATATTTAGCAGGCCTATATTGCACAACAGTTAGTGCAATGAGTTCGATCTTCACTGAGTGCCCTCTGGCTCCTAATGCCGTTCCAAAAAGAATTAGTTAACTAAAATGGCATCAAATAAAAATGAACGGAATGAATTCTCTTTCATTCTCCAAACGACAAAAGCTTTTGAGCGACAATATTAGTAAAACTAATGGAACCGATTGAAAAAATGTTTTCTTCAAATATTCGAATTTCTTTTGGGAGATTTTTCAATGGACATGCATTGAAACTTACAATGAAGTTACCATTTATCAATTGGATACCCATCGCAAATATATATAATAATGATAATAATGTGTGTATATATATATATATGTGTGTGTGTGTGTGTGTGTGTGTGTGTGTGTGTGTGTGTGTGTGTGTGAGAGAGAGTCAATTTCTATCTATACAAATCGATTATGAATGTATTCTTGTTATGTCCATCCTAGAAACAAAATTGCATTACACATATATATATGTATGTATATATATACATATATATGTGTGTATATATATATATATATTGTCATCCACAGACAGACTGTTTCGTTAGAGAGAGAGAGAGAGAGAGAGAGAGAGAAACTGACAGACAGAAAGATAGCGAGAAGTGTATACATATGTGTATATATCTGCGCGGCTAGATTCAGCTATATAAATACATACATAACCACAAATATTTATATTGGATACAGATGCAATTCATATGAATAATCCCCCACACACACGTACACAAAAACACACACACATGCGCTCACACACACAAATACGTATATAAATGGTAAAAAAATGACTTTAAAGTCTGATATTGGAGTTTAAATTATTTCATTCCTCCTTTCATTCGGCTATCATATCCAATGTACTTATCATATTTATATAAATGTGTGTGTGTGTGTGTGTGTGTGTGTGTGTGTGTGTGTGTGTGTGTGTGTGTGTGTGTGTGTGTGTGTGTGTGTGTCTTGCGTATCGCAGAAGTATAATAGAATGTATGTTCATTTGAGTATGCTCTTGTGTGTGTATGACATTTCATATATATATATATATATATATATATATATATATATGCACAAATGGGTCTATTTTCTCGGCATGTTTCGTCCATCCCAGTCTAATCAAGTGCACTTCCCTATTTCTTTTGTTTGTTTGTTTGTTTGTTTGTTTTTTGTTTTTTTTTTCTTTTGTTTTTTTTTTGTTTTGTTTTGTTTTTTGTTTTTTTGTTTGTTTTGTTTTCTTTTTGGGTTGTTGTTTTTTTTTTTCTTTTCTAATTGCATTCTCTCTGATCACAAAGAGTTTATTTTTGTCCCGGCTTTTTGCTACTGTGCTAAAGGATGCTCGACAACAAGCACATTAAGTTTGTTTACATTTTTCTTTTCTTTAATTTCTATCTTTTCTGGTTTAACATTATAAGAAAGAAAGAAAGAAAGAAAGAAAGAAAGAAAGAAAGAAAACTCTTGTGCAAAGTTTTCGTTGATCATACCAGCATGTCATTCATCTCTCTTCCTCCTTTTTTATCTCGTTCATTCCTTAGAGCTATTGATGTTTATTCATTCAGATATGCTTCTATCTCGTTCCTCGTTTTTTGTTCGTTTTTTTGTTGTTGTTTTTTTTTTTTTTTTAGATTTTTCCTATGTTGAGTGTTTTTAAATTAATTTCAAATGTAGCCATAGTGAATTTTTGGAAAAAGAAGCTATTGATATTTTAATGGAAAGGAATATTACTTACATTGTATAAGATATTGCCTGTATTGACCATATAAAAAAGTTAAATTGGCTACAATATATTTGTATACCGACAGCTTATGTATCAGTTTCCCAAAAATGATTTTTGTATAAAAATTGTGTAATAGTTTAGCGCGCAATCATTTTTTTTCCAGTGTTAGGGGAATCTAGGGAACGTCTTCGAAGTTTGGTTTCTTTGTTTAATAGAATAACAACCTTTGTAGGTTATTTAATGCCAAAGCCATTCTCCAAGAAGAATAGTAGTGGTACTATTTAACCCACAGCTAGGAGGATAAGGCGGTTCTTACCTTTCCCAAGGGTATTTGCCCGAAAGTGAACGTAATAGTGCGACTGGAGTACAAACTCGTTTAATTCAGCAATCCATCGCTTTAACCATTACTCCACGAGGACATCGCCTCTTTGAAGTTTAATAAATTGTTTAATGTTTGTGCAATCAGTAAACTCGCGTGTTTTGCAAATATTTAGAAACCCCACCTGAAAATCATAAAAATAATGTTTTTCAATTTTAAAAATGTTGCTTCTCTTATACCTTGAAAAAAAACTTAGGCGATAAATAAAATATATAAAGTGTATTCAAAAGTTATAGAGACTGAAACTGTAACACTAATGTCCGCAACTCACACAGTTTTGACTGCTAAAACCCCAATCCCACGTAGTCTTTATCTTTTAAAAGATTATTCGGTCACAAATTTTATTTGAAACTCTAGGTTAGCTCCACAATGAAAAAGAACAAGTGAACCAGAGAATGCACTTATTTTTATTCACTCTTCCACATATGTATGCATGTACGCCTTGCTCGTCTTTGCTGGAGAAGCAAGGATGAACTCACAGGCAAGGTTCTCCAATGGAACCCTTCACATGGACGTGGCATTGTTGGCCGACCAACAAGAACTTACCTACAACTGCTCTATGCGGACACAGGATGTAGTCTGGAAGACCTGTCGAATGCAATGGATGATAGGGAGGGATGTAGCGAGAGAGTCAGGGAAATTCGTGCTAGCAGCGCAACTTGATCATATATATAAATATATATAATTGTATATCTGATTGTATCTCTTTATCTATCAGTGTCTATCTATCTCTCGGTGTCTCTCTGTGTCCTTAACTGTGCGTTTGTCTATTTCTCTCCATCTATCAATAACTCTCTCTCTCTCTCTCTCTCTCAATATATATATATATATATATATATGATTTTCTGTTTCTCTTTGCTTTTTTTCTCTTGATTTCAATTTCAACCAACGGTCTTCTTCGTTTCTGTATCAACAGTGTTTCTTTGTTATTTACGAGCTTAGTATAACACGAGGCTCCCTGTGAGAATATTTAGTTGATGCGTCTAGCTTGCAAGCTATTGTTTCACGGTAAGGTACCCACACCTCTTCTTATTTTTGCATTCTTTGGTAATCATTTAGCTAAGTCTCAAGATAAATAAAAGTGGTAGTCTGAATCGAATGATCGATGGATATCTTAAAATAGGCACAAGAATATATTGATTTTATAAGAAACTCTTATTCATACTAACTTTTTTAAGGAACTTCTCGCTTTCATATCTTGTTCCAACCTTTCACGAATATTTTTATTCAACAAGATACTCGATGATTTTTAATTGTTTTACATTAAACTCAATAAAGATTTAAATTGGCTTCTTCTGTTCTGAAAATTCAATCTCAGTTTCTCGGTTGTCAAAGTCTGTTTTAGGCCTAGAAGTTAGGGAAATGCGAACATTGAATGTTCATATTTATATTTCTTATATCGTTTTCCTAAGGTTTTTTTTTCAAACACTTATATGATATCAATTCTTCCTATCAAATCTAATACAAATAATTTGAAAACAGATCTATTTGAGCTGTAAAAAGATCCATATCAGGTACTACCACTTGAAGTCAGAGTAGATCTGGGATTAAGGGCAATGAAGAGGTACTCCATACTTCCCAGATATCCAGATCTGGATCCTCGCAACCAGATACTGTTTAGAGTCGAACTCAGCATACCTCATTTTTGGAATAGAGTTTTACCTCTCTGCAGGGGATACAATCAACGTATTCTAAGCCCCATTGTTAGTTACTGTAACTGGTGCCCGTGTTGTAATGGTTATCGTCGCAGGATGTGGACACGACGACACGAGTTCAAATCCTGGACAAGCCTGATTACATTTCACATAGCACTAATACCCTTGGGAAAGGTATGAATCCAAATATTCTCCCTCCAGCTATGGGTAAATAGTAGGGCAGACTAGGTTCTTCAGCCTTGGTGAGGCGACTAGTCTAGGAGAAGGAAAACTCTGAATTCAAACCTGTTAAACTTCGCTTAAAAATTGACCTTGTGTCATATCCTGCCCGAGCGGAGGGGTTGGTAAATAGGATAACTGGCGTTTTACGAATACGTAAAATAAGTAAAGTTGGCGATCTTAGTTGAGGGTGACTCGAAGTCTCCCTTTTCAATAGCTACTACACCGAGGTGTAGAGAAGGGCGCTGGTCCATTCCCTGAATTGCTCCACTTTACCCTTGATCCTTATCTTATAATGCTGAGTGTTAAGCAAGGCGCTATCAAATACCATTTTTGAGTCTTTAATATAACTCGACCTGGGACTGAACCTCGGTCTCCCGGACCATTGGCGAACACTCTACTCATTAATAATAATCCTTAAATTCGAAAATTTTGGTAATACAGCAGTTATATTGTAGACTGATACCAAGGTCATCCGATAACAGAACATCCCATTTAATGTGCTTGGTTTATTGGTCGACTTTTTTTATAGATACACTAAACCTGCCCCTTTTAAGATAAACCTCTGTTCACAATATTGGGATCAGCTAGTTTATTGATATGTCCAGTACGTTTATTTACTGGGGACTCTGTTTACGTTTGAGAAGATTTCAAATTTCTATTTCCCGACATGACGTAAATATTGGCTCACGTATTAAGACAGCGCGAGTTATATACACCAGCCCGGAAGTTTTTTAATGTTTTGTTGATTCAACGGTATTTTTTTTTCTGTCAACTTTGAAGTGTCTGATTTGGCTTTCAACCCACAAATTGCCTTCAGATATTTGATAAGCGAATATTGCTAATTAAAAATTCCAAAAAAATTATTTCAAAACATCATTTAAAAAATAAATGAATTGGTAAAGTAAGATCGAATAATGTTATTCGTCTAATTCATTTCTTAGATTGTTGTTTGTTTTTTTTTTCTTTCATTTAATGGCATATCAACATTCGTAGGTTATTTAATGCCAAAGCAATCCTTGTAGAAGAGCAGTAGTGGCATTATTTAATCCAAAAGTGAACGTAATAGGGTGACTGGTTTGGAGTCTTTGTTTAATGGCATATCAACTTTTGCAGGTTATTTAATGCCAAAGCTATTCTATAAATATAATGAACACTTTTAATCTGAATTATAGCCATTTAAATAATGATAATAGGTATATGAAAGTTACTCTAAAGTCTAAGTTAATAGGAGCCGTAAGGTCGCTAAGTTTAGCCGAACATCGTGAACTTTAAATCTACTCATGGCTTTTAAGACGCAGAAGAATTTTAAAGGATATTTTTAGCAAAAAAATATTAATAATTTTTTGCACAGTTAAATGATTTCAAGTATTCTTATCTAACTATAAAAATTCTTAATATTAATCATTTGTTTACACACAGTTAAACTGTTTAAATTATTGCTATTTATCGTTAATAATTCTATTCATCAAGTATTTTATCAAATGCAAATAATTTTTATTCAGCTGTATAGCCTCAAATAGCTAAAAATCATCCCGAATAAATGATTGATCCATAGATTTGACCCAAACAATTACTACCACTCTGGATCAGATGGAACCTGAGAAAAATGGCAATGAAGAAGTACTCCGCATTGCCTAAAGATCCATGACTGTAGCCTCACCGTTAGGTGCTGTTTAGTGCCATACCCAGGACACTCGTTGTTGGGGGGTGGTCTTACGCCTCTGCAGGTGTATAGTCGGTGTATTCTACAGCTACAGCTGACAGCACGGTTCTTGAATTATAAAATATTCACATTAAACATAAAAATACATTAAGATTTGATTGGTTTGGTTTGGCTTGGTGGGTTTTATGGCATATCAACCTTTGTAGGTTATTTAACGCCAAATCCATTTTTATGTAAATAATCTGTTCTATTTAAAATAATTTAGTTTAGCATGAATACACAATTTAATTGTCAAAAACATTTCTATTTCAAACTATTCAAGCAGTTATATATAACAATTCAGTTCAGTGTAAGTACAGTTTCAATGTCAAAAACAGTTCAATTTCAAATAATGCAGTTTAGCATAAGCACGCAATTTAAATGTAAGTACAGTTTAATTGTGAAAAACATTTCTATTTCGAGCTATTCAGTTTAGTCAAGCAGTTCTAATTCAGCTAATTCAGTTTAGTAATAGTACAGATTTTGTTTACACACAGTTACATGTCAAAACAGTTCTATGTTAAACAATTAAGTTTAGTGTAAATACAGTTTCAATGTCAAAAAACAGTTCTATTTGGAATAATTCAGTTTAGCAAGCAGTTTAAATGTCATCATCATCATCATCATCATCACCATGTCGTGCCACCAGCACGGATATCCCTGACCCTCTCTCGCCACTTCTCCCTATTATTCATCGCCTCTGGCAGGTCTTCAGGGTTACATCCTGTGTCCTCACATAGCTGCTGTATGTAAGTTCGAGCTGGTCGTCCTGCTTTTGCTTTTGCTTGGCCATATGTGGGGGTCCATAGGAGTACATCACTTATGAGCTCGTCCTTGCTTCTCCAGCAGTGTCCTGCGTGTCTGGTTCATCTAACTTGCATAGTTTTCGTGATGGAAGGCAAGTGGCCGTATAGTTGGTGTCCTGTGGGGTGTTGTCGCCAGGACTTGTTCAATATTGCTCTCAACATTCTTGTGTAGTTGCCGTCTAGCTTCTTCTCCAGTCGTTTAGTTAACGTCCATGTAGTGCATCCATATAGCAGTATCGATACATCCGCTGCCTGGAAGAAACTGCGTTTCATTTCATCGGTCAGGTCTGATTTCCAAATGATCGAGAGCCTATCGATAGTTGTCCATGCTTTCGTTAGTCGTGTGTCGATGTCTTTTTCGGTTGATGAGACGCTACTTCCAAGGTAGGTGAATTTGTCTACTAGTTTCAGAGAGGCTCCGTCTAGTGTGGTATTGTTGCCTGTTTAGTTGTAACACATATATTCAGTTTTGTGTGCATTGACATGGAGGCCAATGCCTGCTGTGGCTCGTTCCAAACTATGCAGTAGTGTCTCTGCTTGATTAGGCGTATTCGCCAGTAACGCTAAGTCATCAGCGCAGTCACGTCGGTGATTGTTTTTGCGGGGTACCTTTTGCTTCTTTTCTTCATCAGCTCGAAGCCATTTTCTCTGATTTTGTCGATCGAAGTTCTAAGCACGTAGTCTAGACAGATGATAAAGAGGTATGGAGCTAGCGTGTCTCCTTGTTGTACTCCTGCAACAATGTCGAAGTATTCCGTGTCTCGATCTGGTGCAAAAACATTTCTATTTCAGGCCGTTCGGTTAAATCAAACAATTCAGTTTACGTATGCCGTTAGTTCTATTTAACCCATAGATAGGGCGCTATCAGGTGCTACCACACCGGGCCAGAGTGGACCAGGGAGCAATGGCAATGAAGGGGTGCTCCGTATTCCACAAGGCCCCAGCATTACTGGGACCTCACCATCAGACTGTTTAGAGTCATAACCAGGACACTCGTTGGGGGTTCTTACCCCTCTGCTGAGGTGCAGTCAGTGTATTCTACTGCCCCAGCCGACTGGGCAATACTCAGAGTTAAATGTCAAACAGTTTATTTCAGATAATTCAGTTCAGCATAAGTACACAGTTTAAAAGTCAAAACAGTTCTATTTCGAGCAATTAAGTTCAGCACTAGTACGCAGTTCCAATGTCCAAACAGTTCTTTTTTAAACAATTCAGTTCAGCATTTCAAATGTATAAAAACAGTAAACGCCAACCACCGTTTAGTTCTATTTAACCCATAGATAGGACCCTTATCAGGTGCTACCAATCCGGGCCAGAGTGGACCTGGTACCGATGGCAATAAAGGGGTACTTCGCATTCCCCAAAGCTCCAGCATCACTGGAACCTCACCATCAGATTGTTTAGTGTCATATATAGGACACTCGTTGGGGGGTCTTACCCCTCTACAGAGGTGCAGTCGTTGTATTCTACAGCTCCAGCCGACTGGGTAAATTAAGATTTGAGAATTATCTCTAATTAAGAGTATATTCCTCACTAGAGTCCAATTTACATCCATTTCATCCATCGTATATCAGCGATCTGTTTTATATTACAATGATTTTTATTTCATTTTTCAATATTTTTTAGGCTTGCTTTAAACAGAACTATAATTACCTCATTATTATTACTACTGTCATTTGTTTTATATGGATGTAAGACAGTTATACTTTTTTAAACAGAGGACCAAAGGGATTTAGATAGGGTGAAAGGATGAAATATTTTGGTTGGGAGTTAAAAGACCAAAGAATCACGATTCCATATGGTCTCTATAGGTTACCGAGAACTCTTAATTTAGATAGGGAGTTAAAAGACCAAAGAATCACGATTCCATATGGTCTCTATAGGTTACCGAGAACTCTTAATTTTTCACCTCATTCCAGCAACCCCTTAAAGCAGATCCCAAGAGAATAAAACAAAGGAGGTTCTCTGCGCAACGGGAAATATGCATTTTTCAAGGAAACCACTTTTAAAATGGTCCTTGGTGAAACTCTAGTTCATTAGATTTATATGATTTGTAAGCATAAGTCAACAAAGTGGAGGTGCCCGTGGTGTAATAGTTATCCTCGCAGGAAATGGGCACGACGACATGAGTTCAAATCCTGGACGAGACTGATTGCATTTTCACATAGCACTAATACCCTTGGGAAAGGTATGAATCCAATTATTCTCCCTCCAGCTATGGGTAAATAGTAGGACAGACTAGGTTCTTCAGCCTTGGTGAGGCGACTAGTCTAGGAGAAGGAAAACTCTGAATTCAAACCTGTTAAACTCCGCTTAAAAATTGACCTTGTGTCATATCCTGCCCGAGCGGAGGGGTTGGTAAATATGATAAGTGAACAAAGTTAAATAGTTCCAAGTATTGCAATGCACCTAAAATAATTCAATTAAACATCAATCATTTGTTTACATACAGTTAAATGATTACATCCTTCTATTTTAAACAATTCAATTTAGCATGCGTCATTTGTTTGCATTCAGTTTAAATGTCAAACAGTTCTATTTAACCCATAGATAGGACTGTGTCAGGTGCTACCACTCGGGGACATAGTGAACCTGGTAACGATGGCAATAAAGAGGTACACCGCATTTCCCAAAGCTCCAGCATTACCGGAGCCTCGCCATCTAATTTTTTAGTGTCATACACTGAGCACTCGTGGGTACCTCTGGTGGTGTAACGGTTAGTAGGTTAGACTAGCAAATCTACACGAGTGAGTTCGAATCTCATTAGGCGCCCCATTCAGTCAGCCCTGTGCCACATCGAAGCAAAGAGCTTTGTAAATTACTATAGTGAACACTCGTTGGCGGGGGGGTGTTCTAACCACCCTGCAGAGATGCAGTCGGTGTATTCTACTGTCCCAGCCGACTAGTCTATGGAGATCTGAGGAGTGTCGACTACATCTTCATTATCCACTCGAACCCGGAGCGGTTAGAGTAGGCAATGAAGAGGTACTCCACAATGAAGTAGTACTCCAAAATGAAGTGGTTCTCTAATTAAGATCCATCTATGATTCAAATAGATCTGTTTAAAATTTATTCGTATTCGATAGTATCTTGTGCAAAAAGAAAACGGATAAACTTTTAAGAACCAATTCCAAGTAAAATGTATATATGAATGTACAATGAACGCAATTCCACAAGTGCTAGTCATGAAATAAACCTAGACGTGTTCACATGCCGTTAAAATTGATGAATCAATCTGCAACTGCTTTAACGTTTAGACAAGACAAGTTGAAAAAACAATTAAGAAGCCTGTCTAGAAAACTATGAATTCAAACCAGCAATAATTCCCCTTAAAGACTGACATTGTGTCACATCCTGCCCGTAAAGGAGGGGTTTGGTAAATACATATGAAGAACTATCGTAGGAAATGGACACAGCGACACGAGTTCAAATCCTGAATGAGGTTGATTACATTTCACGTAGCTCTAGTACCCTTGGGAAAGGTATGAATCCAATTATTATCGTTTCAGCTACGAGTAAATAGTAGGGCAGACTGGATTCTTTAGTCTTGTTAGGCAACTAGTCAATAAGAAGAAAAACTCGGAATTCAAATCTTTGAAACTCCGCTAAAGATTGACCTTGTGTCACATCACGCCTTTGCGGAGGGGTTGGGTGAATACTTATGTAGCACTGTTAGCTCGCCAATCATAATTTCTTATGACAAAAAGAACCTTGAAATGTTAAGTTTTACAGAAAGTAATTGAAATTCACGGTTCTCTTTTTGTTGATAACATTGGGTTTTGTTTTGTTTTTACAGGAAAAGGAATATATTCGACAATATGATGTTCATGATGGAACGATACCAGTGCAACCTGGAAGAATTGGTTGGTGAACGGACTGAGCTTCTCATAGAGGAGAAAAAGAAAACAGAAATGCTTTTATTACGAATGCTTCCAAAGTAAGTAAACCCTTTTAATGTGCAGATATCTACAGACTTTCATCATTATTATCATCATTAAGACAGCATGTATACCTTTGAATCAATCTATCTATGTATCTATCTATCTGGGTCCCTATGGGTCATTCTCTTGACATATCCTCTAGACGGTATCCAATGTCCACATAAATAAACCCTTTTAGCGTGCAGATATCTACAAACCTTTATCATCATCATCATCATCATCAAGACATTCTGACTGTATGGATCCCTTTGACTCTCTCTCTCTCTCTCTCTCTCTCTCTCTCTCTCTCTCTCTCTCTCTATCGGTCATTTCTCTTGGCATATCCATCAAGTTATTTTCTGGTTTAAACCAGGCAGCATTAAGTAGAATTTACTTACAAGGCGACAAAAATGAGAAATCCGAGAAAGGAATATATTAGCGTTTAACTAATACTTACTGGGGGATCATTGCACCAGAGCAGGTTCCTTTTGTAAGATCGTATTAATATTAGCTGGGTCTGACATAAGGACAAAAGTATGAGGCAATCGGGGAAAGGACTTGCGAGATTGGCCTAGTGACCATTGCTATGCTATGCAACCAAATGTATAGGGAAATGTAACAGATACAGGTGACACAACAGTATCGGTGAATAGAGCAAGTTTTCAGCTAAAAACACTATTTATCCAGGTAATCACAATTATTATGGTTGTTGTGTTGTAATGTTCTGGGCCCTGTACATCTTATTGATCAGGGCACCTCGGATAGTGTAATGGTTATCAAGCTAGACAAACAAACCTTCATGAGCGACTCGTTGGATGCCCCATTCATTCGGCTTTGTGCCATATCGAAACAAAAAGCTTCGCAGGTCACTACATCTTATTGACCAAAAAATTGCCAAAATTGTTAATCCGACAGAATTGGTCTGTTGATCTTAATGTAACATACCTAATTACATATATTGGAGTTATATATTGATTTAAACGTCCTTTAGGAGATTGTATCTCTGAAAACAACAATATATATGTCGGGTTAACCTCAACGAACCAATCGAGAAGGCTTACAATGCACCTTTCTGATGCCAGTTCCATAGCACAGTATTTAAAAAAACATTCATATCCAACAATAGAAATTACGGAAAATTCTTACCGAAAATAACAATATTTGAACAACAAAATAACAAGCAAAAACTACGGATTCTCGAGGCACTACATATTAGGAACATACAACCCAAACTTAATAGAATTAATCTTGAAATCAGTGCTAATGTACTTAAATGTCTTTAGCTACTGACGCTATTTATAGAAACAAATTCGAAAAGTAAACGCTACACAATATAACAGTACAAACGCTCATTCTTACAAATTAGTAATGTACATACAAAAGTTACATCGCTTTTGTAATACATCCTCCCATGATTATGGCCCAAAGTTGGGCTGAAAGTACTTGAGAAATAACTAATTATGGAAGGTTTATCAACCAATTCCCGCCGAATATCATTAGATCGATACGGCAATTCGAAAGGATTAACAAAAAAATATGTAGACAAAAAATGTTTATTATGTTCAATCAAATATATATATATATATATATCGAGAGAGAGAGAGAGAGAGAGAGAGAGAGAGAGAGAGAGAGAGAGAGGTGGTCGTGGTGAAATCGTTATCGTCGTATAAAATTGATACAGCGATACGAGTTGGAATCCTGGACGAGGCTGACTGCATTGACCATAGAGCTAATACCCTTGGGAAAGATATGAATCCTATTAATCTCCCTCCAGCTACTGGTAAATTGTAGAGCAGGCTGGGTTCTTTGCCCTTAGTTAGGAAAACTGTCAAGTAGAAAGAAAACCTATAAAACTCCGCTTAAAAATTGAACTTATATTACATCCTGCCCGTGCACATAGGTTGGTAAATACATTTCCGTCTTAAGAAAAAGATACTCATATGCCTATTTACATATTTATTGTTTCTTCTCGAAAGCATATATATATTTATATATAGAGAGAGATTGATAGATTTTAACGGCATATCAACCCGTCTGGATTATTCTATGCCTACAGATTAATAAATTGTGTGCGTTGTACATATGTATTTATATTTCTTATGTAGCAGCTCAATTTTTTCTATATGGCAACAAGATATCGAGTATTCCTATCGAAAGCAAATAATTTGCAAAAAATTGTATGGTTTCATGTATTCAAATCTAATACAAATGATTTTCAAACATCTATTTGGCCCATTGATGGGACAGTAACAGTTATTCCCACTCCTGGTCAGAATGGGACTGGGAATAATGGTAAAGAAGGTTTGGTTTGGTTTTATGGCATATCAACCATTGTAGGTTATTTAATACCAAATTCATTTTTATCCATATGAACAGTTCTATTTCAAAAATTTCAGTTTAGTATAAGTAAAGTAAAGTTGGGGACTATAGTCAAGGGCGACCCGAAGGCTCCCTTTTTAATAGCAACTACACCAAGGTGTAGGGGAGGGTGATACTCCTTTCCTTGGGTTGCTCCACTTTACTCTTGATCCTTACCTTATAATGCTGAGTTTTAAGCAAGGCAGCACCAAGCACTATTTTTTAGTCTTTCGTATGACTCGACCTGGGATTGAACCCCGGTCTCCCAGATCATTGGCTAACATTGCACTCATTATGCTAATAATGTCCAAAACAGTTCTATTTCAAACAACTCAGTTTAGCAAAAGTACACTGTTTAAATGTCAAAAACAGTTCTGTTTCAAACAATTTAGTTTTGCATAAGTACACTGTTTAGTTCTATTTAACCCATAGATAGGACTCAATCAAGTGCTACTGCTCCGGGCCAGAGTGGACCTGGAAGCGATGGCAATGAAGTGGTATTCTGCATCCCCCAAAGTTCCAGCATTACTGGAGCCTCGCCATGAGATTGTTTAGTGTTATATCCAGGACACTTGTTGGGGAAGTCTTACCCTCCTGCACAGATGCAGTCGTTGTATTCTACAAGCCCAGCTGATTGGGCCAGGCAAATAAGGGGGACTCTACACTATCCAGATCTTCAGAACAAGTGCCTTGACATTTGATGCAGTTAATTGTCATACCCAGGATATACTTTTGGGGTATCCTTAGCTCTGTGATAAGGAATAGTAAATCTTAGAATGCTAGAATCCATGTAATTTGTGGAGCGGGGGGTCCTCTCCATTTTTGCCTGTAAATAAAGGAGAGCTACATGACTGTCTTCATGACTTTTTATTCTTAGAAGTCCTTAAATAACTTCGGCAAAATATACAATAATGAAAAACAAGCAAAACAAAAAACAAAACAGAAAAAAAACACAAGACGTAATGCCGAAGGATGTTCCTTGCTTTTATGTAGGAGATTCTCATATTAAATCAGTTAAACGAAAGTTAATGACGCTCTGTTTTAATTTCCTCTATCAGGAAAGAATTTAAACTAACATCTATTCATAGGCTTAATCTCTACTTCCCAAAATTTAATTACAAAACACTGCAAAAAAAAAACAACCTTTCTGATCTCTTGATAGTATTTTTATCAGTTGAATACTAGGCTATCTAAAAAAGAATTATATTCATATCATTGCTCTTACCTACTTAGAAACCTTCTTAGACGTGCATCACAAGAGAAATTGGATACAAAATTTATTTTAAGCGAAATATAGCTGATTCAGAGTTTGCATTCTCTTAAATCGGTTGCTATACCAAGGCTAAAGATCCCGGTCTTCCCTACAATTTGCCAATAGCAAGGACTTAGAAATGATGGGATCGTTCCTTTCTCGAGGTGAAACGTAAACTGCTTCGGCTAAGACTTACGTGTTTCTAGATCCACATCTACTCCACCAACATCGTGTTATATGATAATACAAATACAAGCGGTACGAACGAGTTTATTTCTTTCTATCTACAGTCCTTGGTGACACAAGCCTACGCTAAACATACTATACTGACACCCCCAACGCGCGATGCATTTTGTAGTGTCTAAGATCTCAACTCATCTCTCTCGATCGGAACTCAACTGATCTGCTTTGTTCAGATCCGAAAAACCCAACTGTGCGCTTCAACGATCGAACCTCAAATACCCGTCTTTTCAAAATCCTCCAATTCTCAGGACCATCTCTTCTGGGTACGATATCAACCAGCCACTGAATGCACTCCAACGGCCATCCATCCCCATTTCCTTTCTGGGGTTTATTTTGACAGATGATGATTGTCATATCCACGCGGGCTTAAGAGTGCACCATTTGACTATCGCACCTGAAGTAAAAAACACCGAGTAATTGAAAGCCTTACCAAACTAAATAATAAAATATAGTTAACAAAAAATGATTAATATAAAAAATCATTACCTTAATTATATAACAATAGTTTTTATCGACTCACAGTCAATGCCAAAATTTGTGATATCGTGGATCTTTTCCCCCCGGAAGCCATTTTGGTTCTTCGTTAGTATGTTCTCAATTTTGGGTTCTATGCGATTGCGTAGTAGAGCATTGTATATCTTACCCGCTATGGATGTTAGGGTTATACCTCGGAAGTTCTTGACTAATCCGAGGTTGCCGTTTTGGGGGGAAGGGGAGGATGAATTACAGTATGGCATTACAGTATCGGAGCAGTATGTCGTCGAATTCTCTGGTCTTCCATACTTCTGAGGGTATTTCATCGAGCCGTCGAATTCTTGAAGGTGTACGCGCAAAAAACCTAGCGGTAACAATATTATTTATTGACCTCATTCACAGAGGAAAGATGGAGCAAATTCTACTCGCCTAACAAAAAAAAACCCATAGCAGCCATAATGATGCTTGATAGAAACACAAAAGTAAAATTCAGTTCCCCGGATTGAGACACAGACTACTTCGACGTTCTAACAGGTGTAGTACAAAGAGACACATTAGCCCCATAACTCTTTATCATCTGTCTAAACTAAGTGCTTAGAACATCTATTGATAAAATCAAAGAAAACGGTTTAAAGCTAACAAAGGAAAGAGGCAGAAGGTAACTCGCACAAACAATTACGGACGCCGACTACACCGATGACATAGCGCTACTGGAAAATGCACCCGCCCATGCCGAAACCCAGCTACATAGTCTGGAACGAGCAGCTGCTGGCATAGGCCTCCATGTCAATGCACACTAGACCGAATATACGTGCTTTAATCAAACAGCGACATCTCCACACTAAATGGTAGCTCTCTGAAACTTGTAGACAAGTTCACCTACCTTGGAAGCAGTGGCTCATCAACCGAGACAGACATCAACTCGCGACTGGCAAAGTAATCGACAACTATCGATAGACTATCGGACATTCGAAAGTCAGACCTGACCGATAAAATAAAATGCAGTTTCTTCCAAGCAGCGGTCGTGTCGATACTGCTGTATGGATGCACTACATGGACGCTGACTAAACGTATGGAAAAAAAGCTTGATGGTAACTTCACCAGAATGCTGCGAGCAATATTGAACAAGTGCTGGAAGCAGCACCCAACAAAGCAGCAGCTGTACGGCCACCCACCATCCATCACGAAAACCATCCAAGTTAGACGAACCAGACATGCGGGACGCTGCTGGGGAAGTAAGGACGAACTCATAAGTGATGTACTCCTGTGGACCTCTTCACTTCACATGGACGAGCAAAGGCAGGACGACCAGCTAGAACCTACATACAGCAGCTCTGTGCCGTTACGGGATGTAGCCCAGAGGACCTGCCGGAAGCAATAGACGATAGAGAAGGGTGGCCAGAGATGGTGATGATGATCACAGTCAATGCACGTAGAAGTAAAGGTTCTCGCCTGAGTTCAGCAATAATGAGCCCGTTCAATGTTGAAATGAATGACAACAGGTACTGAAAGGAAGTAGGGCCTTTGTACCAGACTAAATAGTTATTTACTGAGCTTTGCCGAATTTTAGCTCAGGGTTTGTAGTATGGGGCAATTGGTGAAACTCGAACTCAATAGTAATGACCTCCCAATCAAGCTTGCTAACCATTACACCACATGAGACACTCTGTACCAGACTCAAGTTAAATAACTTACAATATGCCTTATTTCCCAACATAGAAGATGTACATTTAACTTGGAAATAATTATATGTCAATATCGAACAGCGTTCAATTCGCTGGTATTATGACTACTGAAGTCTGATATCAGCAGCTTTTGAGCTGGACGGGTGAAAGACATCGGAGTCCCCCAAATACCTTTGTGAACTATGCGTCTTATATGCCGGGAAATACAGCAGTTCGTGTCTGGTAATGTGAAAAAAAATAAAAGGCTTTTTATCATTCAGGGTTTTCGAACTTTTGTCTTCTTCTTTATTGATATATTCACAACGCTTCGGCTAAACTCCTTCAGGTGTTTATCGAGAGCCTACACAGAACGTCGATCCACGTCCTTTATTCAATCCACAAGGGTCGCTGGCACTGATTCCGTTAACCATAACCGGGTACAAGCGTTAAGTATTACCTGTATCGTTACTCGCCTGCTGTCAGGATTGAACTTACGAACTCCTGATGATTGTCACTTAGAAGCTTAGGGAACCAATGCCAATAACCATTACTACTGCACAGTTCAGAGGGAAATTTTGGGACAAATAAGCTTAATGATTTTACATCACTATAAATTACTACTAAAATCATATACCCACGTAGATTAAATAAAGGACGTGGTTCGAACATCCGTGTAGGCTCCCGAGTTTGACAAGAAACACCTGAATAAGGCCGGAAGATACATCGACCAAAACTTTGTGAATATAATAGTGAAGATGAAGATAATAGTCTGAAAACCCTGAACAATAAAAATCATCAATCTGAATCTCAGAAATTCAGACAACAAATAAAAGGTTGTTTTATTTTTTCACGAACTTCATCAGTCGATTTACTATTTTCTTCTGCCACATTCCACAAACTAAGTAAAGCTTAGTAAATTACAATATGACGTAATTCTTGACATACAAGACGCACAATTAAATCTAGTATAATTCTACATCAATATCACGCAGCGTCCCGTTAGCTAGTATAATAACCTGAAGTTAATCTACAAAAGGCATTGACCCCTATGAAGTTTGCAAGGGTTACAGCGTGTAGTAGTCTCCCAGATACCTTAGTAAACCATGCGTCTTATATAGCAGGAAATACGGTAGTTCGTATCGATAACGAAAAAAGTTCGGTTTATTAGATAAAAGGTAATTTTTTTCCTTATCAACTTTATCAATTGATTTACCGTTTTGTTCTGTCACGCCATGCTTGAGGCGATTTCATAATTGCATACTTCCAGAACAATTCATCTTTCTCAGTAAACAACTTCTTTAACCGTCTTTTTCAGTCTTCCAGGGAATTGACAGTTGTTTTCGTTTTGAGAATTCAGTAAAGACAAGGATGGCAATCTGAAAAATGTAATATAACAATGACAAAATAAATAAATGAATAAATAGATAAATAGATAAATAGATAAAGTATTATAAATCCTGGGTCTTTTCACTTCATACATTGACATTGAGCTACACATTCTTCCAGTTCTGATTTTTAAACTTGCGTGATCATTAAATGGTATAAAAATCTGATTTTTAATGCAAGCAGAAAATCCACCGTAATAAACAAGCCGGGGTTACACAATCTTCTCATCTCTGTCGTAGTCGATGAAACTAAATTCCCGATTCTTTTTTATTAAAAATTGAATTTTCTTCCAACCCAAAGATATAAGCATTTTGATATAAGCATTTTGATATTTCTTGAGAAAAATTATGAAATCAGAACTGATATCATTAGTCATTAGTATTCACCAATGGCCTGGGAGATCTGGGTTCAATCCCAGGTCGAGTCATACAAAAGACTCAAAAAATGGTACTTGATGCCTCCTTGCTTAACACTCTGCATTATAAGGTAAGGATCAAGGGTAAAGTGGAGCAATCCAGGAAAAGGGGTAGCGCCCTCCCCTACACCTTGGTGTAGTAGCTATCGAAAGGAGAGCCTTCGGGTCACCCTCTACTACAGTCGCCAACTTTACTTTTTTTTTACAACTAAAAATATAACTACAACACTTCTGAAAAAAAAAATTGCATAAATATATGAGACATTTATTTTTTCATTTTTTTAACGACAAATACGTCGTATAAACAACATACCAAGAATCTAACTCTGGTTAAGGCTTCTAAGAATTTAAAGAATATTTTAGTCTTAATTTGTAAAGAAATAATGAAATAAGATAAAAATATCTAAATTCTTTTTAGCTTCTTTATCTTATACTGATAACTTTTATGGATTTTAATTATTCTAAGTATATCTTAAGGAAAATTTTCTTTATTTCACGTTCTTTTATGAAGTGAGTGACGTAACGTCGGACGTAATGACGTTCGCGGAGTTGAAATTTAGTTATGAAAAATGGCGTAAAGGCGAATTTTACGATGTCTACATGATATAAAACGGGGTATTACTGTACCCCGTATTACTAGGTTCGTGGTATTACATCTTTAATGGTAATAGTACGAGAAATAAAAATCTTTTTGATTTTTCTCTATTTTTTGACATGCAACTGTAGAAAGAAACGATTGATTAAGACTAGACATATCTGTATAGAATTGATAATATCGTAGGAAGGAGTTAATTAACCAGGGGCCAAAGTTATAGTCTCTCTGTCCCTAATTAGTGATTCTATACAGATTAAAGCAGTAAAGACAGTTTTTACGATCAGATAGAAATAAAGACTTAAAATCAAGGTTGGTATAGACTTACCCTTGTCAATATTTACAGATAGAAACATTATTTTTTGTTTTGTTTTGTTTTACTTTGTTTTGTTTTGTTTTTTGTTATTTCTTTTTTTTTTGTTTTTTTTTTTTGCTTTTTTGGTGGGGGTCTTTGGTGGGTAGTGTTTTCTCTCGTTTTTTTCCCCTTACAAATCTACCTTATTCTAAAACGTGTTTTACAGCCGACAACCTAAAATCGAGATTGAAATCGACTTACCATTGTCAGTATTTACTGATAGAAACATTATGTCTTCTTTTTTCACACCGAAGGTACCTTATTCCGAAACATACAGTTTATTGCCTGCTACGGAACACGGTTACTTGTGAGATTATCTCGAAGTGAACAGAAACAGAGACACAAAACTTCTAAATAATTGTAGAAAGTGACTTTATTATTTTCCGTAGTTGATTGGTTGGGAACACGAGTTACGAGTTTTCAAACCTGTTGTCCAGACAAGAGGAATCTCAGTTATCTGAAAATTCTAACGCAGTGTTTCCCATTCATTCTTTTACAAGTGGTACACGTCTCACCGCCTACTCAGCTAAGTTAGGAGTCTTTCTCCCCCGCACGTTGGGCCTATATTGATGCTATCTCATTTTCCGATACGAAACACGTTATTTACCCAATATTTTCCAGGTGCTTTCAATGAATGACACCTGTCCTTTCTCAACCTTCAACCGACGACATCAGGGTCATTTACATATCATCATATTGCACAACTTAAGGAGGTGCCCGTGGTGTAGTCGTTATCGCCGTGGGAAATGAACACGGTGATACGAGTTCAAATCCTGGACGAGACTGATTGCATTTCACATAGCACTAATACCCTTGGGAAAGGTATGAATCCAATTATTATCCCTCCAGCTACGGGTAAATAGTAGGACAGACTAAGTTCTTCAGCCTTGGTTAGGCAACTAGTCTAGGAGAAGGAAAACTCTGAATTCAAACCTGTTAAACTCCACTTAAAAATTGACCTTGTATCATATCCTGCCCGAGCGGAGGGGTTGGTAAATAGTATCATATTGCACAATTTCCCCGACGTATCATCGATGATATTTGTATTCGGCAATTTTGAGGTTATTTTCTAGTGATCAAATAACCCAAATATAATTATTTTTAATCAGTTGTATATAAATTTATTCATGGATTGTCTCAATTTTCGTTTTTAAAAATATTAACTGATTACCCCATGAAAATTGTTCTCAGAAGATTAACATAATAAAATAATTCATAAGATAATATAGAAATATAATTGGTTCATCTCTTTATGTGGATTTATCTTTGATAATAACAATTAGCATTGGTTATAAGAAGTTTAGCGTAAGTCTTTTTTTGAAAAACAACATCGCTCCTGATAGGTCTTCTAGACTGCATCTAGTGTCCGTACAGATCTAATGTAAGTAAATACTTGCTGGTCAACCAATACTGGATCATCTATGGGTTTGAGTTCATAGGGGAACGTCCCTACTTCTCTAGTTGCGCACAGTATCTTTGTCTTATTTGTGAGATGGGAAGTAAGTGGCCAGACAAATGCTGTTTTGAGATTGCTGCATCTAAGATTTGTTTAAAACAGCACATAGCATTCTAGTGCAGTCTCCATCTAGCTTTTTCTCCATGCGTCCCGTTAGCATCCATGTGGTGCATCCAGATAGTAGTATTGACACAGCTACAGCTTGGAAGAAATCCTGTTTTATTTTACCAGAAAGATCAGATTTCCATATGATCAAAAACATGCAAATAGTATTCTATGAAGTAAATTTTATTAATTAGATTTATAGGAAGCTCTTCAAACAGGAAATTTTTGTTTCTTATCCTTCCATTTTTTGTAAATATGTAGGGTTCTTATTCATTACTAACTCGTGTATAACAACGTATAGATGGCCATGTGAAAAACACGATTTTGGTTTCATTCGTTTATCAGATCAAAATATTTTTGCTATTTCAATCTTTATCCTGCTTCGTTTAACCAGAAATAACATATTTTGACATCTAAATTATCTGTGAGTGAAACTTAGAATACGCTGACTCTAACTATAGCAGAGGAGTAAAAAAAAACGGTGTGCGGGGTATGACACGGAGTGGTAATACCTGTAAAGGTCTCACCAATGCGTCAAATAGATCTGTTTAAAAAACATTTGTATTCTATAAGACAACGTTAAAAAGAAAATCTATTTAGCAACAACTACACAAAAAATGTAAATGAAAACATACAACGAAACCAGTTCCCTTACCTCTAGGCATGAAATAACACTAGACGGGTTGACATGCCATTAAAATCAATTAATCAATTAATTAATCATCATGTTTGACCACAGTGGAAAACTTCGTATAGTTTGTTTTGGAAACTGGGGTCAACTCTATATCCATGCAAAAGAACAGGTCCCTGTGACTTTCAATCAAACCGTCATTCTCAGGCACACACACACACACACACACACACACACACTTGCACAGAGAGAGTGGGGGGAATACAAAAAGTTCGTTATAGTAATATTTAGATATATTTTGCGTGCCTGTTTGCTTACGTTGACCTTCTTCCTTCAATAAGATATATTCTCATAAATCTTCTAATGCATTTTTGTATGAGTGTGTGAGTGTGAGAGAGAGAGGGGGGAGCGAAAAAGGGTGAGAAAGAGAGGGTATGCGTGCGTGCGTGCGTGCGTGCGTGCGCATGCTCGATAAATATGTTACAAGTTGTCATATTAGATGAAGAATGTCAATGGTGGAACGATTTTCTTACTGCTGATTTCCCGCCAGCACATTGTTCGATATTGAATGGCATTTAATTCGTAAAGAGACGCCAGTGAACACTGAGAGAATGAGCAGGAAAACAGCGATAAAGAAAGTCTTTTATCCACAAAGTTTTAGTTGAGTCAGATTTACTTCATTAGAAGTCTTTTATTCTTGAACTTGTGCTCGCAATCAATAGAAATAAAGGTACGGGAAGGAATAAAACGTGAGTATCGCAGAATCTACCAGTAAATCAAATTTCAGCAAAAAGGTCGTGAAATATCAAATCTTCTAACTAATAAAACACTCTGTCAGCGGGACTTGCAATACATTGAATGTATCCCCTGTAGAGGATTAAGGTCCCTCCAAAAAAATAGGTATCCTAAGTATTTCACTAAACTGAATCCGATGGTGAAGCTTCAGAGTCGGAGTTTTGGGGGGGAGGGAGGAGTACCCTTCATTAAAATTACTCTCAGGAACACACTGACCCGAAGAGGTTGTGCGAGTTAGAATTCCATGTAGGTCCCAAATAGATCTATTTAAAAATTATTTGTATAAGATAGGAAAACTTGATGTCATACAACTGTTAATTATTTGTTTTAAAAATAATTCCTTTTGTAACGGTCACATGTGCATAAAAGATAATTGACCAGTAATTTAACAAAAGCTTAAATAGGGGGTGTCCGCGTGGTGTAATGGTTAAAGCGATGGACTGCGGAATCGTAGTACGCGAGTCCGTACTCCAGTCGCGCTATTACGTTCACTTTCGGGCAAATACCCTTGGGAAAGGTACGAACCCCCTTATCCTTCCAGCTATGGGTTAAATAGTACCACTACTGTTCTTCTAGGAGAATGGCTTTGGAATTAAATAATCTTCAAAGGTTGATATGCCATTAAACAAAGAAACCAAACCAAACCAAACCAAACCAAAAAATTAAATATTTCATTCAAACAAAATAATAGATTAACAGAAAAATAGAGCAAGAATTCAGGTCATCTGTGTATCGTAAGCCCACCTTCACCGGACAGTACCTCAATTTCAACTCCCATCATCCATATATGGTAAAGAAAGGAATACTCTGTTATTTACAACATCGAGCAAAAACCATTAGTAGCGATACTGATGCATATCAAGAAGAAATTAGTCTGAGACACAACCTCCATCGTAACAACTACCCAGAGAGCATATCATCGGCTCCAAGGAACTTAGATTGGAGGATAGAAGACAATACCCGAAAACTCACCACACTATGTCTGCTCTATATCAAAGGACTAGCCAAAAGGATCCAAAAGTTATGTAGTCTATATGACATCAGTACAGTATTCACAAGGGGTTCAACTCTCCGGAGATATATCTTCCGGGTCAAGCCACCAACGGAATTCAACATGATCAAGAACTGTGTTTACTCCGTCCATTGCAGTTGTGGTAAAATATACAAAGGCGAAACAGGTCACCCACTAAAAGTAAGGCTAGAAGAACATCGGAAAGCAGTAGTACGAGGTGAAATTGAAAAGTCAGGTAAGGCTGACCATATATGGTAGGAAAAGGGAAACCATCTGCACTTATTGGATGAAGTTGAAATAATTGATAGGGCTGAATATTGAAGGATTAGACGCTTTAAGGAATCGGCACATATGTTGGGCTACAATGAACTGCCGAGTAGATCAAGTATAGAGATGAATACAATATGGGAACCGATAAAAAAAATCATACATAATAGTAGTAATCCTAATCAAGAACATTAAGTTTATAAATCCCAAAAATTCACTCTGAACTGTCCAGCAGGACACATAGTGTAACGGTTATATGCGTTGGTTCCCTAAGGAGACAATCATCTGGAGGTTGTAGGTTCAATCTTGACTGCAGGCGAGTAACAATACAGGAATACTTAACACTTGTACCCGTTTATGGCTAACGGAATCAGAACAGGCGACCCTCGTGGAGGTTCTCGAGTTCGACAAACATCTGAAGAAGACCGAAGTACATATCGACCGAAACGTTGTGGAAATAACAATAGTCCGAAAACCCTTAATGATAAAAATCATCAAGCTTCGTCGCAGAAATTTAGACAATCTTAAGAAACTACAAAAAAAATGTTGGTATAAATTTACAATGAATGCATTTCCTTCATATCTAGGTATAGAATAACCCTAGACGAGTTGTCATGCCGTTAAAATCAATTAATAAGATTTACAATCATTTTAAACAGATAATCACTTTTTACTTAGTTACCATATCTATGTTTGAAGAGCCAGTGTGTTAATTTTGTTTCAAATCCTTTTAAACATTATCTCAAATAGATCAATTTGACCCATTGATGGGAGTCAAACAGTTAGTCCACATTTTCTAAAGTTCAAGAACAGGAGCCTCACCATCAGATGCAGTTTAATGTCAAAAATAGAACACCTCCTTTTTTGATGGTGGGGTGGGATTATCCCTGGATGAAGTATACCTATTGTTTAAGTGTTTGTTACAAAAACTATAAGACTCATCGATGGTACCTTAACAAGTACTACCACATCGGTTCTGAGTGAACCTGCGAGTAATGGCAACGAAAGGGTGACTCCACCCTTCTCAGTGCCTATATCTGACTTTGGCCTGAAATAAACCAACAATACTTGACATACGGTAAACCAAGCAATAAAAATATATTCGTCCTTTTACTGAGCTTAGTTTGGCGCATGGCCATAAGTGTGAGACAACCAGTGGGAATCGATTGCACTATCATTGGTGTGTCAGTCTACTCGCTCACCATTATACCAAGTGGGTCACCCATATTCAATATTATGTCCATTGGGACTCGTATTTTTGAAACCAATCAAGATGGCTCCGAAACAACCGCCAGTTGACTTCTCAATCAATTGAGAGGCACTTACTTGACAGATTTACAAACGATCAATAAAAGAAGACCAGCAACCAATCTCTACTCAACACTAATTCTACGGCATAAAACTTACTTAATGCATCACCAAAGACAGCCTTCATTCATTCCTTCAAATTTAGATCAATTTTAGATATGCTGTTCTTTACAAGGGGTAAGTATGGTGGCTCATGCAGTAATGACGTTGTTTGTTTTTTCTATTTTCACGTGACAGTATTAAAACCTTTCTTCTTCCAGCCCTATGACAATCAACCTTGGTCTATCCTTTTATCAATTGTTATTACTTTGAATATTCAGCCTATTGGCCTCATCTTTATTCTTATACTCACAACATTTCAGCCGATATATCCGTCGGCCTTCTTCATGTGTTTCATTTCGAACTCGGGAGGCAACACAGAATCTCTAACTGAACCTTTTATTTGATCGATGGATTAGTTGATTTTAACAGCATGTCAATCCTAAAGGTTAGGGAGTTGTGTTCATTGTATATTTTTATCTATATTTTCAGTGAGCTTGTTAAAGAGGTTTTTGCGGACAGTTATGTATTCAGTAAACCTATTTAATATTAAACATTATGAGTTCAAGTATATAATTCTTTTTTAATGATAATCACTTTTTACACACAGGCATATGGTTTCAAGTGACTAATCATCATTATCGTCAGGTCGCACTGCTCGCACTGCTCGCACGGATTTCCCTAACTCTCTCTCTCTCTCTCTCTCTCTCTCTCTCTCTCTCTCTCTCTCTCTCTCTCTCTCAATCTATCTATCTATCTCCATTCGTCTCTATTCTATCATCCATCGTTTTCGGTAGGTCTTCTCGGCCACGTCCTGTGTCTGTACAGAGCTGTTGTTGATAAGTTCTAGCTGGTCGTCCCACACTTGCGCGTCCGTGTTAAGAAGTCCATGGGACAACGTCGCTTAAGAGTTCTTTCTTACCTCTCCAGCAATGTCCCGCATGTCTTATTCGTCTTATTAGAATGGTCTTCGAGATGGGTGGTAGGTCACCGTATAGCTCCTGTTTTGCGAGGTGTTGCTTCCAGGATTTGTTTAATATAACTGGTAGCATCCTTGTGCAGTTGCCGTCAAGCTTTTTCTCTACACGCTGAGTGAGTGTTCAAATGGTGCATCTATACAATAATATAGACACAACTGCAGCTTGGAAAAAATTGCGTTTTATTTTATAGGATAGGTCTGTCTTCCATATGACCGATAGCCCATTGATAGCGGTTCATGCCTTCGTTAGTCGCGTATTTATGTCATATTTTGTAGATGAGACACTACTTCCGAGGTTGGTGAACTTGTCCACTCATAGCACTTCTGGTAAATACACCCGCCCAAGCCGAATCCCTGCTGTATAGTCTGGAGCGGGCAGCAGGCGGCAGAGGCTTCCATGTGAACGTAGACAAAACGAAGTACATATGCTTCAATCAAAGATAAAGTAAATAATAATAATCTTTAATAAACAATAATAGCTTCAAGAAATTGAAGTAACTATTCTTAATACAAATAATTCACAATTATATGGCATCATGTATCCGTATCAATTACGAATAATTTTTAAAAGATCTTGTTAACCCACTGATACTATCACTCCAGATTAATGTAGACCTAGAAGTAATGGCAGTGAATGGGTATATAACACTCCCTAGAGGGTGTCCGCGTAGTGTAATTGTTGAAGCGATGGACTGCAGAATCGTAGTAAACGAGTTCGAACTCTAGTCGCGTTATAACGTTCATTTTTGGAAAAATACCCTTGGGAAAGGTATGAACCCCAGTATCCTCCCAGCTATGGGTTAAATAGTACCCCTGGCTTTGGCATTAAATAACCTACATAGGTTGAGATGCCAAGAAACCAACCAAGCACACTTCCCGGAATTCCAAGACTGGAGCCTCACTATCTTGATGCATCTTACTCACGACGCTTGTTTTTGTGGGGTTTTACCCCTCTTTCGTGGTGGGTCAACTCTTTGTATTTATACATCGTATACAATATGATTTTAGGTTTGGGGTTCTCCAAAAATTCGGCGTTTACCAGCAGAATATATTCTGGTTCTTGTGCTGTAAATGAAACAGACACGATATCCCGAGTTCAAATCCTGGATGAAGAATTGGGTTAATACATACATTCAGTATCTGATAATTAAGTATGTATTGACAACAGGCAATTTCTTTCCAGGGCTTTATATAAAAGATTATTTATATTTAACAATACTGTTTTTTAATAGCACTAATACCCTTGGGAAAGGTATGAATCCAATAATTCTCCCTCCAGCTATGGGTAAATCGTAGGGCAGACAAGATTATTCAGCATTGGTGAAGCAACTAGTCTAGGAGAAGGAAAACTCTGAATTCAAACCTGTTAAACTCCGCTTAAAAATTGACCTTGTGTCATATCCTGCCCGAGCAGAGGGGTTGGTAAATATGGTTAGAATAAAGGTTAATCTAAAAATAGTTCATAACGAGATAAGAGTACTAATCGACAGAGGTACTCGAATTTGTGTAGCATCTTAGTAATTGATGTATATATCAAAGAATGCGAAGTGAGTCCAAAATAAGAATAAAACTTACAAAAACACAAGGCACTAAAATATTTTAGCGTTCAAATGACAGAAATATTCTGTAGTATTAGTTTTGACCTTTGGTATTCGCCTAGTTGTTTTTAACAGAAAATGAATTAATAACAGGTAATAGGCAAAACATTTCTTATTTAATAACTGAATATTCTGGTTTCATAAAGTATCCCTTAAACAAAATAGATTAAGTTACTTAAATTAATAGTGTGATTTTTCAAAGACATGCAGAGAAAAATATCTTGAAATAGCCCAATGTCAAGAAAAATATCATTCAATTATCAAATGACTTGAATTTCTCAAACAAATACCAGAAGTCAAGATATTGGTCACAGTTATATGACAAGTCTTGTAAATAGAACTGGTAGATCCCAACAAGCGCTTTAATAAATTGAATTGAAAGGAAACATGTCTCCAAAAAAATAACTATCTACTGAATCAATGAAAAAATCCTGAACTCCCTTAAAATCTCCACATAGTAACCCTAACCCTAACCGTTTGGCCAATCAGCTCAGATGTATTGACTTGCTCCTCCCACACCTCTCATCATCCCTCACAGACTTCCTGCCTTCCTTGAATCTTTATGCCACACAAAAACTGATGCTCGATTCATGCAAGATGGTCCAAAAGTAGTCTGAAGTATTCCATACGTTTCTGTGGCATTTTTTCCAAGTTTAAAACAAATTTATTGCAAATCGTTCTTCCTCACGTCCAGTTGCCTTTTTGAAATTCACCAGCTGTGACAATCAGGCTTTAGTAGTGTGTATTCCAATTGCTGCTGTAGCCGTTTATTTGAACCTGAAATCATAGAAATTGGTCAGTCATCTCATAAGATGTACAGCAATAACATGCTGAATTTTCAAGAGTCTACGACGATTTTAAATGCCTATACGAAAAAAGTCTGGAAACTTATCCTATGCACCTCGTAATTTTTAAGCGGAGTTTAACAGGTTTGGATTAAGGATTTTCATTTTCCTTGACCGGTTACCGTACCAAGGTTAAAGAACCCAGTCTGCCCATAAATTTACCCAAGGCTAGAGGAAGAATTGTTACATTCGTACCTTTCTCAGGAGTATGAGCGCAACATGAAATGTGAATATCCTCACCTAGGATTTGTATCCGGATTGCCGTCTCCATTTCCAACAACGATAACCATTACACGACGAGCGCCTCCATAATTTGATATATCATGTTGTTGTTTTTTTTTTAATGTTCTGGCACATAAAGTAGGAGTAGAAGTAAATCGAGATGAATGATTGAAACGACGGAACGTTGTTATACGAGGATTGTGGAAAAAGAGGTTAAACGAAAACAAAGAAGTGGAACAAAAAGAAACGAAACGTGACAAAAAGATGAAAAAAAAGGGTTGAATTTAACACCCGTGCACTCGGTAAATAAGGGCTCGATCGACCAAGTTTTCTTAAAACTGTCTTCGTTAATCTAGTAATTACATTAATCTTAAAATTAAATCTTTTTGACATTTGTTCAGGCTCCAACAAAAACATCATCACATCACTACATAAAATTGCTCGCATATCGACTAAGGTCATTCGTTTCCTTTCCCGGTGATTTTAATTATCTTTTAATCACAGCTACGTGTATAGACATTGCAATGTTCCCTTTTTCTATTAACACAGAAAAAATAGAACATTTATTTTGTGAGTAGATTGATGCAAGATGGTGCAAAGTAAAATCTGATTCTCTATTCACTGACAAAACATATCACTGATTGTTCATGTTTCCTTGATATGCATCGTTTCTTCAACAAAAGTGGTCTAAGCCATTGTGAACTGCTGTCTGGAGAGGAACTCCTAGTGATTTTGTTACACTCAGATGAGAATGAGAGCCAGACCCCAAAAAGAATCGTGTCAAGAGAATACCTGAGATGAATATGCACAGATCTTTTGAAAAAGAATTGTCATATTTTATGCTTTTATATTGAGAAAATACCTGAAGATAGTGTAGCTTTCTTATATATGTACAAAAGAATCCTCTCTTTCTCTCTCTCTCTCTCTCTCTCATTCTCTCTCTTTTACTCTTTCACTCTCTCTCTCTCTCTCTCTCTATATATATATATATATATGTATTCATATGTGCGTATGTAGCCGCGTCCCACCACAGGTATCTTGCTACCCAGCTGTGTGATCGACAGCAAGACATCAATCACATTCAATCACGTCAATCTCGTTGTGAGGTTAAGAGGTGGTCAGACCCGAGACTAAGAGATTTTTTAAAAGAGTAGTCACTGGATTAGTTGGTTGGTTGGTTGGTTGGTTAGGCTGTTATGACAGATCAACTTTTGTTGATTATTTAACGCCAAATCCATTTTTATACAAATAATCAGTTCTATTTCAAACTATTCAATTTAGCATGAATATATTGTTTAACTGTCAATCACATTCCTATTTCAAGCTATTCAGTTTAGTCAAACAGTTCTAATTCAAACAATTCAGTTCAGTATAAGTATAGTTTTTGTTAATGTCAGTTAAATGTCCAAAAAAGTTCTTTTTCAAACTATTCATTTTAGCATAAGTACACAGTCTAGTTTTATTTGACCCATAGATAGGACCCTATCAAGTGCTACCACTCCGGGCTAGAGTGGACCTGTGAGCAATAGCAATGAAGGGGTGTTCCACATTCCCCAAAGCTCCAGCATTACTGGAACCTTACCATCAGATTGTTTTATGTCATATCAGGACACTCGTTCTGAGGTTTTTACCCCTCTGCAAAAGTGCAATCGGTGTATTCTACAGCCCCAGCTGACGGGGCAATAGTTACCGGAAGAGTGACAAGTCACGAACAAAGTTCACGGTATAAGCAAATCATCGAGGGTGGATTTCGGTTTGTCAAAGGAAAGATCGATATGAGAATTCTACATCTTCCTGATATTGATAGCAGTCTCGAGGGAAGTTGTAAGATCGATAATAATGTGAGTGATATATATTTCAAGTTAATAAAGGAAAGGTTCATTCTTTCATTAATCACTGCCCAACACGGCTAAAGAGGGCAGTTTCATTTGGTCCCTGAAATTCAGTACTTGACTTGTTGCTCTCCAGCTAACTGGTTGCATCTTTGTCACTTCACACTCCTCAGACCTCCAGAACTAGAGCCACATAACCGAATGCAGTTTGTGTGTGTGTGTGTGTGTGTGTGTGTGTGAGCGCCTCCTATATAATTTGATTTGTTTGTTGCATGACCAGCAATCGATTGCCTGTAAGAAAAAAAAAAAGAATCATCTGTTGTAAGGAATGAATTGCCACTTGAGAAATCAATTCCATTGTGATAACGCCGGAATAAGTTCTCTCTTCGGCCATTGACAGTTAAACAACCAATATTAACATACCTGTTAACTTTTTAACTAATGGAGAAAATTCGGTCAAAAAATATGCAGTAAACAGTCGACTCCGGCTTCAAACTGCTCTTAAAGTTAATTATAAATACACCGTATGTCTATAAAGCGGTCCGCCATTTCAGGGTAAACAAACAAAATTGTAATCATTCTTTAATTCCAATTTGACTTATAGGTTTTATAAGTGAATTTCTCAAAGGAATCATTGTCAATTAATATTGACTGGCAAAGAAATAAAGAAAGAAATTCATTATCAATTTTTCGATAGTATTTGTTCAGAAGCTAGCAGCTCAGTCGGCTGGGGCTGTAGAATACGCCGACTGCATCTCTGCAGTAGGATAAGACCCCCACCAACGTGTGTCCTGGATATAACACGGAATCATCTGATTGTGATGCTTCTGTTCTAGCGCTCTGGTGGCAGATGTGAAGTACCCCGTCATTGCCATTACTCCCAGTTCCACTCTGACCCTGAGAAGTAGTACCTGATAGGCTCCCAACTGCGGGTCAAATAGAACTATTCAATCATTTCCTAAATTAGAAACCATTTAACTGTGGCAAATAGAACTATTAGTACTAGACAGCAATACTTAGAACGATTTAACTGTGAGCAAACAAATGAGTCCTGGCTCGGGTAAAAATTTTAACATACAAACTATTCATTTACAAGTCATATATATTTGATATATACATGTACAAGGATCATTAAATAAGTTTCCAGACTTTTATTGATAGTACACACATGAAACTCTAGTCCCCTACACAATTTTATTGCATATCGTTCTTCTAAAGTGTCCTCACGTCCAGATTGCATCTTTGAAATTCACCAGCTGTGAAATCAGACATTAGTAGGGTGTATTCCAATTCCTGCTGTAGCCGTTCATTTGAACCTGAAATCATAAAAATTGGTCAAACATCTCATAAGATATATAGCAATAACATACTGAATTTTCAACAATTTTAAATGCCTGTGCAAAAAAAAAGTCTGGAAACTTATTAAAGGCACCACGTAACTGTCAATTATAATATGAAAACCGTTAATTTACTTTAATCAAATTCATCAAACTGATATGCTCAAAATCTGTATAGCCCTGTTGACTGGGGCTATTGAAGAAATCGACTGCATCTCTGCAAAGGATTAAAACTACCCCACCGAGCAAATGTCCAACCTTTAACACAAAACTGCATTTGATGGTGAGGCTCCAGTTTTAGAACTTTGGGAAATGTGGAATACCCCTTCAGGGCTATTATCTCCTGGCCAACACTGACTCGAAATGGTAATATCTGTTCGGGTTATATGTATGGGTCAAATAGAGTTGTTCAATCATTTGCTAAAGTTTATTAGTAGTAGTTATTTGAAACCATCCAGCTCTGTTCAAATTATTTATTTTACCTAGAAATACTTAATAAATAAAATCACTCATGCTAAATAGTTATAATTGCAACCATTTAACTGTGGGCAAAGAAATGATTTATATCAAATAGAATTATTAGTGTTAGATAGCAATAATTGAAACCATTCAACTGTGTGCTATCAGATAATTCATAATAAATCGAAATATTAATGTTAGATACCGGGCCATTAGCCAAATGAGTTGAGTGTTTGCCAGTAGTCCGGGAAACCAGGGTTCAATCCCATGTCGAGTCATACCAAAAACTCAAAATATAGTACTTGATGCCGCCTTGTTTAGCATTCAGCATTATAAGGTAAGGATCAAGAGTAAAGTGGAGCAATCCAGGAAAGGAGTAGCGCCTCCCTTACACCTCGGTGTAGTAGCTATTGAAAAGGGAGCCTTCGGGTCCCCCTCAACTACTGTCACCAACTTTACAACTGTGGTACTATAGCTTCACGACACCTAGTTGGCTGCTGGTCTCGTGATTACCACATGTGTCGACTGGTCTTTCTCTGTTTCTTTCCACGCCCACGTTGCTTTCAGATCCGAGGAAAGAGAAGATGGGTGAGGTCCAGTCGATGAAGGTTGGAATTCGTGTTGGAGAGAAGAAAAAGTTGCCAAGCAAATTTTAAAAAATGACGAAAATAAGGCGTTTGTTATAAACAGTAACAAACGTTTATTTACACAGTTGTTTAGATAATTTTTAGTCAAACACCGCAAACTGGGAGTGAAAGTAGTTGACTGGCGGAGTTTTAACTGCAATTAGGCAGTGTCAAAATGGCGAATGCAATGGCAACGGATTTGGTTCTTTAAGCGGCGAATTCCTGAACGAACTCAATTTTTCGCTTTGGGTGTCCTCCATTTATGGGCCCGAATCCCGAATAATCAGTTTCTGATTGGTCAGCCAATGGGGACTGCCGACCAATGGTTATCATCGTAACAATCCCCCCGGTTTGCCCCTGATTGGTTTAGACAATCGGCCAATCAGCCACAGTCATCGGGAGGGGCCACAAGGAGCAGTCCCGTGGTTGGCTGACCAATGATTTAGTGATTCAAGGCCTTGTGCCAAACTTGGTGACACCAACCCAAATTGTCCGCTATTTTAAAAATACATCTTTTTGTTTACGCTTTGAAATCCGATGGCTCTCTTGACAGCTCTTTGCAGTTGTGCGGATGTTTATTTTTTGGGGGGACAGATTTATAGGTCAACAAGCCCTGATCGGATCTCAAACTTTTTGTACTTAATCACTTGATATTTATTTTATATACGGTTCTCAAAAAATACTTGGACACCCAAAATGAATTTATTTTTAATAAAATACTTATTATCATGATTTAATAAAATTAATTAATTTCCTTTAATTAATTTCGCCAGCCAACTCCTTGACACTTAATTGAAAGTGTCATACAACAATGTTAGATAGAAATACTTGAAACCATTTAACCCTGTGTAAACAATTGAACTTTAACAAATCTTTTTAAAATAAAGTTACCAATAAACTATTCGCTTTTAAAACACTTCCCACATATATATACAACATGTTTTGGTATTAAACAGACCACAAGGGTTGATATGCCATAAAACACCAATCCGTAGTAATAAGATTATTACATGCAAAGTGTCCATAAAATCCATATTCTTTGATTATTTTTGTTCAAATAGTAATGAGCAGTATATTCCATAGCCGTCGATACATGATGTGATCGTATTCCTTTTTTTTTCTTCTTTTTTTTGAATATCATCATCGTCATTTTTCCTTTCTTTTATTTCTTTTATTTCTTTTATTTCTTTGCCAGGTCTGTTGCTGAGACTCTAAAGCGAGGTCAGCCAGTTGAACCAGAAAGCTATCAACAAGTGACTATCTACTTCAGTGATATTTGTGGCTTCACAGCAATTTCCGCAGAGAGCACGCCAATGCAAGTGAGTCCCAAGGCGCTTCCTTTTCTTGCTTCAGTTCTTGATACACCGCCGACCTTGAAAGTGTTCTAATTTGATGAAATCAGCCCTTAAGAAAAAGAAACGAATTTATTTTTCCCGATGAAACAGCTCACGACTTTTCAGTCGATAAACGTCAGATTTTTGTCAGGCTAAATAAACTACAAAATAGAAATTTTGACAGTTAAGGAAATTTGTTTTCCGGAGAATGGGAAAAAAAATCAAACTCTATAAGAGAATTGTTTTTTTTTCTCTTTATTTTATGGCTCCTTCAAAAAACAGACGTCCATTCAATTATTTTATAATATCAATATTATTTTATATTTAAAAAATTTAAATGTAAAATAGCCGACATTTATCTATCCAAAAGGAAATCCTCCAATCATTATCATCATCATCATCATATGCCGCTGCTAACACGGATCTCCCTAACCTTCTCTCGCCACCCGTCTCTATCGTCCATTGCTCCCGGGAGGTCTTCCAAGCTACATCCTGTATCGGCACAGAGCTGTTATATATAAGTTCTAGCTGGTCATCCTACCGTTGCTCGTCCATGTGAAGGAGTCCACAGGAGTATATCGCTTATGAGTTCGTCCTTACTTCTCCAGCAGTGTCCCGTATGTCTGGTTCGTCTAACTTGGATAGTTTTCGTAATGGGTGATAGGTGGCCGTACAGCAGCTATTTGTGTAGCCTCCCGGACTTGTTCAATACAGCTCGTAGCATTCTCGTGTAATTGCCGTCAAGCTTCTTTTTTTTGGTGGGGGGAGAATACAATGATATTGTTATATAGTGCAAGCTTTGCTTGAATGGGTTTATGTGCGTTATGTACATATTTGTCAGTGTGCATGAACTATTTGCATTGTGACTTTGTCCGAGGAGCTCTGAAAACTTACGGTCCCAACTTAGGAAGAAACCCACAACTCAACGCACTTGGCACATCATTCCTCAAGTTCCTTTCATTCATGCAAAATCTTAAAAGAAATATCATTATTTTCTTTGTTGAGCCGAGAACTTTTCAACATTCCTTAGTATATTGAAAATAACAGCAAAATAGTCGGAAAAAATACACGCAAAAGACTTTTTACATTCATCAATACAAAAGTATGGTTGGTTGGGTTTTATGGGCCATCAACCCTTCCAGGTTATTTAATGCTAAATCCTCTCTCTCTCTCTCTCTCTCTCTCTCTCTCTCTTCCTCTGTCTCTCACTTTCTCATACTCTCTCTCTCTCTATATATATATATATATATATATGTATATAAATATATATGATTTCTAAACCAATAATTTGTAGAAAATATGTTAAACAAGCTAGAACTCATTTGTTTGCACAGAGTTAAATGGTTAAACAGTTCTATTTGACCCACGGTGGTATCCTAACAGGTACTACCACTCCGGGTCAGCGTGAGCCTGGGATTAATGGCAATAAGGAAATACTCGACATTTCTTGAAACTCCAGAACTGGAGGCTTACCATCAGATGCAATTTAGTGTCATATTCAGAACACTCGTCAAGAGATGTCCTGCCGCCCTGCAGAGTGACATATTCTAAAACCGCAGCCGACTAGGCTTCCAAAAGTAAAGCCCCCTACACTGAACTCCACAGTGCCAGAATTTACTCCAAAAGTAGTGCTTCCTTATTATTATTATTATTTTATCCCTCAAAGTCAGAAGCGAATGTTGTTTGTAAATCAGTAGAAATTGAAATTTACAATTATATCGCAGAGGTTTTTAAGGTATTACAAATAGCAGCTGAACAGCAGTCTAACAAAATGATGCGACGCAAAGTCAATTTCTAAACGAAATACCGCTTGTTTTAATCCAAAATTTTCCTTCTCCTAAATCAAGGCTAAAGAACACAATCTGCCCAACTATAGCTATGGGAAGAACAAATTGATGCATGCCTTTTCCAAAGGCGTTAGCACGAAGAGAAACGCAGTCTCATCAGGGATGAGAATTCGGGACATCGATAACCGTTTCGCTAAGCGCAGCTCTTCCATTATTCTATGTTGTCATCACCATAAGCTATTCCTTTCCGTCAAAGAGGAACAGGGACCAGCATGATATCCTTATTAAAGATCATTCTGAAAGTAATGCTACCTGTCAGAGGCAGATGTTGGTTGTATAGCTGAAGAGTTCGAAACATTCAGCGAATATCCTTTAGGTTTTTGAATTGACACTGATAGCTACTGAACTGCAGTTTAGTAAAAGGTCGTTTGACATGAAAGCAGAGGTATGTCATAAAATTTCTCTTGACTGAAAAAAAATCACACCATTAACATTCATTGAGACTAGCTGAAAGTTTTTCATTATTAATAGACTACTCACGAATCCACTGGATTCTCGTTGTAAAAGTGGCCTATGATGATATTAATGATTTTATAAATTAAAGAATGAAAGATGGTTATATTTGTCGCTGCCTCCCACCAGACAGGATATGACACAAGGTCAATGACCTGAAGGTCGGCTTAAAGTGAGGATTAGCCAAGACTCGAGCCCTGCTTAACTATGCTGGTCATCGACCTACTTTGTGCAATATGCCCCCGATAAGCCTAGCTGGACTTGGACCCAAATCAGGGTCCAGGCACGTATACCTGATTATAGCTTGAACTGAACAATAAGGTCCAGTGCTATACAAGGGTGTCAAGGGTGTCAATGATGCAGCTCGCCCACCCGAAGGTAGCCCAGCCGAACCAGAGGCCTTTCAGCCTCGAGTCTGCCATTGGTTTTGATACCCCGTCCGTCACGAATGCTAGACGGCCCAGCTTATGCCGGATGAGTATGACAGAATTGAAGATGGTTATCTCTATTGTTTAGAGAATCCGGATGAATCAAAAGTGACATTTGGCGCGATAAAATTATCATTCAGCGGCAAATTCGAAGGGAAATTACTTTATTTTTTAAGTTAGCATATTTTAAGTATACTGCACTTATCAAAATTTTACTATCAAGTGCTATTTTTTTTCTGGCTAACATACACATACACACACACACACGCGTATGTATATATGTATGTGTGTGTGTGTGTGTGTGTGATGACAAAGTCGAGGTGAAAACAAGCCTAAAAGAAGTTAACTCCAAGAACAAAACTGGAGAAAGAAGCTCAGCATCAAACATCTGTTGACTTGGAGCCATCATTTGACGGAAAAGTCTAAGAGAAGGTATTCTGATGTAAAAACTACCCTCTGCATTGTCACCATTTATCTTGCTAAGCTTGCCACTGGGCTGAAGCAATGTAAACCAAGAGAGAGGCATTAGTGTTGTACAAGCCTATGTAACTATAATCCAACGACGTACAATTGCCTTACTACCTTATCATCCTACGCACTCTGTATTTTAACCCACAAATTGAAATTAATTGTTTGATTTTTTACTCAGGTCTTATAAAGATGGCTATAATCTATCAAGATAGGGTATTCATGAGATATATATATATAGTGTCAGAGCTGAAAATGTTCTTATAGGCATATTTTAGAGTGAGATGTCGGTTAACAAAACACAAATATGCGGAAATTTTTAAAAAATCAAATTGTAGAAGCGATACTCATTAAGAACTAATATATCTCACTAAACAAAATTTCTTTTTGCTTAGGAGCTGGAATTCTTTAATACATCCAAAATTAGTGCATAGTCCTCGAGCTTCGACTTTTCACAATCACTTAATTCAGATCTGAGATTTCTACACATTTAAGCCAGCACCACGACACTATACGTTAAAACATGACGTTGCCTGCACGTGATAAATGCTCCAATCCCCAAAAAAATCATTGATCACAAAAAAAAACATATTTAACTCCAGAACATTGTGGTACTCATGTTCTCAACAATAACCAATGACTATTGAAAGTACATGCACACGGATTCTAACATTAGAGACTTCAGACAATTTCTAGAATGCCTTAATCCACTTTTTTATGACAATTCTCTTGCCAACAAGAATATGCTTAAAAAAACTCAACATCAAATCCTTGTCTGTCACCTTTAATTGAATATACCCACGATAATGCAAAGCTCTTCGAATGAATTGAGAAAAGGTATCCGGTAAAGCAAAATGTAAACGAACGAAAGCTACTACATGCCTTATAATTCCCGAACAGACGTATGTCGACTGATGGCTGAGTGGTGTGATATTAAGTCTAACGTTACGGCGGGTTTCAATCCAAGCTTGAAGAGTCCTGTGAGTCTAGTCACACTGAAGAGTTGTGATACAACACTGAAGAGTTGTGATACAACAAAACAGTCAGTCTACGTATGACAATATATATACACACACACATATATATATATATATATATATATATTGATGATGTAGTTTCCTATGTTTATATATGAATAATGCTAAAAAAATTGATGAAGTGTATATATGTAATGTAGGTTAGCGTAGACAAGTCAACGTTGCTTTGCAAATGTCAGTTTCTCGCCTATGCGTTGGCTTAATGAATACATGAGCGAGAAACTGACAGGTGCCATGCACCGTTGACTCTGTGTCTACTCTGTCCTTGTAGATGTTGTGTAGTATAATGGTTTTTGTCGTGAGAAATGGACACGGTGACACGAGTTCAAATCCTCGACCAGACTGTTTGCATTTCATATAGCTTTAATACTCTTGGTAAAGGTAAGAATCCAATTATTCTTCTACCAGCTAAGGGTGAATAAGAGAGAAGACTGGGTTTTTTAGCCTTGGTTAGGCAACTGGTTTAGAAGATGGAAAACTCTGAATTAAAACCTCTTAAACTCGCTTAAAAATTGGCTTTGTGTCACATCCTGTCTGTGCGAAGGGGTTGCTAAATACATACACTATCCTAATTTATATATATATATATATATATATATATATATATATATGGAGAAAATTTGAAAGACAAAGTAATCCAAAAGTAAAGAATTTATTGCAAAGGAAAGTCGACGTTAAACGTTTCGGCTTTAATGAACCTTCATCAGGACTTGAAAATAGTGATACCAAGTGTTGATAGAACATCTCTGGATGCTTTTCACTTTTGGATTACTTTGTTTTTCAATTTTCTCGATACTGTCGGATTCTTGTCCATGATTTACAGATATATATATATATATATATATATATATATATATATATATATATATATCTGTAAATTATGGATATATATATATATATATATATGAGTAAAAAGGGACATAGTCGTGGATCTAATGATAGTAATGTTAGTAGAAATTTTAAAAAGGTATCCGTAGATTCAACGCAAGACCCCTTCAAAAAAAGATATTACAACTATAAAAGTAATTTTACGCACGAAGTTTATAGACATAGAACTAGTTTATCGATGTGCGGGAAATTGAGAACCTCGTTACAAATCCTATATTAAATGGGAAAAAGTAAAAAAGAAGACGTAAATATAAATCAGAGGATAAATATTGCGATTTATGTGTGGAGGAGAAACTGGCCAAAGCTTCGTACAATAATTCCAATGAATTAATCAAAGGTCGGAAATACTTTATGTTTGTAGACATAAGAAAAGCTGGTTACTTGGTAGATAAGCTACAATTTGATTTTATACTATTTATCATATAATACTTTTCTTTATCTAATTTATCTATTTATTTATTTATTTGTGTATTTACTTATTTTGTTTTTATGCTAATCTTATTCCTTCCAACGGTCTTTTAATCAATGAAATGTTGTCGAATCGTCCTGATGATCCAATTAGCGAGATCCTAGGTAGATTTTTTTCTGATTCTGTAGAGATAGATAGATAGATAGATAGATAGGTTTGGTTTCTTCGTCTAATGGCATATCAACCTTTGTAGGTTATTTAATGCCAAATCTATTCTCCTAGAAGGACAGTAATGGTACTATTTAACCCATAGCTGGGAGGATAAGGGGGTTCATACCTTTCCCAAGGGTATTTGCCCGAAAGTGAACGTAATAGCGCGACTGGAGTACGAACTCGCGTACTACGATTACGCAGTCCATCGCTTTAACCATTACACCACGAGGACACCCCCGATAGATAGATAGATAGATAGATAGATAGATAGATAGATTAAATAATAAAGACACATTTTGTCAATATAATTTTATTAGGATCCTTTCAAGTTTCCTGACAAGTGTTTTGGTTTTAGTTTTGTTAATGAATTTACCGAAATTGTCCCGTGCGCTTTCGAACCTTTCAAAGGCCATAATAACATCTCAGTTTAATCCAGCTATACGTTTACGTAATATTTTACAACGTTATTAAAAAAAATTTTTTTAGATTATTTTAAATTAACTTTCTACTTGCAAACAACCCTTCATGATGGCCGATGAAAGGTTCGAAAGCGCACGGGACAATTTCGGTAAATTCATCTACCAACTCCAACCTAAAACCAAAACACTCGTCAGGAAACTTTAAAAGATCCTAATAAAATTATAAAGAAAAAATGTGTTAACTTTTTTAATCAAGCATGCTTAAATGAAGGACTGCTGCACAACCACACACACATACACACACACACACACACACACACACACACATATATATATATATATATATAAGTAAAGCTGGCGACCGTAATAGAGGGCGACCAGAAGGCTCCCTTTTCAATAGATTCAACACCGAGGTGTAGGGGAGGGCGCTACTCCTTTCCCTGGATTGCTCCACTTTACCCTTAATACGTACCTTATATTTCTGAGTGCTAAGCAAGGAGGTATCAAGTACTATTTTTAAAGTCTTTGGTATAAAACGACTTGGGACATATATATATATATATATATATATATAGAGCAAATATTCTTGTAGGCGTATCTTCTTAAAGATGACTGACAAGGTTTAGGAGTAAAGTTTTTTATAAGCCTTTCCTTGTTCGTAAGTGAAATGTCAAAAATGAGGATGATTCTTTAAAAATTGTCCAAAATCTCTGATGTTACGACTAGCGTACATATACTTTCAACCTTAGTTGTTTCGTTGTCGAGAATATCGGTGCGACCTCGCCATAAATTTTGAGATGTTTTAATGTAATAAATGAATTCTACACATTCAAAACTCTATCAACGTACCGTGTGGTCAAATACAACGTCAACTGCTCGCGATGAACCCTCACTTTCAAAATATTCATTGATCATATAAAACATCGCGTAATCTATGGTCTGGTCGCATTGACGAAGGTCAAAAATACATGTACTCCGCGTAACATCAGAGATTTCGGACAATAATTAACCAGTCTTTATCCTCATTTGTAACATCTTACTCACAAACAAGAAAAGGATACGAACAAATGGCATATGAACAACCCAGAATCTGTCCTAGAAAATGAGACGCACAAAAGTCTTTTGAATTTTGAAATACAAACGGATCACCCATTCTCGGCCAGACAACCGGACCTAGTGATAGTCAACAAAAAAAAAGTTGTCGAATAGTGAACTTTGCCGTTCCAGATGACCACAGTGTAAAACTGAAGGAAAGCGAAAAGAGAGATAAATACCTACACCTTACTAGAGAATTGAAAAACTACAAAACATAAAAGTGACAGTGATACCAGCAGTAATCGGCACGCTCGGTACAGTCACCAATAAATTGGTACAGGAACTGGAGGACTTGGAAATAAGAGAACCAGTGGAGAATATCCAAACTACAGCATTATTGAGATCAGCCAGAATACTAAGAGTCCTGGAGACTTGAGGAGACATACTGTCAGTCAGTGGAAAACCACCAGGTAACGTTGGAGTGAAAAACTCTCAAATGAGTAACATATATATATATATATATATATATATATATATATATATATATATATATATAGTATGGATTGATATTGACATTGTTGTACCAGATCACAACTGCAGCCTCACTTACTTATAGCAACAGCGTGATAAAAATGAACTTCGAACGCTGAAGTGTTCTTATTCCCACGAGAGCACTCAATGAATTTTTTTCGATGTTAAATGATATGTCCCTCCAAATGAATTAAAGAATTCCACCAGGAAACCAAAATGAAACGTATATAATTACCAACAGATAATGATTATGTTAATAATGAGATTCCAAAGTTTCTACAAAGCTTCTTTTATTAAACGTGAAAGAATTCTTCCTGTGGTCCTTTTTGCAGTATTCCGATCGATAATTCTGTACTCTGTGTACTTTATGCAGCAAAAATATATTTTGGGTACTAATTAGTACATTTGAAATATCTTTTTGTCTATGTGCAAGTCTCTTGGGTAAAACTCTTAAAATGACTCATTGAATAGTACATCTCTCTCTCTCTCTCTCTCTCTCTCTCTCTCTCTCTCTCTCTCTCTCTCTCTCAGGGGTTTAAAATACGCCCCCTGTGCACCCTATAGAGAAATAAGACCTGCTCTCAAAAAATGGTATCCTTTATATGACACTAAACTGCATCTGGTGGTGAGGATCCAGATCTGGAGCTTTTGGGAGAATAGAGAACTCCTTCATTGCCACTACTCCCAGTTACACTTTGACAAACTTGTAGTACCTGTTAGAGTCTTATCTATGGGTAAAATACACAAGCACTCTAACCATAGATATGACATTAGACTGTATCCAGTGATGAGGCTCCACGTCAGGAAATCTGGGAGTAGTCTTTTACTCAGAACCTGGAGTAATAGTTCCTATTAGGATCCTATCTATTGTTGAAAAAGATATGTTTGAAAATCATTAGTATTTGATAGGAATACTTGATACTGCAAATGATTATCACTGAATAGGAATCATTTCTTGAAAACAAAATATTTGTATCAAATTTAGCCATTACATAAGCCATAAGGGGTTGATGTGCCATTAAGAAATAAATCAAACCGTTCTTAATATATGGAAACTAATATACGAATTTGAAAAGTCGAATTGTGACTCTGGTTCTAATCGTGATCATGACACTTTTATTTTAATGGTTTCGAGTAAACAAAAATAGAGTTCTCTACAAGACTTCTAAAAGAGATGGATAGAAACAGACTGTATTATATATATATGTGTGTGTGTGTGTGTCTGTGTGTGTGTGTGTGTGTGTGTGTTGCGATGGATAGATTGATAAGTTTCATAGATAAATCGGAAAACACTGAGATAGATAGATAGATAGATAGATAGAAAGATAGAAAGAAAGAAAGAAAGACTATTTCTTAAGATCTAATCAACTTATATATTTTAATCGTTCAGCCTAGGCACGCTACATATTATATACAAAGTATGGAGTGTAAATTGGCGTATCATCATTACCAGATAGTTTTGGAGGTACCCGTGGTGTAATGCTTATCGTCTGAGGAAATAGACACGAGTTCAAATCCTGGACGAGACTGATTGCATTTCACATAGCACTAATACCCTTGGGAAAGGTATGAATCCAATTGTTCTCCCTCCAGCTATGGGTAAATAGTAGGGCAGACTAGTTCTTCAGCCCTGGTGAGGCAACTAATCTAGGAGAAGGAAAACTATGAATTTAAACCTGTTAAACTCCGCTTAAAAAATGACCTTGTGTCATATCCTGCCCGAGTGGAGGGGTTGAGAAATATGGATAGTTTTAGCCAATTTTGACCAAATTGGAATAACTTATTTTGAAAAATAGTTTTAAAAATACAGTCTTTTGCTCTCTCTGGTTTTGTAGATAATCTATTAATTAGAGCCTTAGGGTGTATTAAAAAATGTCTCAATTTCATTAGGATTATATGGTGGTGTTATCAATGGCAGAAAAATCTGACGGGATTTTTACAAAAGGGGCGCATTTTAGAGTCAATTTTAATTCCTGAATATGGCATTTCAGCGGAAATGTTTTCGGAATTGGTGAAAGAGAATTATTTGAGCCATTCAAAAATTTCCTGGAACTTGTTTTTATCTTTTTTTTCTTTTCCTGAAAAAATCGCCGTTAAAATTAGATTTTTTTTTTCCAAAACCAAAATTGAAAAGGATAAAAACGAAGGAGCTTGAAGCCTTCGGACCATTCCTGGGATTGTTGGGCTTTATTATTATTCAGGGAGGGAATGTTGTTATAGGCAAGGTTAGAAGTCAAATCAAGTTGTGTATTGGAGATCACACCCAAGATGGTCAAAAATATTTTTAATCGTCAAAAATGCTATCTTATCGAGATTTTGCCAAACTTGCTGCCTCAAATCAAAAAGATGCCGGCCAATTCGCTTGATTTTTCTCATAGATGTTTAAATGTTATCAGAATGTAAGTGCCAAAGATGAAGTTGATCAACTGTACGATTTGGAAGTCAGAGGATTCTAAAGTGAGATATATCCGAAGATGAAGATTATTCGAAAAAAAAGTTGCAGATTAGTTTGATTTTTAAGTGGAACGCTTGTCACTGTCATTTTAACAAAAACTACGTTCTGAAATATTCTATAAAATTTTCAAACGTTCATAAGAGTAGTCATCATTTTGTATGATTTAGTTTAGCTTTCAATTTGATTTTGAGAATTAAAAAAATCTTTTTTCTGCAGTAAATAATATCTTTAATATTTCAGTATCCTTCAGACCTATTCGATAAAATAAAACGCAATCTTTTTCCAAGCTGCGGTCGTGTCCATACTACTGTATGGATGCACTTCTTGGACGCTGACTAAGTGTATCGAGAAAAAGCTTGATGGCAATTGCACAAGGATGCAACAAGCTATATTAAACAAATCCTGGAAGCAACATCCCATAAAACAGCAGCTGTGTGGTCACCTACCACCCATCTCGAAGACCATCTAAAATAGACGAACAAAACTGCTGGAGTAAGGAAGAACTCATAATTGACGTTCTCCAATGGACTCCTTCATACAGACGCGCAGGTGTAGGACTACCAGCTAGAATTTATCTACAACAGCTCAGTACAGACACAAGATGTGACCTGGAAGACCTGCCGGAAGCGATGGAAGATTAAGGCGGATGGCGAGATAGAGTTAGGGAAATCCGTGCGAACTGCATGACATGATGATGATGATGAATATTTTAAGGACTTCCAAAAATGAGCCCAAGACCGGTGCCTGTAAGTCGCATAGGAAAGGAAATCCCCACCACGTGAGTCGTTCAAAAAAGTTTTAAGCCTCATCCAGAACGAAGAGCATAGCAGAAGTTTTAATTACAACAACACACTACCACTTCTTATAAGGCTAGAAAAATCTGAATTAGTTTGTTTTCAAGTTTTAAAAGAAGTATTAGTGTGTTGCCATAATAAAAATGGCTCTTCTTTTTGGGTGAGACTTAGAACTCTCTTGAACGATTATCATATATATGTGGGGGTGATAGATTACTGATTTTCAAATTATACACCCTTCTATATATAAGAGGTATGTTCAAGAACTATGCAATGCCAAAGAGCCTAAGAAAATTGATGTTTCATTCATTGCTCATTTTCTCTTGGTAAATACAGCTTCACTCTTGATACCTTTAGAACACAGCTCATATGTTCCCGTGATCTATTAGGTACAATGCTAATCAATTACTCTTCATGACATCTCTCAGGGCAATCGAAGTTATTCGGTGCCTTCCATTTCTTCTCCAAGCAACATGCGATAGACTGTACTGCGTTACATAGTACTAGCAGCAAAGAATGATCTCTGAGTCGACCTATCGATCGCTCAAAATAAATTACCTTTTACAAGGCTGCAAGAGATTCAACTTCTTCAACTATTCACCCATAGCTATAGAGAATGGGTTCATGCCTTTCTTAAGGACAATAATGTAACGTGTGTATTAACCAACTCCTCTGCTACGAGTAGGGTGTGACACAAAGTCAATTTTTAAGAGTTGCACTGCTGATGCTTTCCTTCTAGAGCAGTTTGTTAGATTTTATTTCGAATCTCCGATTCTATTTCCTACGATGATAACCGTTATTACAAGCGTCCCTCCTTAACAGTAATGAAAAATAAACGTAAAGTGCATAAACCAAGGTTTGAACTAGTTTTGTCGATTCCCTTTTATTCGTCGCGAACCGTTAGGCCACCCACATAAATGGCTAAGCAAGGGTTTCAAATTGAAAGACCATAATGATTGTTTCGTATCTGCATTATTCGGGTATTTGAATTTCTTCATTCTCTATTCTTAAATAATATCAATGCGTCATGAGATTTCTGTTTATTCTGCCAGTAAAAATATGGAAATAACTTTCGCTTGAGTTAACCACAAAATTGTACAGAGATCGTTATGACATCGTATCAGATATAGAAGTATGTGAACATTTTCTAGTATTCTTTTACTCCATCTGCACACAAAACAAATATCGAATGTATAGCTCATATCATTATGTGATAAAAAAAGACAATTTTTATATGTTAACGCGTATTCAAACCTGCTCGGTCTGCTAGTGCTGAAGAATACGCCTACTGAACCTCTGTAAAGGGGTAAGACTTTCACCCAACTAGTGTTTTGAGGATGATACTAAACTATCTCAGGTGGTGAGGCGCCAGTCCTAGATCTTTGGGAAAAGTAAAGTACGCCTTCAGTGCCATTATTCTCGGGTTCTCTCTGATCCGAATTGGTAGTACCTGTTAGGGTCCCATCTACGAATGGAATGAAATGGGATCAGGGGAAATGAGCACTGTGGACGTGAACGCAGTGGAAATGAGCTCAGAAGAAATGAGTACACTGGAAATGATTTCAGTAGTAATGATTCCAGGTAATGTCTCTCTGTAACATATTGACCCTCGACCGAGCCGTCAATCAAGAGATGCACCTGTGTAAATAAGCGGAAGAACAGCGGAAGCAGGTGGACGTTAAACAACAATATAACCAGGGTACAGAGGGCTTGAGTCCATATTTACCAACCCCTCCGCTTGGGCAGGATATGACACAAGGTCAATTTTTAAGCGGATTTTAACAAGTTTGAATTCAGAGTTTTCCTTCTCCTAGACTAGTTGCCTCACCAAGGCTGAAGAACCTAGTCTGCCCTACAACTTACCCATAGCTGGAGGGAGAATAATTGGATTCATACCTTTCCCAAGGGTATTAGTGTTATGTGAAATGCAATCAGTCTCGTCCAGGAATTGAACTCGTATCGCCGTGTCCATTTCCTACGACGATAACAATTACACCACGGGCACCTTGAGTCAGTTGGAGCCCGTTGGAGACAAGATGCCGAATTGATACCAGCTGCAGACAGGGAGCTTTAGGCCCTCAGCGATCCACGGTTGAGCAACCCCAGCTAAGATGAGAAAGAAGTGCTGCTATGGTCAGAAGAACTTGGAGTCAATATGGCAGTCTGTCCCCGTCTCCAACTCATCTCTCACTCAGCATCAACCCTTTCGAGAATAAAGTGTGAGAGATTATATTTTTATAAAGAAGTGTGTTCGTTCGTTCATTGAAGTTCGTCATTATTGTTGACTATGTTTCCGCATATATTCATATTATGGATATGTATGTGGCTATACAACATCTCATTTAATGAGGTGGACAAGTGAGATCAGAGACTGATGTTTGTGGTATGGCAATAGAGATTAAATCTTTGCAATAATCTCATTTGTTTTGTCTTCTTACACAGTTCCCGTAACGTAGTGGCTAACGTGCTGGACTACATCATCGTTGTAAACAAGTTTGAACTCCAGTTGCTCTATTACGTTCGTTTTCAGGCTCCCTTATCTACAGCTATGAGTTAAATAATTCCACTACTGTTCTTCTGGGGGTGTCTTCGTGGTGTAATGGTTAAAGCGATGGACTGCGGAATTGTAGTACGCGAGTTCGTACTCCAGTCACGGTATTGCATTCACTTTCGAGCAAATACCCTTGGGAAAGGTATGAACCCCCTTATCCTTCGACCTATGTGTTAAATTGTACCACAACTGTTCTTCTTGGAGAAGGGCTTTGGCATTAAATAACCTATAAAGGTTGATATGCCATTAAACAAAGAAACCAAACCAAACTACTGTTCTTCTACAAGGATGGAGTTGGCATTAAATAACCCTCGAATGTTGATATCCCATTGAAACAAAGAAACTAAACCAAACCTTCTTACAAATAGTCTGATAAAGAAAGTGTTTACGAAGCAGAAATATAACAGTGTATTCTTCCATATTGAAAAAAAAATTATGCCCACTGGTACCCATCGACACTTTTGAACATTTGAACATATTAAGCAGTCGAAACAAACACAATGGAAATGTGTACAGGGGAAATGTCTACAATGGAAATACGCACTGTGAAAATGTGTACACGATTAAATAAACACCAGACGAAAATAGTCCGTTAAAATATTTTGTTTAAAAACAGACGATAAAAATCAGTTACAATGAAAATCAATGGACACCGCACCGTGATACAATGGTTATCTTGCAATGTCTTATAAAGATATTGATATGTACCAGTCCAACGATAAGTACAGCCATTATATATATTTATGAACTTTTTTTGCTACATACGTATTGGGATTCTATTTTTGGTCACGATTTCGTTGAGTTTAGTAATAAATAACAGCTAATAATAACCGTTCTGATTGTATAATGTTCAGCATAAAAAAATAAAATCCAAGTTTCTTTGTTTTAAAAGGAAATTACCTTTTTATAAAAGACCTTTTGCTATGTCATATATCTAGGCAACATTATGGATATATTATGGATATATACACTGGATATATTATGGATATATACACTGGCCCAGTGGCCAAGTGGGTTGAGAGCTCGCTAATTGCCCGGAAGACTGAAGTTCAATCTCTGGTCGAGTCATACTAAAGACTCAAAAAACAGTAATCAATGCATCCTTGCTTAACACTCATAATTACTCGGTACGTATCAAAGGTAAAGTTGAGCAATCCGAGGGAAGGAGTGTGCTCTCCCCTACACTTCGGTGTAGGGAAGAGGATCCTTCGGGTCGCCTTCGTGTATGGTCACCAACTTTTATATAAGCTTAGGGAATAACCAAAAGTCACAGGGAGTAAGGTCTGGACTATAGGGGGGCTGAGGAACTGTCTTGATGCCCATCTTGGTCAAATAGTATGTGACAAGGATGGAGTAGTGGACTGGTGCATTGTCCTGGTGGAAATGCCACTGACCCGATTTGATGAGTGCTGGCCTCTTCCGACGGAATCTCTTCCTGAACTCCCTTAAAACCTCAACATAGTAACCCTAAACCTAACCCTAACCCTTTGGCCAATCAACTGTGGTGTATTGACTTCCTTAATCCTCCCACACCACTCATCATCCCTCACAGACTCCCTGCCTTCCTTGAATCTCTTACGCTACTCAAAAACTGATGCTTGATTCATGTAAGATGGTCCAACAGCAGTCTGAAGCATTCCATACATTTCTGTGGCAGCATTATTTCCAAGTTTAAAACAGAATTTTATTGTATATCGTTCTTCTAAAGTGTCAGATTGCATTTTTGAAATTCACCAGCTGTAACAATCAGGCTTTAGCAGGGTGTATTCCAGTTCCTGCTGTAGCTGTTCATTTGAACCTAAAAACATAAAAATTAGTCGGTCATCTCATAACATGTAAAGCAATAACATACTGAATTTTCAAGATTCTACAACAATTTTTAATGCCTGTACAAAAAAAGTCTCGAAACTTATTGAATCCCCCCACGTATTTTAAATTTCTTGATGTAGGTGTTACGTCTGAAGTTGGTCTTCTACTGACCGACGTCAGCTCTCCTGTCTCTTGTTTCTGTCGAGACACGGCATCTTTTATACTTCTGCGATACCGGAAGTAACGCGATACGAGCCACTATACAATAGAATATATGTATATGTGTGCATATACATTAATATATATATATATATATATGTGTGTGTTTATGTGGGCGAATGTGCATATATATTTGTGCATGTGTGTTTTAACATAGGTATGTATATATACATATGTTTCTATGTTTGCATATATGGGAATATACATATGTAAGAGAGAGAGGGAGAGAGAGAGAGAGAAAGAGAAAATGAAGAAAGTTTAATTGAAAACCTAAGAGTCTGCATACTAGTAACTTTTGAAGAACAGTTTACTGCGAGTTAAACTTAATGATAAGAGATTTTTTTAAATATAGATATAAAAGTATTGATATGAGCAAAAACTGTATAAACCAAAAGGACCGGTCTTAAGCTAATTCAATAGATTTGTTCGTGAAATAATATTTTTAAAACTTTTTTTAAAAATATATCTCCAGTCAACAATTTCACAAGAGTCTAAATAATTTGGCAATGCTATCTATAGAAAATGACATTACCATTGACTCTGAAATTATTTTGTATATTAGAACACCCCCAAAACAATTTTCTAATTTGGCCCCACGCTTCGTTCTTTTTTTCTTTTTTTTTTTGTAAGTTTGAGAGTCCAGCTAATAATTTTCTAATTAGTGCCCGCATTTCCTTTTTCATGGCGTAGAGGGTCCCACAAACAATTTTATAATAGGACCTTGCACTTCTTTTTTTTTTGTAGGGTAGATAGCCCGACCAACAATTTTCCAATTGGACACCCGCACTTCCTTTTTTATTGGGAAGCGTTCTTAACCAACAATTTTCTAGTTGGAACCCGTACTTATTTTTTAGGGTAGAGGGCCCAACCAACAATTTTTTTATTGGACCCCGTACATCCTTCTTTTATTGTAGGGGGAAAGTGTCCGACCAACAATTTGTTAATTGGGCCCAGTACTTCCCTTTTTAATGTAGGTTATAGTGTCCCACTAATAATTTTCTAATTGAATATCGACCCTCCCATTTTAGAGGAGAAGAGGGCCCAATCACCAACCTTCTAATAAGGACCCGAATTTTGGGGGGGCTGGGGGGAGAGTGTCCCGCTAACATTTTTCTAATTGGACCCGCACTTTTTATTTTTGTCAAAGATTTTCTCAGTTTTTGTTGTTTTTTTTCACTATATTCTTTCTGATTTTTTTTTTCTCTTTACTTCAGGTGGTAACCTTATTAAATGATCTGTACACGCTGTTCGATTCCATCATCCGTAATTACGACGTATACAAGGTGGAGACCATAGGTGATGCTTATATGGTAGTCAGCGGCCTTCCAATACGAAACGGTGACAATCACGCCGGCGAAATTGCTTCCATGTCCCTGCACCTGCTCTCTGCAATCAAAACGTTTAAGATTAGCTATAAACCAAACGAAGTGCTTCGGTTGCGAATTGGAATTCACTCAGGTAAGAGACGTTGATGGATATCTAAGCAGACTTCCAATCTAAATGTTTATAATTACCTGTTACGGCCAGCGTGAATATTAGAAAATTTGTTCGTGATTCCTGAAAAGTAAAAATGGGTTGAGTAGAAAGGGTTGGGTAGAGAGAGAGAGAAAGTCATGACTTGAGTTAATATACCTTTGCCAGAAGAAAAGCTTAGCTTTCAAAACTTCTTGCTAAGAGCTTTAACTTCCTTTATACTTCAACAGTACATTACAAATATGTGTTTGATATGAGTGTCATATTTTCTCGCCTTGTGCTAAACTCAGCAAAGCAAAATTAATGATTACAGCACATTATATATTAGTCTGTCCCGTAATCTCGTGAAATAGGCAAAGTAAATTCTCTTTTGGGATAGAGATCTATTTATTGGAAAGCACTCCACTTAGTTCAGCCAAAAGTGAAGTGGGTGTCCTCGTGGTGTTATGGTTAAAGCGATGGACTGCGGAATCGTACTTTAGCGAGTTCGTACTCCAGTCGCGGTATTTCGAGCAAATACCCTTGGGAAAGGTATGAACCCTCTTATTCTCCAAGCTAGGGGTTACATAGTACCACTACTGTTCTTCTAGGAGAATAGCTTTGGCATTAAATAACCTAAAAAGGTTGATATGCCATTAAACAAAGAAAGAAAACCAAAAGTGAAAGGTAGTATATTTTCAAAGCAATCCTGCGCAATTTTCTTTCTTTCAATGGGATCACTGACTGCCAGGGTCCCCGCTTTAAACAAACCTTGTGTCACATCTTGACAAAGTGAGAGTATGTGTGCTGGTGGGGCTAGAGCGAACGTAAATATTGTTGAGCAAAGGGTTGAGGCATTGAAAAAAATTTTTAAAGGAATTGGGTAACGTCAGAGGCGCGAGTTGAGTTTATAAACCTTCACCAAAAGGAAGTTATTTGGTGACTTCCAACTCTTCTCGAAGTAACACGTGATAGACTGTGTTGAGTTACATAGCACCAGCAGCATGGAATGATCTCGAAGTGGATCAATTGATCGCTCAAGAAGTTTATTAAAGGAATATGGAATGCCAAAAGGAGTATTTTAAAGAAAAATTGTTGCTCATTTTTCTTGGTAAATACAGGTTCAATATCGAAACTTTTTGAATACATCACATCTATATCCCCGCTACCAACTAGGTTATCCTGACACCATGCTTATCAATTACGCTTCATGGCATCTCTCGGGGTGATTGAAGTAATTTGGCACCTTCCATCTTCTCTCCAAATGACATGCGAAAGACTGTATTGTTATATTTTACCAGCAGCATGGAATGATCTCTGAGATCGTTCAAGATAGATTACCTTTTACAAGGCTGGGGGAAGAATTGATTTCATGCCTTATCAAGAGCAATAATATAAACTATGTATATACCCCCGATACATACAACACCACCGCAAAGTCATTTTTCAGTAAAGCTGATTTGAATTGAAAGTTTTCTTTCTTCTGACTGGTTGCATAACCAAGGCTAAAAAACTGAGTTTGCACTAGTATTTATCCGTAGCTGCGGGGATAAGGGATGGATTTATGCCTTTCTGAATGGGTATTAGCTCGAAGTTAAATGCAAACAGTCTCGTCCCGTATTTACACTCGGTGGCCGATACTATCTCCTACAATGACAAACATTATGCAATATAATTTTTTTTTAAATAACTAGTCTTTGACTAGATTTGAACTCACGCCTTGTATCATTCAATTAGTTTTTTTGACAGGTTCAGTACATGAATGATCTAACTCCATTACAAAGATCCTTTACAAGGCAAACTGAACCCCAAACATCACAGACCCTGTTTCAAACACCTCATCTAAAAAAATTCAGTTAAGAGAAATATTCTATATTTCAAGTATCTATCGATCACTTTTCATGTTACATGCTTACCAATTTCAAACACTTCTAATTATATACACTGCCAGTAGGAGGGTGTCCTCATGGTGTAATGGTTAAACCGATGGACTGCGGAATCGTAGTGAGTTCGAACTCCAGTCACGGTATTACGTTCACTTTTGGACAAATACCCGTGGGAAAGGTATGAACCCCCTTATCCTCCCAGCTATGGGTTAAATAGTATCACTTCTGTTCTTCTAGAAGAATGGCTTTGGCATTAAGTAACCAACGAAGTATGATATGCTATTAAACAAGGGGTGCCCGTGATGTAATGGTTATCGTCGTAGGAAATGGACACGGCGACACGAGTTCAAATCCTGGACGAGACTGATTGCATTTCACATTGCACTAATACCCTTGGGAAAGGTATGAATCCAAATATTCTCCCTCCAGCAATGGGTAAATAGTAGGGAAGACTAGGTTCGTCAGCCTTGGTGAGGCAACTAGCTTAGGAGAAGGAAAACTCTGAATTCAAACCTGTTAAACTCCGCTTAAAAATTGACCTTGTGTCATATCCTGCTCGAGCAGAGGGGTTGGTAAATATGATAAAATACTCACATCAGGATTAAACAAATCTATGATGTTTATCAATGTAAAAAGTCTGGGTATTTATAATTAGCCCGCTGTATCTATGTGCAACTCTACATGTACGTATTTACCCAACCCCTCCGACACGAGCAGGATACGACACAAAGTCAATTTTAAGCGGAGTACTACTGATTTAAATTCAGAATTTTTCCCTCCCCGAGGAACAGTTGCTTAACCAAAGTTAAAGAGACCAGTATATCCTTCTGTTTACCCATTAATGGAGAGAGAATAGTTAGGCGCATTCCTTCCCCGTGAGTATTAATGCGATGAAAAATGTAGCCTCAGCCACGATTTGAACTCGAGTCACCGTGTCCTTTTCTTACGACCAAAACCACGAAGGAAAACTCTGAATTCAAACCTGTTAAACTCCGCTTAAAAAATTGACCTTGTGTCATATCCTGCCCGAGCGGAGGGGTTGGGTAAATAAAATTTGAATTTCTTCTGTATCCCAAATTATGTCTTCACTCTCTGACGAAGAAACGGCAACTAGTTAGTTTCCGTAGTTTAAAATTTTGGTGGATTATTCCACAGCACTAATCATGGATGTAGGTCTGCCTCTCTCCGCTGACACATACAAGGCTGATAGAGGGATTTTCTCATGACGATGTCACTTAGTGCTTATATGGGACGGTTGAAGAGAGACGGCATTTCCACCGATACTATTTTTGCTTACTACAATAGTCAGCTAACGGTTAGCTTGTCGCACCTCCTTTCCTAATAACCCGTGAATGTATGAGGGTGTCGTATTTCCTTGTCACAATATATATATATATATATATATATATATATATATATGATTTAGAATTAAATAACCATTAATGGTTGATATACTAATAAACCAAATAATCTAAATGTTGACTTTGTTTTGCAGGTCCGTGTGTGGCCGGAGTTGTCGGCCTTATTATGCCTCGCTACTGTCTATTCGGAGATACGGTTAATACAGCATCACGAATGGAGAGCAATGGTGAATGTAAGTAATCATCAAAAATATTAATCGAGTGGAGGTGCCTGTGGTGTAATTGTTATCGTCGTAGGAAATGGACACGGCGACTCGAATTCAAATCCTGGACGAGACTGATTGCATTTTACATAGCACTAATACCCTTGGGAAAGGTATGAATCCAATTGTTATCCCTCCAGCTATGGGTAAATGGTAGGACAGACTGAGTTCTTCAGCCTTGGTCAGGCAACTAGTCTAGGAGAAGGAAAACTCTGAATTCAAACCTGATAAACTCCGCTTAAAAATTGACCTTGTGTCATATCCTGCCCGAGCGGAGGGGTTGGGTAAATAGGATCAAAAATAGGATCAAGAATATTAATCTACCCAATCAACAGAATGTGACTCAAGGTCATTTTTTAAGCAGAGTTCAACAGGTTCAAATTCAGTTTTCCTGCTCCTAGAACGGTTGCTATATCAAGCTCAAAGAATCTTGTCTGTCCAACTATTTACCCATAGCTGAGAGGAGAATAATTAGGCTCTTACCTTTCTCAAGGGTATTTGCGCTATGTGAAATGTAAACAACATTGTTCAGGATTGGAACCTGGATCGCTGTGTCGTCTTTATGCGAGCACCCCCGCCCAGTGTATATCTGATTTGAATTCGGAGTTTTAACCCTCCTTGACCAGTGCTATACCAATGCTAAAGAGCTCGGTCTGCTCTCTGGAGTGAGATGATATGAATTAAGGCATTTCAAAAGAGCGTTTGGGGAGTCTCCGTGACATTGTGGCTTATGTGCTTATGTGTAGTTAGCGAGTTCGAACTTCAGTCGCTCTATTACGTTCATTTTCGGTATAATAGCCTTGGGAAACGTATGAAACCTTTTATTCCCCAGCTATAAGTTAAATAGTACCACTACCTTTCTTCTATAAAGATGATTTGGCATTAAATATCACGAAGGTTGTTATGCTATTAAACAAAAAAATCAAACCAAACCAAGGAGCATTATTACGAAGTGAAATATATAAACCTCTTCGTCCAGGATTTAACCAGTATCGTCGAGTCCATTTTCCGCCATGATTATTGTTACGCTTCGCATACCGCTTATATCCCATCCCATCGAGTAAGTATTAGTCAAGCCCCTCTGCTACGGTAGGATTGTGGCATAAGGTCAATTTTTATGCGGAGTGAAACTAATTTGTATTCATAGTTTACCTTGTCCGATATCCGTTGCTTTACCTAGATTAAATAGCTAAGTCTTCTCTATCATCTATGATTAGTGAAAGTTCCATTGGCATAGTGGCTAAGGTTCTGGACTACGACATGGGAGTAAGTGTGTTCAAAACCCACTCGTGCTATTACGTTCACTTTCGATATCCTTAGGAAAAGTATAACTCCCAACCCTCTCCAGCAATAGGGTAGTTCTACTAATATCCTTCTACAAGGACGGCTTTGGAATTAAATTACCCACGAAGGTTGATATGCCATTTAACAAAGAAAGGAAGGCAAACTATTTATTCATCGATGTAGATGAATTCGGTTAATTCCAGAGAGCATTTGCTAACCTTTTCACTACATGAGGCGCCCATCTACTAACCATATGTAAATTTCTAAAATTTCTAAATTTCTGAGATGAAGCTGGACAATTTCTATCATTTAGTGGATTCGGACTATCGCCTTCATCTTTATTATTATTATATTCACAATATTTCGGCCGATGCATCCATGGGCCTTCTTCAGGTGTTCCATGTTAAACTCGGTAAGCTAGACGGAACCCTGAATCGAGCTCTTCATTTAATATAAGGGAGTAGATTGTTCTAATCCCGTTGAGCATAATGGAATATGTGAATATAACAATAAAGATGAAGACAATAGTCTGAATACACTAAATAATAAAAATTAACCTAAGTAGTCATTTAGGAAGCCCTCTTTTATCCCAACCGTAGAGTATATATTTACCTAGGCCCTCTACCATGGGCAAAGAGCGAGACTATGTCAGTTTTCTAGTGGAGTACATCTGCGTTTTATTTCTCCAAGGCTAGTTGCAGCGAGACACGACGTGCGGTTAAATACTTAATTAATATGTAAAAATTAAAATTTATGAAATATGAAAATTAATATATATATATATATATATATCAAAAACAAAAAGATCCTTAAAATAAGTATATTTTTGTTCAATGCTTAAATTGACCTAAAAGCTGGTTAATTGTTCCTAAAGGTCAGTTAAATGCAAGACAATTGTTTTTGATTTTAAAGATCAGCGAATTTATTTAATTTTTCGGTTGTTAACTAACTTAATCGATCATAATCATGAAACGGGTCATTTCGTAAAACATATTTTTCTTGTCCTTATCTTAAAGGTCAATGTCAAAAGGGAGATCTAATTTTGCTCCTCCCTAAATAAAGGTGAGCTGGGCATGGCTCATCCAGTCAGGAGAGGCTGGGAATTTTCAGTTCAACCCCATTGCTCTAAACCTGTTCCGATCGATCAAAGCATCTAAAAAGGGTTTTACCTATACTTGTAAGATATAATCCCGAACTAGGATTGGCTGACCTATGGAAATATGACTCCTAATTGTTTCTTATTGGAAAACCAATCAGAAACTTTTTTAGTCCAGATATTGATCAATAAAAATAGGATGGTAAAACGAATCTTCAGTGAGGATGAGAAAAGGGACCAAGAAGAAACTCAAGACTGCCAAAGAAATATCCCTTCCATTCTAGACCAGAGACACTCCGAACAACTTACAGACTTTACAAAATTCAATGTCCCAGACTTTAGAGACGTTAGTGTCATTCTCACCTCATCATCACTCTTCGTCTCTCGATATTCTTTCTCCTTTTTACCTGGAAAGCAAACATCGTTTGATTGTTAATTATTGTCTCACAAATGTGTTTCAATAAAAAAAACATTTTTGTTGTTTGTTAACAACGGGTTTTCTCTATTCTTTGAGTTGCTAGACAATCTAGCCACTTATATTATCTGACCGTCAGAAGATTCGGCTGAATTGTGTCAACCCCACTTTGTGGATCTTTCAAACACAGCGTAGGCATGGAAGGATCTGACAAAGCAAACAGTCGGAAGCTAATGTAGTAGTCAGGAACACAACAGCCACAACACTACTGTGACTAGAAGTCACACCACATTGGGCTCCCTGACTAGAATAGGACCACAACCGTATCAAGGCTAAAAAGATAAGTCTGTCCCACTATTTACACATACCTGGTGTGGGAGGAAGCGAAAGAGTATTTATGCATTTCCCAAGAGCATTAGCATGAAATGAAAAGCAAAAAAATCTCGGGTTGCAAAGTCCATTTCCGACGACGATAACCATTACACCATATACGCCACCTATTGAGCCCTACACATGAACTTGCCATGGTTGGCCGACCAGCAAGAACTTATTAACATCAGCCCTGTGTTTGGAAGACCAGTCAGGAGCGAAGAATGATAGGGACGGATGGAGTTACATTTCTAACAATTCATTCAACATAGTTTAAATATCAATACAGTTCTATTTCAAACAGTTCTGTTTAGTATAGGTACACAGTTTAGTTCTATTTGACCCATAGATAGGACCCTATCAGGTGCTACCACTCCGGGCCAGAGTGGAGCTGGGAACGATGGCAATGAAGGGGTACTCCGCAGTCCCCAAAGATCCAGCATTACTGGAAGCTCACCATCAGATTGTTCAGTGCCATATCAAGGACACATGTTAGGGGTGTCTTACTCCTCTGCAGAGAAACAGTTGACTGGGCAACCTAATGCCTGAGAAATGAACAAAGCAGAAATCTTTGCCTAACGGACTAGCTTTATCGATTCATTATCAAAGACTTCATTCTTGATTTTATTTTGATGTAAAAGTTTTTATTTTTCCTCTTCTTATTGGTAGGTTTAAATCATACTGGACCGACTTAAGTTGCTACACATCAGAATTCACATATTTCAAAACAACAAACCCAGCAGGTTTGAATCCAGAATTTTCCTCCCCATAGCTCGATTGCCTTACCACGTCTTTAGGACTACTATTTATCCCAAGCAGGGGGCTGGAAATAGATATGAGTTCATACCTTTCCCATGAGCATTATAACAAACAGTCTCGTGTAAGATTTGAACTTGGTTCGCCGATTCCATTTACATTGACAATAACTGCTATGCTAAGTGCGCCTCCTTGAAAATCTTTATCCTCATCATCATATCGTGCTACTAGCACAGATTTTCTTGACTCTCTCTCTCTCTCTCTCTCTCTCTCTCTCTCTCTCTCTCTCTCTCTCTCTCTCTCTCTCCATTCGTCCCTATCATCCATCACTTCCGGCAAGTATTCTCCTTTACCCGTACAAAGCTCTTATAGAAAGGTCCTAGTAGGTCGTTCAACACTTGCACGTCCTTGTGAAGATGTCCATAGGAGAACTTTGGTTATGAAATGTTTTAGAGATTGGAGGTAGGTGGCCATACAGCTGCTACTTTGTGGGATGTTGCTTCCAGGATATGTTCAATATGACTCGTAGCATTCAGGTGCAATTCCCGTCAAGCTTTTTCGCAAGACGATAAGTCAGCGTCCATGTGGTGCATCCATATAGTTGACCGACCGCTGCTAGGAAGAAATTGCGTTTTATTTCATCGTATTGGTTTAACTTCCATATGATCGATAACCGATCCATAGCAGTCCATGCATTCGCTAGTCGCATATTGATGTCATTTTCAGTAAATATGACGCTGCTTCCGAAGTAGGTGAACTTAAGATCGATAAAATAATGAAAAATAGCATCTCGAGACATTACTCGAAGCAGCTAAACGCAAAAGCTAGAATGCTTTTTAAAAATAGAAAGAAAATAAAGCTGGTTTGAATTCAGTTTTCCTTCTAGACTGGTTTTCTAGGCAACCCTAAAGTACCCAATCTACCCTCTGGTTTTCTAGGCAACCCTAAAGTACCCTACCCTCTTAGTTACCCATAGCTAGAGAGACCACAGACAGGTTCATGCCTTTTGCAAGAGCATTAGAGCGAAATGAAACGCAAACAGCCTTGTCTAGCCTCGTAATTATCCTAAACGGAAATTACTATCGCTGTCAACATCAAATGAAGTCCGGTTTCCCGGGCGTTGCTAATAAATATGCATAAGATATTTTCAAAGGGACAGCTTATGCAATCAGTTCATATTTGCATCGGTATCTCATGCTTTTGGACGTGAGTGATCTGAATGAAGGCATCTATTTATTGACAATAAATCTAGAACGCTGCCAAATTTGAATCAGTCACCATAACTACTGTCATAATCCAGCTTTCAAAGTATCATATTTGAATCAGGATTTGAAGACTTGCAAAAGACTACATTCAAAAAGTGACACAAATGACCATATTTGAAATGCATTAATATGTATACATATATATCTATATATATATATGTGTGTGTGTGTGTGTGTGTGTGTGTGTGAGGGCCGTTCAAAAAGTTCTAAGCCACACCCAGAAAGAAGAGCATATCAATTCTTGTTGCAACACACTACCAAATTTAAATCAGTTACCATAGCTACTGTCATAATCCAGCTGTCAAAGAATATTTGAGTCAGGATTTCAAGACTTGTAAAAGACTCTATTCAAAAAGTGACACAAATGACCATATTTGAAATGCATTAATATGTATACATATATATCTATATATATATATATATGTGTGTGTGTGTGTGTGTGTGTGAGGGCCGTTCAAAAAGTTCTAAGCCACACCCAGAAAGAAGAGCATATCAATTCTTGTTGCAACACACTACCAAATTTAAATCAGTTACCATAGCTACTGTCATAATCCAGCTGTCAAAGTATATTTGAGTCGGGATTTCAAGACTTGTAAAAGACTCTATTCAAAAAGTGACACAAATGACCATATTTGAAATGCATTAATATGTATACATATATATCTATATATATATGTGTGTGTGTGTGTGTGTGTGTGTGTGTGTGTGTGTGTGTGTGAGGGCCGTTCAAAAAGTTCTAAGCCACACCCAGAAAGAAGAGCATATCAATTCTTGTTGCAACACACTACCAAATTTAAATCAGTTACCATAGCTACTGTCATAATCCAGCTGTCAAAGTATATTTGAGTCGGGATTTCAAGACTTATAAAAGACTCTATTCAAAAAGTGACACAAATGACCATATATGAAATGTAAGATTGAAGTGCCTTGTGTATCTAGCCACACTGAAGAGTTGTGATACAATGAAACTGTCTGTGGATTACAATATATATATATATATATATATATATATATATATATATTTATACAAGAGGGTTGTTCCAAAAGTTCTCAGCCTTACCCAGAAAGAAGCGCATTGCTGAACATTTTTCCAGTCGCAACACATAACCTCTCCTTAAAAACCTAGAAAAACTAATTCAGATTGTTTTTCTGGCTTATAAGAAATGCTAAATGAATGGTTTTTATTCCACCTCAACTTTGCCAAGAAAAAATATACAACTCTGCTTTTCTTTCTAGAAGAGGCTTAGAACTTTTTGAACGACCCATGGATCTCTATGTATATACATATATATGTGCGTGTGTGTGTGTGAGAGAGAGAGAGAGAGAGAGAGAGAATGTGTGTGTGTGTGTGTGTGTGTGCTCCTCGTCATGGGTCAGTTTCATGTCCATGACTTTCATGCATTTCTTACAAATATGTGACACTTATAGTCATATATTTTATGATTTGAGAAAAAATATTGTACAACGACTTCTTCATTTCATTATACATATGTGTGTGTGTGTGTGTGTGTGTGTGTGTGTGTGGGTCAATAAAAAATCGTTTAAAAACGTTTTCCTTAAATCATTAAAGTGCTCAAATACTGGACAGCGGAGCACAATAAAACCAATAAGAAAATTATCTCACCCTTTCGTGTCGGTTGCGTAACTTAGTTTAATATATTAACAATCATCAGATTTTTTTTCAGCACTATTTTCCTCCAATATCGTGAGAGTACTTGCCTCCTTGCGAAATGTTTTTTTAGAAAATTTTATTAATGCTGCATACATGGTGCGACAATTAATTTAGTGCCGTCAATAGGTTCTACTCCATATCCTGAAACAATCTTATTAATGATTTTGATATTACATTTTCTAATTATTAAAAGGTTTTGTTTTCTCCTTCTTTCTGCTTTGAAATCTTTTTTAAACAGTTTCATATAGCACTATTCCTCTTCAGTATTATAGGAAGACTTACCTTCTGGCTTTCTTTTTTCTAGAAAATTCTATCAATTTTGTTATTCTTCGGTTCTTGAGTGTTAATTTATATCAGTTAGCTGGTCTTACACCGAATCCTCATCATCATCATATCGCGCTGGTAGCACGGATATCCCTGACCCTCTCTCGCCACTCCTCCCTATCGTTCATCGCCCTAGGTAGGTCTTCAGGACAACATCCCGTATCCTCACATAACTGCTGAATGTATGTTCGTGCTGGTCGTCCTGCTTTTGCCCGGCCATGTGTGGGGGTCCACAAGAGTACATCTCTTATGAGTTCGTCCCTGCTTCTCCAGCAGTATCCTGCATGTCTGGTTCGTCTAACTTGAATAGTTTTCGTGATAGGGGGCAGGTGGCCGTACAGTTGGTGTCTTGTGGGGTGTTGCCGCCAGGACTTGTTTAAGATTGCACGTAGCATTCTTGTGTAATTGCCGTCTAGCTTCTTCTCCAGCCGTTTTGTTAGCGTCCATGTAGTGCAGCCATATAGCAGTATCGATGTGACCGCTGCCTGGAAGAAACTGCGTTTCATTTTATCGGTTAGGTCTGATTTCCATATAATCGATAGCCTATTGATAGCTGTCCATGCTTTCGCTAACCTCGTTTTGATGTCCTTTTCGGTTGATTCGACGCTGCTTCCTAGGTAAGTGAATTTGTCTACTAGTTTAAGAGGGGTTCCTTCTAGAGTGGAGATGTCCCCCGTTTGATTATAGCACATATATTCCGTTTTGTGTGCATCCTAAGGCCAATTTATTATTGACTTTTGTCATTGTACTTTGTAAAAGTGGAAGCGTTTTTTACCTTCCTTTTCCTACTTCCTCTGACACGTCATACAGTCGCTTTTTTTTTTTTTTTTTTTTTTTTTTGCATTGTACAAGAAATATTCCCTATATCTTGGTTTCTTCGCCTATTTTACTCACGTGTTTCATATGAAGCTTGTATTTTTAAGGCCCAATTTGCTGGGATAGTAGAATACACCGACTGCATCTCTGCAGAAAGGTAAGACCCCTCTCGATGAGTGTACCGGATATGACACTAAAGAATCTGATGGTGAGGCTCCAGCAACGCTGGAGTTTTGGGGAATGCTGAGTACTCCATTATTGCCATCACTCTCAGGTCCACTGTGACCCAGAGTGGTAGCACCAAATGATGGCTGTCCTCTCGGTTTCGAGTCTGACCAATCCCCCCTTAAATTCTATGTGTTCGTAGATGACTCTTTTGGCCAGCCAAGCTGCGACAGATTTTACCACAGAATTGGCACAATCGTTCAGTTTTTCTTGCAATAACATTATTTGGATGCAAGATAGATTTTGCACATTTACGCAGATGGCATTTGAAACCAGATAGAGATAGGCATAATTTTTCGCATATGTCACAGTTAGGGTGGTGACTTTGTGGACCCGGTGCTAGACCTTGTTCGCCTTTGCGAATCAGACGTTTGTAAGCTCTGTATTGCATACGGCTATTCTTAAAGGATTCTATGCTTTCGTGAATCAGTTTCCGACACTTACTTCTATCAGAAGCCATTTTTCCCATTTGTCCACAGGTGGTCCAGATTGTTTCAGGTAATATTTTATTGTGTCCTTAAATCTCTTCTTCGGTTTTATTGCACTTCTCTTTCCTTCCCACATTTCACCATAGAATAATTGCCTCGGCAGACGGCCGTCATCCATATGCATAATGTGACCAACCCATCGGAGACAAATTTTCAATATCATCGACTGGATGCTTGGTAGCCTTGTTTTCCTTAATACTTCTGCATCTGAAACATTGGACTGCCATTTGATATGAAGTATCTGTTTCAGGCACCGTTGATGGAAACCCTCAATAAGTTTGAGTTGGTGTTTATAGACTGTCCAAGTCTCGCTTGCATACAGGAGGGCCGTCAAAACACATACTTTATACACAATGATTTTCGTATGCAACCTGATATCGTGCTGGGACAACACACGTTTATTAAGTGCTGAAAAAGACCGAGACGCCCTTTCAATGCGGAAGGAGATTTCCCTGTTGAGGCTGCATCCCTCAGAGAGGATACTGCCTAGATATACAAAAGATTGTACTACATCTAATTTGTTACCTTCAACGAAGGTAGCACCAAATAGGGTCCTATCTATGGGTCAAATAGAACTAAACTGTGTACTCATGTTAAACTGAATTATTTGAAATAGAACTGTTTGACATTGTAACAGTGTACTTCTGCTGAACTCGTGGTGCAGTGATTATCGTCGTATGAAATGGACACAACAACTCGAGTACAAACCCTGAACAAAGCTTTTTGCCTTTCAAAGAGCTCAAATTCCCTTGGGAAAGGTGTGCATTCAGCTATTCTCTCTCTCTCTCTCTCTCTCTCTCTCTCTCTCTCTCTCTCTCTCTCTCTTTAGTATTGGCGAAATAGTTAAACAGACCGGGATCTTTTAACCTTGGTATGATAACCGGTCTAGGAGAAAGAAAACTTAATTCAAACCTGCTGAACGCAGATCAAAAATTGACATTGTATCATATTCTGCTCGTGCAGGTTTCTTAAATGCGCGCACACACAAACGCACATAAACACACACACACATACACACACGCATATATATATATATATATATATATATATATATATATATACCCACAAAGATATAAGATGGCTATCGTAAAAACTTAATTAATCGAGCTAAATTCATCTCCTTGCTTACTCAAGTCTACAAAGAACGAAGCAATCAAATAAATCCTATTTAATTACGGATTCCCCAACCATATCTTAAATGAACAAATAAGAATCTCTCTACATACCTCATTGAATAGTAACCTAAACAATGATAAAAAAAATATACCATCATCTTACCATCATGGTTAAAGCGATGAACTGCGGAATCGTAGTACGCGAGTTCGTACTCCAGTCGCGCTATTATGTTCACTTTCGGGCAAATACCCTTGGGAAAGGTATGAACCCCCTTATTCTCCCTCCAGCTATGGGTAAATAGTAGGACGGACTAGGTTCTTCAGCCTTGTTGAGGCAACTAGTCTAGGAGAAGGAAAACTCTGAATTCAAACCTGTTAAACTCCGCTTATAAAATTGACCTTGTGTCATATCCTGCCCGAGCGGAGGGGTTGGTAAATAGTACCATCATCTTATTTTACAGTAACAAAATGCACTCCGCCTTTCAAAAAGATGACGCAGCCATTAAAAATATTCTACATATACATAGCACCTACAAATAGCAATAAATGTCTAAGATTCATCATATTCTATGAAAAATTCAAAACATTCAATCTCATCATCACTTACGATTAGGCACATCAAAAAACCAATATCATGCAGATTTGTTATTGAATATCAATTCACGTACCGTTTGGATTTGTTTTGTTTTTGTTTAGTTGTATTTTATGGCATATCAACCATTGGAGATTATTTAATTCCACATTCCCCAATTCTCCAAGGCTCGAGCCTTGGTATCAGATGTTCCAATGTCATATCCAGGATATTCGATAGAGGAGTCTTACTCCTCTGCAGAGATGCAGTTAGTATATTCTTCAGGCCCAACAAAAAGCATGATGACGTTGCAATTGGTAATTCTATTTTGGTTTGGTTGAGTTTTGTGGCATATCAACCATTGTATGCTATTTAATGTTAAATCCTCTTTATACATATAAACTAAATATATTTAGAATTTGTATACACATTTTGTAGATAGCATTCTTTTTTGCCCACAATTAAATGGTTTCAAATATTGCTATATAACAGTCACAATTTTACATCAGTAGATTTGTTTGCACACATACTTTGTTCAATTTGACCCATAGATAAGACCCTATCAGGTGCTACCACTCCAGGTCAGAGTAGACCTGGGAGAAATAGCAACGAACGGGTACTTCACATTCCCCAAAGCTTCAGCATTAAGGAAACCTTGCCATCAGATTGTTTGATGGACACTCTTAGCGGGGGTTACCCCTCTGCAGAGATGAAGTCGATGTTTTCTACAGCCCCAGCCGATGGGGCCGCATACCTTGTGGGATATTGTGTGTCCAATACTAATGATGATAAGTCAACACTTAATTCATACATCGGACACACCATTTCAATCCCCTCCTGTAAACGAACTTAGCATTTATCAAACGCAGGTGCCATCTGCATAAACATCAACAAACATATCATAAAAGGTGAGAACACCTCCACGAATACTCGACAAATTCTTGTTAATATTACAAAAGTATCATATAACATTAATTAAAAAAATAAGTCATCAAGTATTAAAATCGATACTCATAAAGAAGTGACTCGCAACACTAAACAAAATCCCTTTTAGCTCGTGGTTGGGAGTCTTGAAAACCATCTGATGTAGATACAGTCCTAAAGCCTCGGTGGATCCTCAGTCACGTGACCCTCAGCGGCTCTCTTTGATATTTCAAACCGGCACCACAGGCTTACGCATCCACTCATGACGTCACGTGCACCGAAAAATTTCTTGAACACAGAACTAATCTAGCCGAAACTCAGGACCACTTACGTTCACAAAAACGATCCAAGATGGTCGTATTACCCGTTCTCGAACTACACAGAGACTTTGGGTAGATTTATAACTACCGTGGTTACATTTTTTGCCAAAAAGAAAAGTTTAATAAGCTAAAAACTAAATCTTCCATAATACATTTTTGTGATCAGCAACTGGATACCATGGCTTAATAAACATGCTTATTGTAACTGGCTTCGTCATCAAGAAATACTCGAAGAGACTTGAAAAATATCTTAGTCAAACTTATTAATAATTACATTTTCGGATCAGAAGATTCCGAAGATTTTCAAATTGCAAGAGAAAGTAAAGAATTGGAAACTTTCTGCATACTTTAAGTCGAGAGAATTTGGTGCCTAAATATAGATCATATATATATATATATATATATAGAGAGAGAGAGAGACAGAGAGAGAAATAAAGAAAGGATAGGCGTTTATCAATCTATGTCGTCTACTGATAAAAAAATATTTATTTGACATAAAGAATATTCGTTTTCTCAACATGATCTTCGTGTTTTCTCTTGTAAATGCATTTCTTTTTGCGATAAATATAAATCAGTAATCGAATTATACTATGAAATGTCAACATTTACCTCATAACTCCGTAGCAAACAGTGGATTTATTGATTCACCCTGATAGATAGATAGATAGATAGATAGATAGATAGATAGATAGATAGATAGATAGATAGATTGTATCTTGCTGTATTTATAAATGAACAGTGCTCAATATGAGTGACAGAGCATATGTAGATATAAGCTTCTGATCTGTTGATTGCATCGGCGAAAAACTGACAAACACCAGGCGTCATTGACAATATGTCTACGTTATCCTTATTGATATATATATATATATATATATATATACGAATGCAGTCACATTGTGCTTATATAGAAGTAGATGGTTGCTCATTGATAAGTGATGTGTCGATAACTTCTGACGAGGTATCCAACAGAAAAAATTTTCCTATGAGCTTTTTCATCATAAAATAAAAATGTTACCCTAATTCTTTGTGATTATTATTTGTCTGCAAAATTCCAGTGTTCATCTTTCACCCCTTTCTTTCTTTCTAAATAAAAAGACACACATTGTTTGTTTGTTTTTTGTTTTGTTTTTTTTTTTGTTTTGTTTTAAATTACTTTGAGTAAAAAGGGGTAAATTTTAGATTAAAGAAGTTTTAACAAGAGAACATTTCATTTTCTTTCTGCTTCATTAGTAACTATTCTATTTTTCTACCTTTCTACCAATCAACCTTTCTTTTCTTTTTTTATTACTAGGGGGTGTCCTCCTAGTGTAATGGTTAAAGCGCTGGACTACGGAAGTGTAATAAGGGAGTTCGAACTCCATTAGCGCTATTACGTTCACTTTCAGACAAATACGCTTTGGAAAGGTATTAACCTCCCCATCTTCCCAGCTATAGGTTAAATAGTACCGCTATTGTTCTTCTAGAAGGATAGCTTTGACATTAAATAACCTACGAAGGTTCATATTCCATTGAAACAAAGAAAACCAAACCTTTCTACTTTTCTATCTACCTCTTCATCAGCCAATGTACACACTATTTCCCTTTCTCTTCAAAAGTATTTATATACATCTGTATTTTCTGAAGCTCTAGTTACCATTTAATTCTAAACATGCTTAGTTCTTGAACACTGAAACAGTACCATAATATTTTTCTTACGGAGGTATCGATAGTAAAATAACTTTAAAACTGAGATACAAGTGTAAAAAAAGGCATAAAATATCTTGTAAAGTGAGTTATAACAATGTCGTTATAAAATAACGTTTGAAGAGAGATGTAATAATGAAATTCTTTGTAAAGAGAGATATAATAATGAAATAAAGGGAGAGATATAATTATGAAATACTTTTTAAAGAGAGATATAATAATGAAATAAAGAGAGATATAATTATGAAATACTTTTTAAAGAGAGATATAATAATGAAATAAAGAGAGATATAATTATGAAATACTTTTTAAAGAGAGATATAATAATGAAATAAAGAGAGATATAATTATGAAATACTTTTTAAAGAGAGATATAATAATCAAGTACTTTTTACAATGACCTACAGCTGAAAAATACTCAAAAAGAGAAGCAAAACAGTAAAATACTCATAAATACCAATAACTAAAATTAAATACTCAAAAAGCGTATCGCTTATATAATACCTGGATTTACAATTTAAAAACAAAATGACACAATAAAATACTCAGGAGGTGCCCATGGTATAATGGTTATCGTCGCAGGATATGAACACGGCGACACGAGTTCAAACCCTGGACGAGACTGATTGCATTTCGCATAGAACTAATACCCTTGGGAAAGGTATGAATCCAATTATTCTCCCTCCAGCTATGGGTAAATAGTAGGGCAGACTAGGTTCTTCAGCCTCGGTGAGGCAACTAGTTTAGGAGAAGGAAAACTCTGAATTCAAACCTGCTAAACTCCGCTTAAAAAATTGACTTTGTGTCATATCCTGCCCGAGCAGAGGGGTTGGTAAATATGATAAAATACTCATATCAGGATTAAACAAATCTATGATGCTTATCAATGTAAAAAGTCTGGGTATTTATAATTAGCCCGCCGTGTCTATGTGCAACTCTACATGTACGTATTTACCCAACCCCTCCGACACGAGCAGGATACATCACAAAGTCAATTTTAAGCGGAGTGCTACTGATTTAAATTCAGAGTTTTTCCTTCCCCGGGGAATAGTTGCTTAACCAAAGTTAAAGAGACCAGTATGTCCTTCTGTTTACCCATTAATGGAGGGAGAATAGTTGGGCGCATTCCTTTCCCAAGAGTATTAATGCTATGAAAAATGTAGCCTCAGCCACGATTTGAACTCGAGTCACCGTGTCCTTTTCTTACGACCAAAACCATTACACCACGAGCACCATCTACGCATGTCTCCATGGGTGGGTGTTATATTTAAACAGCTTTGTCTGTAGTTAACTTCTACGATTCGTAGAAACGACTCGGTTCCTTTAAAACGTGGTGGCTTTCACTCCACTTTCGCTCGTGTCAGTGGTGAATTGTAGAGATTTGAAGACTCGGTTTTTAATTGTTCAGTAAAATCACGAAGATAATGACTGAAACTTACTCTTATCTGGAAGGTGAATGCAAGTATTGCATTTCTATAGATTTTTTTTTTTTTTTTGTACATTAACGAAGATATTACCTCAGAAGAATATTCTCGGTAAATACACCCAACATCTTTTAACCAAGAAGCCTAATTTAGAACAAGACCTCAAAAATTGAATTATGCCAAATTACCTTGGAATCTGCCTCTTCAACTCCATGGTAAAGATAGTCAATTTCGGCAATTATTACACCTAAGAGTAACGTACTCTGAGGCGAGTGGCGTAACGGTTATCGACAGAGTGTTGAATTATGGATTAGTAGAATTTTTGATTTGGGATGTAGTGTACGTAATTTTCAAAAGATTTAAATAGTTGTCCCAAAACTGAAACCGATAATGTCAAATAAGTTTAATTGGCTGGTGATGACCTCGAGATCGATTTGAGCATTTGACTGTGATTGGATAATCTCAGTCAGGTGGTCGAGGAGTTCTTGAAGTTAGAAGATATATTTTAAGAATCAATAAGCCGAGAGCCGTCGAATTTAGGGGCATAATTTCCATCAATGATCTAAGAAAACTAATTCCTGTCTTTTTGTACGGAGTCTGTAATCTGTGTTGGAAAGAGACGTCCATGATTGATAAAGAAATGTGCTCTCAGAACGGGTCTTTATTATTCATACCAGTAAAGAACAACAAATACCGTGTGCTCGCAATGAAAGGTGGAACAACGAAAACTATCACCGGCCGGAGGCAACCAGATGGCTATACAATATTAATAAATGGACTGAACGAGCCAAGTTCAAATTTTGGACGAGGGAAGCTGTGTGTATTTCACTTTCATGCTAATGCTCAAGGGGAGGGCAATAATCTCTCTATCTCCCTTCTACCTCCTGCTATAAGTAAACAGAAGAGAAAACTGGAATCTTAAGTCTTAGGCAACCAGTATAGGAGAAGCAAAAGCTCTGAATTCCAAACCATAAAAACCTATTTGCTTTGAAGCCCGTAAGACATTGGTGTGGCTGCAGCCCTATACTTCTTATATGGGGGACTTTTATATCATATTTACAACCCCTCCGCACGGGCAGGATATGACACAAGGTCAATTTTTAAGCGGAGTTTAACAGGTTTGATATTCAGAGTTTTCCTTCTCCTAGACTAGTTGCCTCACCAAGGCTGAAGAACCTAGTCTGCCCTACTATTTACCCATAGCTGGAGGGAGAATAGTTGGATTCATACCTTTCCCAATTATTCTCGTCCAGGATTTGAACTCGTGTCGCCGTGTCCATTTCCTACGACGATAACCATTACACCACGTGCACCTCCTGTGGGACTTTTATATGTATCATCGTAAAGTTGATGAAAAAAATAGCGTTTCAGATCGAACATGACCTCCGAGGAGACACAAATAAAAAGAGTCTAATACTTTTAGTACGTCTGATTTTTATCAGATCACGATTGCCAATAACAACGAAACTTCTTTCAACCCTTGTCGTCTACTCGCATGACCAAGGGCAGATAATCGAATATTTGGGTCGATCACACGCTTAGTCAATTCCAACTCAAAACTACCAGTAGCCCAGTCAACTGGGGAGGCGCTGTAGAGTGCACCGACTGCATCTCTGTAGAGGGTTAAGACTCCCCAAACGAGTGTCTTGGATATGACACTAAACAATCTGATGGTGAGGTTTCAGTAATGCTGGAGCTTTAGGAATGTGACGTACCCCTTCATTGCCATTGCTCCCAGGTCCACTCTAGCCCGGAGTAGCACCTGATAGGATCCTATCTATGGGTCAAATAGATTTGGTGTAGGTTATTTAATGCCAAAGCTATTCTCCTTGAAGAACAGTAGTGGTACTATTTACCCAACCCCTCCGCTCGGGCAGGATATGACACAAGGTCAATTTTTAAGCGGAGTTTAACAGGTTTGAATTTAGAGTTTTCCTTCTCCTAGACTAATTGCCTCACCAAGGCTGAAGAACCTAGTCTGTCCTACTATTTACCCATAGCTGGAGGGAGAACAGTAGTGGTACTATTTAACCCACAGCTGGGAGGATAAGGGGGTTCAATACCTTTCCCAAGGGTATTTGCCGGAAAGTGAACGTAATAGCGCGACTGGAGTTCGAACTCGCTTACTACGATTCTGCAGTCCATCGCTTTAACCATTACACCACGTGGACACCCCATGGGTCAAATAGAACTGTTAGATCATTTAACTGCGTGTAAACTAATGACTGATGTTTAAATGGATTCTTAGTGATACATAGCAGTACTTGGAATCATTTAACTTTGTTGACTTATGCTAAATTGAATTGTTAGAAATAGAACAGTTGGATCATTTAACTGTATCTATCTTAAAATCTGTTAACAAATCATATATTAAGATATATGTAAAAATAGAATTTGGCATCAAAACAATGGATGATATGCCATAAAACCCAACCAAACCAAAACTTGCCCAGTCGGCTGGGGCAGTAGAATACACAGACTGCTTCTCTGCTGAGGAGTAACTTCCACCGATTGTCCTGAATATGACTTAGTAACGAGACATTTGTCAGTGTAATATACATCAACTTAGTAACGAGACATTTGTCAGTGTAATATACATCAACTTAGTACGAGACATTTGTCAGTGTAATATACATCAACTTAGTAACGAGACATTTGTGAGTGTAATATACATCAACTTAGTAACGAGACATTTGTCAGTGTAATATACATCAACTTAGTAACGAGACATTTGTCCAGTGTAATATACATCACTTAGTAACGAGACATTTGTCAGTGTAATATACATCAACTTAGTAACGAGACATTTGTCAGTGTAATATACATCAACTTAGTAACGAGACATATTTATTCGTCAGAAAGCATTTCATTTTTTACCTATCTAACCATTGCGGGGGTTGATATGTATCTCTTCTATTTAAAAGGTTTTCATTCTAATTTGAATGTCTACTTTTCATCTCTTTCTTTTCAATAACATTAGATTTCATTATATTGACTGCATATGTATTTTTATGATAATATTCATTTTTTTCTTCTGGCTGACTAATTCTTTAATATTTTCTTGATTGTCTTTCCATACAGCGTTGAAGATTCACTGCAGTGAAGAGACTAAACTGCTGCTCGATAAACTTGAAGGTTATATATTAGATGAAAGAGACTCGTCAGTATGAAGGTAAGCAGCCATACCGTTTTCATGTTCTAGGTTGTATCAGAAGTATTTCTTTTTGAGACCATTACCGAATGATTATTTCATATGCACCTCTAAAGATCGTCTCGGAAAGTAGAAATTAGTATCAAAATCAAGACTAGAGAAGGAAGCCCGGCATCGCACCTTTGTTAACTTGACGGTATCCTTCAATGGGAAAAGTCTAAGAGAAGATACATTGAAATAAAACCTGCATTTTGCCATGGTCACCAGTTATCTTCCTGCTCTTGTCATAGTGCGGTACCTATCTAACCAGGGGAGTGACATAAGTGTCATACTAGCGTATTGTTGTATAGTATACTGTGTCGTTATTAACAACGAGGAATACGTATGTATATAAAAATATAAGATTATATTTTTATTTTTTTGGCGATGATACCTGTGTGGAGTAGAAAAGCAATCTCAGAGAGTTCGCGCACACGGAGGAGCTGACGGGAGACGGAAGAGCCAGTGAACAACTGACTTTAGCCGAAATTCGGGAACTTACATAGTCTACAACTCTCTCACGTGACCTGTAGCAATTCCTCTTTTTCGTTAACTATGATTACGCCCATGTCTCACTTCTTTGCTTTCCATTAGTTATGTTGTCTGCTTCCCATTGGCTACTTGCCCAAGCCCGGTTCTGTGGGCGTACGCATCTGCCACTATCACCGAATTCAACCACGCCACTGTTCAGGTAATTTTCTGATATCTTCGACCGGATACACCTGTTTTCACAATCCACCGTATTCACAGCACCTGTGGTCATGTGACATTTCGGCAATCACCTTGTTGATATTATCCTTGAGCGGTTATAGCTGTGTCAACATCCTCTGATACACAGCACCTGTGGACATGATGACATTTCGGTGATCACACCGGTCTAATCAATCTATCTGTCAACAACATCCACCGTATTCACACCCGCAGGTCACGTTAATATATTACAGTATGACACAATAATCCGACAACATAAGGATGACTTGCTACCTTATCATCTATGCATCTTGTATATTTGTTACAAGTTGAATTATTAATCAATTAGAATTTTGGATATTTTGGTTTAGAATCTGTCATGATATGGCAGTCATTATATATATATATATATATTTAGGCAGCATTTCTTCCTTAATGCAAATTCATTAAACATAATAGACATTTCATGCCTACATATTTTCTTCTGGATCCCGTTCAATTCCCGTATTACTTTTAATCGTATTCGGGGGGAATTGATTTGGGTATTGTCCGACATCAAAATAATAAACAAAAACTTCAGATTCTCGAAGCACTATATATTAGAAACTTGCAACCAGCACTTAATAGAATCAATTTTCAAACCAGTGCTAATGTATTTAAATGTCTTTAGCTACTGCACTATTTACAGAATTATATTTAAAAGCAAACGCCATAATCTTCAACAGCAAGACGTCCTTACACAGTAGTAATTTGCTAAAACAAAAGTTACATCACTTTTGTAATAGTTCTCCCTGATGATGGCCCAAAGTCGGGCAGAAAGTACTAGGGATACATACAACTATGGACAATACCTAAATCAATTCCCCCGAATACGATAAAAGTAATACGGGAATTCGAACGGATCCAGAAGAAAATATGTAGGCATAAAATGTCTATTATGTTTAATGAAATTTGCATATATATATATATATATATATCAGTTTTTCCCATCAATCTGTTATAGTGATATACCCCATGACGTCACTGCATGAACTCTCCCCGACACCATAAATAGTGACTGACTCGATAAACGAGTCAAGTGAGTCCAGTCAGTTACTGGTAACCATTACTGTCTGTATTTCCGTAAATGTATACTGCGGTAAACCTTACACCTTTTTGTGTTATTCATTTCTGGCCCTTCAAGACCACTACACAATCACAATTTTTTTCTTATCTATCACAGATTTTTCCTATCTATCTGTTGATCTATATTACACAATTATTTCTACCTATCTATTTATCTATCGAATAGAATCTATTCCTATTTCTTTCGGTGTTCATATCTATCAATCAAATAAAGTCTATTGCTTTCTATCTGTATGTCTCGGTTTGTTTCTTTCTTTCTATCTATCTATATAACTTGTGCAGTTTTTATCTCTAACAAGGATAGTGAAATATGTCTGACGACTGACTAATCTGACTAGTTTGGATCAAGTGATATTTTTACCTCAAAAGACGAGTGTAAAAACGATTGCCTTCCAATGATTTAAATGCCTGCCAAAGAATCGAACCCGTGAAACTCATGTTTTTGGAGAAACTTTTCTGAGTTTATAACGTGTAGCATAACATTACACACACACGCACACACACAAACATATATATATAGATACATATATATATATATATATATATATATATATATATATACAAAGGTAATTCAGTAAATAAGGTGAAATTTGTCTAAAAAGTTAGAACCGGTATTTATTTATCTCTGCTTCCCACAAGATAGAATTTGACACAAGGCCTTTCTTATAGTGGGGGATTATGAGAGAGGAAGGTCGGGCACGAGCCGAGACTCGTGCTCTGTTGGACTATGCTGGCTATTGGCTCACTGTGTCCAATGTAAGCCAGTTGACCCTGCTGGACTTAGACTCAGTAAGTACAATGTGAGTCCGGTAGGTATGCCTGCTCATAGCTTGAAATAGACCCGAAGGAAGGTCTAGTGCTGTGCTTTGCTTGTCATTGATCGTTCGTCCATTCGAAGGCGGCCCAGCCAAATCCGAGGGCCAAAAGGCCAGGAAGTTGGAGGCATCGTTTACAGTTGTGCCAATATTAAGGAAATCAATTGGGACAAGTCTTTTCATGTCCCAGAAGACTCTTAGCATGACTTTATTTACTAACCAGAGCCCAGTGTGTTTCCAGAACATGAAATTTCTTTTTTGATTCCGGTTCATAATAACAAACCCATGTTTAGCCCATATGTAAACATTCTTTTAACTAAAACACTCTTCTCTTTACATATACTTATTTGTCACCAAACATTATGACAGGCCTGGAGATATTAGTATGCTTAGTTTCATGGAAATACTATTGCAATAATGGAAATTTAACAATTACTTTATTTTTTTATTGTGCAAAATTTGATTATACTTAAAAAGCAAACATGCGTTAATTTAATTTCTCCGGTCATTGTCTCGATGCTCTTAAAGATATTGGAATGCCATGACTCTATAAATATAAACACCCAAGATTTTCTCTTGTTTTAATTTTTTTTATTTTTCCTATCTTTAAAGTTAAAGAGAAAGTTGTGCATTCCAACACTAAAGAAAGTTAGAACACTAAAAATGGTATAATTCTTTTACATAAAAAATTGTTTATCATGAAGTTTTAAATAGGTTAAATATTCAAATCGTAAAAATTTTATGTATTCATTTTAACTTTTTAAATATTGTTATATTTAAGGTAATTCAAAAAAATAACAATTGGTGCTTACAATTACAAAACTATAGTAGTATTATTTATCCAACCCCTCTGCAACTGGTAGTGTAGCATAGTCAAAATATGAATATGTAAAATATTCAGATGCATAGAAATCCCAAAACACAGACGACTTTCTTTAGTTCAGGTACGAAACGTATATCAACTTCTTGAATTTAGTTTTTCGACACGAGGAGAGAGAGACACAATTTTTACTATGCTAGCTGTTCCTACATCGTCCTTCAGTCATTCCCCAACTGGCTGCCCGGCCCAGAGTCAAAATCTCAACTCGCCTCGCCCAGAGTCAAATCTCAACTCGCCTCACCCAGAGTCAAATCTCAACTCGCCTCGCCCAGAGTCAAATCTCAACTCGCCTCACCCAGAGTCAAATCTCAACTCGCCTCGCCCAGAGTCAAATCTCAACTCGCCTCGCCCAGAGTCAAATCTCAACTAACTCCTTTTTTCAAAAATCACCAAAATTTCCAGCCCATCGCTTCCGGGCATGACGTCATTCACACCCCAGTCTCATTTCCTATCTGGGGCTTCTATTATGACATTTGTGATTGTCACATCCTCCGCGCACGAGCGTGAACACCTGCACTAAGAGCCGAATAGTTCAAAGCCTTACCAAACCGAATGATTAGATATGATTAACGAAAATGATTAAGTAAAAAAATCATTCCGTAATTATATAACAGTAGAATGTGACGCAAGATCATTTTTGCAGCGGAGTATAACTGATTTGAATTCAGTCTTCTTTCTCCTAAACTGGTTGATAAACCAAGGCTAAAGAACAATCTTTCCTAATATTTAGTCATAGCTGGAAAGAGAACAGATGGTTTCATGCCTTTTCCAAAGGCATTGACTCGAAGTGAAGCGCGAACAGTTTTGTCTTATGTGTGAGCTCGGGTTACCAATTCTATTTCCCACGACGGTAAACGTTACGTTAAGCGCACCTCTTCTATAGATGAGGCGTGATTAACGTTATGGTTATCTGTACGATGAATCTGAAGTGAATTGGAGCTCTTTTAGCGAGTTGAAGTTTCAATTCCCATTAGTATTTGTTTTACATATTGTTCAAAAGTACCGGAATCTCGCGTTAAATACCATATGCCGTGGGTTCCACTAAACTACTCATGTTATTGTGCTGGAACCAAGGCCCCTTTATGTTTTCGGTTACCCTGTAGATGGGGCTTCGAATATGCTTATTGTATGCCCCTTGCAGAGGTTTGAGCCCATCCCCACACAAACACACAAAGTGATGTCCTTGGTATGACACTAAACTGCATCTGATGGTGAGGCTTCAGTTCTTGAAATCAAATAAGTGTGTTGTACTCCTTACTTCATTGCATTTACTTCTAGATTTACTCTGACTCGGAGTGGTAGTACCTGTTAGGGTCCCATTTATTGGCCAAATAGATCTGTTTCAAAATTATTCATATTCGATAAAACTGTGATCCTAAGAAACAACTACACACAAAAATGTAAATATGAATATACAACGAATGTGATTCCCTAACCTCAAAGAACAAAATTTACCTACACAAGTTGACATGCCATTAAAGTTAATCAATCAATCAACTAGTCGTTATCGTCGTAGGAAATGGACACGGCGACACGAGTTCAAATCCTGGACGAGACTGATTGCATTTCACATAGCACTAATACTCTTGGGAAAGGTATGAATCCAATTATTCTCCCTCCAGCTATGGGTAAATAGTAGGACAGACTAGGTTCTTCAGCCTTGGTTAGGCAACTAGGCTAGGAGAAGGAAAACTCTGAATTCAAACCTGTTAAACTCCGCTTAAAAATTGACCTTGTGTCATATCCTGCCCGAGCGGAGGGGTTGGGTAAATAGTATCAACTAAAGCATTAAGTGTCAATAGAGCGATTTCAAGTCCGGAAATATTATGTGTCAATAGCTGTTTAAACTAAAGTGAGTCTAAAGTTTTGCGATATTCCGGTTCGTGCTAGATTACGGCGTCCATATCACGTAACCGAAGCTGTAAAAAGTGCCTGATTTTGTTGGTTGTACCGTGGTGGATGGTGCGGTGACATGTTATGCATTGCTCTGCTCCATGTGTGATTGAAAGTCGTGTATCGATGAACGTGCGACGTCGTCTGAATCGGAAAATGATGCTTTATGAGTTCGAATTGGGTCATAACACCACTGAAGTAACCAAAACCATTTGTCGTGTGAAGGGTGAAGATGCAGTTGATCGCAATACGGAAACCAGATGGTTAAAGAAACTGCAAGAACCCCGACGATCAGGAAAGGTTGGTCTAAAACTGTGGATTCCGAAACCGTGCTCACAGTCATAGAGGCCAATCTGGCGAGTAACACTGAGAGACAATCAGGAAGAACCCGGCATCTCAGAACACATAATGATCTGTCACCTTCCGGAGTTGCCGAATTGTACAGTCGGAGGAGATTAGAATACGCTGACTGTATCTCAGGCAGAGGATAAGACCTTTCCCCAAAAGGATTGTGGATGGTGCGGTGACACGTTATGCATTGCTCTGCTCCATGTGTGATTGAAAGTCGGGTACCGATGAACGTGCGACGTCGTCTGAATCGTAAATTTATATCATTTGACGCTAACCTACATCTGATGGTAAGCCTCCAATTCTGCCATTATTCCCAAGTTAAATCTGATCCAGGGTGGTAGTTCCTGCCAGGGTCCTATCTATGGGTGAAATAGATCTGTTTAAAAATTCATCGTATTCGATAGGACCGTGTGCCAAAAAAAAGCAATAACTAAAACAAAAACAACAAAAATGTATCTATGAACGTATATTAAGTTCAATTCTTAAACCTGTAAACATGAAATAATCTTAGACGGGTTGAAATGTCATTTAAATCAATCAAACGGTTTCTAATACAACTAGGTTTCGCTATATTCAATCCTATAATACAAAATATTGAAAAACTTTTGACTCTTTTATCATTAAGGTTTTTCGGACTATTGTCTTCATCTTTATTGTTATTTCCACAACGTTTCGGCCAATAACAATAAAGATGAAGACAATAGTCCGAAAAACCTTAATGATAAAAATCAACAAGCTTCGTCTCAGAAATTTAGACAACTAACTTTTGACTCATCCGAGTATCATATTCTAATCATTTTTTTCCCTCTATAAACGGTTTTTATTGTATGCAAAATGGCTTCCTAATTGTTTGTCTTTATCTATTTATCTCCTTCTGTTTTCAGGGCAAGGGAGAATTACGTACTTTTTGGTTAATTGATGAAATCAAAGAAGTGCGCCAACGAAGACTACGGAACACAAGACGCGAGAGAAACTCCCGGCCGCCCATGAACAACCAACCACACCCGAGGACCAATTCATGGAAACGCAATGCCTTCCACCGCAAGTCACGCGAGACGGAATCGTTTTGCTGCGAACCGTCATCTGTAGGCGGTAGCCCTGCCCCCGGCACAGCCGCTGTATCTACGACGATGATGAGCGCGGCTGGAGCGGTCACGTCCTCTGTAAACTCTTTGTGCAGTCTAAAACGGGACGGTAGCTTTTTTGATATAATTCGTGACATCGACGGTATCACTGGAGGCTCTGGTATGTTAAGCAGTGGAGGAGACGTACGGAACAAGAACGATACGTCACTAACAAACATTTCGATCGGTGCTGGGGAATCAAACATGGGTCGAGGACCATCAAACTCCACGACTTTCTGTCGTGCGTGCAGCGTCAAAGAGAGACGCTCGAACAACAAAGACTCGCCAACAAAATCTATGCGGACAGCTCCTTTCCAAATGCGCTTAAATAACGCCATTCCAACAATACGAGTGGCCAGTCCGGCCACCCTCGATACCTCACACAAGGAAAGTGATGCAGACTGTGCCTCGGAAAGAGACTGTCTTCTGGCGAAAGTTCCATTGCAGAAACGGTTAAGCTCTGGGGCAGTCCAGACACACCACCAGCAAGCACATGCACCCAGGGAGACCAGCAAAACGGCGACTGCATTGTCAACGTCAGATCTAATGTCGACAACGTCCTCGACGGTAACGACGACGACGCCGACCACGGCATCAACGTTAACGTCAACAGCGACGGCAGTGTCCCCAACGTCGGCGACAGCTCCACAGAACCAGTCATTTGCTGAGGGGACAGACAACTATGTTGAACTGACTTACTCAAAGCCAATGATTCGACCAACAGACAAGCTACCACACTCAACAGTTTCTGTTTCAAGTGGAGTCTAAAAGTTTCTGTTTCCAGAAATTTTGTCATGGGGACCATTACAAAGTCTCTCACTCATTTTCTCTCTCTCTCTCTCTCTCTGTCTCTCTCTCTCTCTCTCACACACACACATACACACGCACGCACTCACACACACACAAACTTTCTTTCATATTTTCTTTCTTTTTTATCTCCCTCGTTCTTCGTATCTATTTCATTTACATGTCTTAATTCTTCTTTATATATACATATATATAGGTATACATGCACATGTATAAAAACGTGAGAAACCTATCTACATAAACACACACAAACACACACACACACATACATACATACATACACACATACATACATACATATATATATATATTTATATATACGACATTTCATGTATAAAACATAGTAAAAACTCACGACTGAATTTTATGTAACCGATCTTCAGGTGAGCATGTATCGACACTTTTGAAGTTCATCCTCTAGAGTAGTCGATACATGCTCACCTGAAGATCGGTCATATGAAATGCAGAGTCGTAAGTTTTTACTACGTTTTATTCTCTTATAGTTGAAATTATGTGATATTGCCAGGCATTATTTTGGATCATAAAGTACTATATCTAACTGATTTAAAAAGTATTTAGCAGTAAATTGTAACTATATATATATATATATATACCAAGGCAATGGTGAGGTACTCTGTACTCGAGATAATAATTTTCCATATATATATATATATATATAAGTGTGTGTGTTGGAATGCAGGTAGCCATCTTGTTTCTGGTTGAGCGATACAAGATACTCCTTCTAAGTAACAAGGCTGCATTAAATCAGTTCTCTGTTCATTTGCTATTGTTTATATGTGACTTAGTGGCGTCTGATTTGATAATCTACTACTTCCATTTTAGTCGCCTTTCATAGGCTTATCTGCTGATGGGAAAGGCCATGAATATTTGCTGAGAATTTATAGACGGCCGACACACAAGAGATCCCCCACCAAACAATCCAACAAGAATTATGATAAAGCTCGTCATAAACGCTGTAAACCCTAAACAATAATCATATATATATATATATATATAACCTAAACCATAAAGGCAATAATTATTCACTCAGACACACACACACACACATATGTATATATATACAAGTGTGGGTGGGTACAAGTGTGCTGAGTGTGTGTGTGTTGAGTGTGCGTGTCTCGTATCACCTTGCAACGTAATAAAATCTTCACACCATAAATATAGTTAATAAGCCATTTTTCCCCTATTTCCGTTTGATGATTGTTATCTATATCAAACTTTAATTTTAATATTCTAGGTTTTAAACCTGCGTTGACATAGTAGCAAAAATATATAGCATATATATATATATATATATACATATATATATATATATATATATATATATATATCTTTACTGATTCTATAAATTGCGGCATCTACCAAGTGTGCTTCACATCTGTGAGCATATATTAGCAGTATAATACAGACATTAACAGATATTAACACTAATAACTTCACACTTTTGCAGGCAGATAATATAACATTTTAATGAATTACAAGATAGTGGTGCTTGGAAATTGCGGAATATAAAATACGATCGGATATTTTCTAAAGACGTTGTGATAAGACAATATAATAAATTTATGTAATTTTGTAATATTATAAAAAAAACTTTAAAAACTCTTTCAAAAAACTCTTTAAAAACAATCTTTATACATGCAAGCAACCCCTGATGATGGCCTAAGAAAGGTCCGAAAGTGCTCAGGACAATTTTAGTAAATTCATACACCAATTCCAACCTGAAAAAAAAAGACACTTATCAGGAAACTTTAAAGGATTTTAATAAAATTATATAGACAAAATGTCTTCATTATTTAATCAAACATGCTTAAATGAAAGACTGCTGCCCAACCACACACACACACACACACACACACATATATATATATATATATATATGTGTGTGTGTGTGTGTGTGTGTGTGTGTGTGTGTGTGTGTGTGTGTGTGAATAAACAAATTGTTTTAAGAAGATTTTTCTTAAATCTAAAAGATGCTCATATGATGATCAATAGAGCTTAATAAAACCGCAGAGAAACTATGATCTCAGCTCGTCATGTCGGCTTCATTGCTAAAAGTTTCAGGTATTTGAAAAATATATAATTGTCTGAGTGTTTCCTCTGACGATTACTTTCTTTTTTTTAATTCAAATGCATAAACTTTTGCAATGGAGCCGATATGACATGGTGAGAAAACAATTTATTTTATATATATATATATATATATATATATATATATATATATATATATATATATATATAGTACACTTGTAAAAGAAGGAAGCAAAAATAAGCAAACAACACGATTAATTTCAATGTTGCATATTTTGATGAAGAAAATTATAGTGATATGTAAGTAGGTTATCCTTTTAATAAGTGATATGATTTTCAGTCATAATTATAAATATACTAGATGATATGAGAAAGATTTAGAATCTGCTCGTAGGGGTAATTTAAACGATATCTTATTCCAGAATAAAAATTCTATACGATAATGCAGAATTTATGAAGGAAAAGATTGTGTATTTAAAAGTATTCTGTGAAGAAAATAATAGGCTTTTGTTATTGAAAACAAAAACAAAAATACCTTTTAGCGAAATGTTGATTATCGGTGGGGTCTGCCATTGTTAAATCTTCTTTAAGTAAAAATTTATGGCTGGTAAACACACACACACACACACACACACACACACGTATATGTACATACACTTTTTTTCATAAGTATTTAAACAAATACACAATTTCTTCCTGTATGAGTTTTAAAAAAGTAAACTTACGTAAAAGAAGTCAAATTCTATTACAATCAATATATCATGGGACAAATCAAGGGTTTTTTTATTCTAAATCCTAAGTGTCTCCCCGAAATGGGTAAAATAGTATAATTAATGTTCTTCTACAAAGATGGCATCAGCATTAAATAACCCAGGAAGTTTTATATACCATTAAAACAGAAAAAAACCTGAATGTCTAGAACATTTTTCTTTAATAGATTTGGCATCAGGCCATATGTACGATAAGGATCATACTCAGTACTTGGTGACTACATGAGCAAATTTAAAAATACTGATATTTTATTTACATCCAAATAATAAGGTAAACATTTTGTCACAACAGAGAAGTAAGTTTGATCCCCTCTAGGTGCACCATACCCTTGGCTTCACGCCATATCAAAGCAAAGCTTTGTAAATAACTATAGAAAATTACGGTCATGAATATTTAAACAAGCGCAAAGCTGCTTTTTATTGGCAAAGATTGCAGAAGCCATTGAGGATTTTGAACAAGTGGACCCATATGAACTTATAAGCTGGATAACTTTTCAAAATAGCAATATGAGCTAATTTTTTCACTCACCTTGATCAGTTTTGAAGGAGGCTTTAGAATGATATGAAAAAAACTTCTTCACTTGTTGCTGGTTTGTTTTTGTTTTTCTACGTCTTGTTTTTGGTTTCATTCCTCACTTAACAGAGCGAAATCGAAGAAAATATCGTACAGAATAATAATAATAATAATAATAATAATAATAATAATAATAATAATAATAATAATAATAAACAAAAAAAAAGAGAATTTGCAAAATTGTCGACCTTGCTGTCTCGGCTGACCACAGAATAAAACTGAAAGAATGTGAAAAGAAGGATAAGTACCTTGACCTTGAAAAAACTATGGAACATACAATTGTAATTGGTGCGTTTGGAACAGTAACTAAAGGATTACTAAAGGGACTGGAGGACTTGGAAGTCGGCGGACGAGTGGAGACCATCCAAACTACTACATTATTGAGAACAGCCTGAATACTGAAAAGATTCCTGGAGACGTGAGGAGACTCGCTGTCGCTCAAACTCTAGTGAAAGACCGTCAGCTTACGCTGATGTGAAAAAATCTTATGAGTAAATAATAATTGAAGACCTGCATGTATTCCTAAGATTATCTATCAGTCGGGCGACCAATAAATTTACGTATTTTTCTAAGGGCATTTTATTTAATTCTAGCATCTAGCCTATCGTTAGTTTTTCCAATGTAGCGCGAACCGCAACTACACCTAAACAAATAAATAGGAGAATTATTATGATGAAGGAGAAGAAATATCTATCTATCTATCTGTGTATATATATATATATATATATACTTTATCTCCATTAATTTTTTTAAGGTTTTTTTTGGAGGGAAGTTGTGAGAATGAGATTGAAAGTATGCACAAACTTTCAAAAGTTCCTGAATATATTTATACGAACACTTTCAACCGATATTGGTCATAGTCAAGGAAAGGTGAAAGAACTTTGGATTTTTAGTAGACACTTTAATTCCTCTGTTAGGATACGAAAAAGATTAAAAACTAAACTGACATGACTTGTCTGTCATTCTAAAAAAATCAATATAAAAGAAATTACTTTCTAAATACACACACATACACTATATATATATATATATATATATATATATATATATATATATATATATATATATATATATATATATATTACGAAAAATACAGAAAATTAAATTGACAGGTTTTGCTATAAAAATGACTTCACCAGAAATCTTATGGTAAAATATGTCAGTTTAATTTCCCATATTGTTTTTTCTTTTCTCAAATCGTCAGATATTTTACAAACCTCATAAACACATACACACACACACACACATACACACACGGATATATATATATATATATATATATATATATATATATATATATATATATATATATATAAACTGCTATCTAAAATACTACACAATGTTAGATGCCTAATAGCTTCCTTAGAGAAAAGACATTGAGAAATTGATTTTGGAAAATGTTTTTCTTTTAGAAGGATTTCGAAATATGTGCATCAGATCTGGCAAGATCAGGAAAACTATGAGTAACTTAACAAATAACACATTTATTAATCTATCCTAATTCCCTGATCTTATAAGTCATATGACACTCACAGACACACACACAGACATATGTATATCTATGTATCATTTATGTAGTTATATATCGTATTCATTTATATATATATATATATATATATATATATATATATATATATATATATATATATATCCCATTTCACGGCCGATATGATGCAAGAGCACTTTTAGACAACTGTTCGCTAAAATTCATCCCCATTTCTAAAAGTGAAGCTTCTATATCTAGCCTCCTAAATTTGATACAAGCTGAACACGATGTATTAATTGTCGTCAATTATGATTTTTAGTCAACCTTATACAACTCTCTCTCTCTCTCTCTCTCTGTCTCTCTCTCTCTCTCTCTCTCTCTCCATATATATATATATATATATATATATATGAACATGTACTCTGTGTATTTGTATATATGTATACTCTAGGCTTCTTGGTATAAAGCCAAATATTGTTTTTCATCTTTTCCACTGGTTATTTTTTTCTTTAAATCTTCTTACATATTCATTTATACATTTTATCTCCTGTCATACCATCACCTTTCATTTTCTTAAAATTCTCAGTGAGAACTGTAAAAAGTTTTCTATTCAGACTGAGAAAAAAAGATGTCAACACAGTCGCCCTTTTTCTCTATAAAATTAGTTTATTCGTTGATATTCCTTCTCTCCCTTTTTTTTCTTAAGTTTATTTATTCAGCTTTTTGTCAACCTCTCAAAACTTGCATTTTCTCATTCCCTCGATCTAAACGTTTGTTGTTTGTTTGTTTGTTTGTTTTTTGTACTATTTTTTGTTATTTCTTTCTTGTATTGATAATGAAAATTTTTGATATATTAAACATTTATGTCTTTTTGCATCTTTCATACATTCCTTCATTATATTATCTTCTTCTTTTTTTTCATTTTTTCCTCTTGTTGTTTCAGTTTCTCCATTTCTTACTTTTTTTTTCTTTTTTACGTATCAGTTACCTAAACAATTTCTTCCTTCCATTCTATCTATCAGTCTATCTATCAATCTATCTTCTAAATCTCCCTTTTTAATTTGTTTCACTCTAATAATCTATTGGTTACTTTAAGCTTTTTCTTGTTATCTTTTAATCTGCCAATCGATTGGTCACTTAACCCTCAGAATACGGGTGGCAGGTATTTGTACTGTTTCCTAAAAGTACATATACCCGAGAGGTCTGAATTGCGAACAGGGGATTTATTTTTCCCTATCACAGCAATATAATTAATCACGCTGTTGAATAACAGATTACAACATTTTTCATTTTCAGCCAGGAATCCAGGATGGGAGGCCCACGGACAAAAGGAGCTCAAAATTCTTAGGGTTTACTCTTTTCCTTTACTTAGCTATCAATCTATCAATCCATTAGCTACTTGAATTATTTCTGACACTCTACTTATATATTACTTAACGGTTTTCCTGATCTCTTTCGAAATATTGATTTATCAGTTACTTAAACTTTTTTCTTCATTCCTCTCTTTCTATTTTTCTTTTGATTGTCTAATCCCTACATTGCTCTCTTTTCACCTAAAATTCTATCAGTTACTTATTTCTGTTCTTATTCCCTTTATATCCAGTGATCTATCAGTTAACTCATCCTTTTCTTATTCGCTTTCAATCAAGTGATCTATCGTCTACTTAGCCCTTTCCTTTCTCTTTTTCTATTAAGAAATATTTACCTAATCTTTACTTTCTTCGATTTCTATCAAGTATTCAGTCGGTTACCTAAATTTCTAATCTCTTTCAGTCAAGCAATCTTTCGGTTACTTAACCATATTCTTACTCTCTATCAATCAAGCAATCTTTCGGTTACTTAACCATTTTCTTACTCTCTATCTATCTAGCAGTCTTTCGGATACTTAACCATTTTCTCAATGTCTATCTATCTAGGAATCTTTCGGTTACTTAACCATTTTCTTACTCTCTATCAATCAAGCAGTCTTTCGGTTACTTAACCATTTTCTTACTCACTTTCTGTTTATTATCTGTTTGTTATCAAACATTTTTTCTCTCTTTCTATCCAAGAATCTGTCCGTTTTCTAACCTTTATTTTTACTCTTTTTCTATCTAGTATTCTATAGGTTACTTAACTTCTTTCTTAACTCTCTCCCTGTTTTGTAATCTATCGGTCTCCTAACTATTTTCTTACCCTATTTCTCTCTATCATTAATGGGTTATCTAACCCATCTCTTACTCTCGTTCTATCTTGTAAACTTTCGGTTACCTAACTCTATTCGTAGTCTATTTCTATTTATTAGTCGAAAGATTACCTCCTCTTTTTCCTCACTATATCTTTCTCAGTTACTTTTCCGCCATTACTTTGTATGTTTTACCTTTGATTCAGTCTTTTTCACTTGTTTATTTGCTTCTGAGCGTTCGGTTTTCCCCCTTCCCCTCTGTAATTTTGTCACCATTTTGTATTTTCTTTTGCTGCAACCATATTTCTGGTCCTTTTCTTCTTCTTTTTTTTTAATAGATTTCTAAGTTCTTTTCAAATGTACTTTATGATCCTTTTGCAGTTTCTTTTATCTTGCTCGATCCTTTTTTTTCTGTTCTCTTTGTTTTGTTTTGTTTTTTTATTGTTTTGTTATTTTTGTTTTGTTTTGTTTTGGTTTTCCTTCAAATTCCTTTCAACCTTTTACACACAGTCATCTACCCAACCAACCACACACACACACACACATATATATATATATATAAGAAAAAGAACTTTCAATGAAAAAAAACGAATGTAACTGAAAAATTAAACGACTGAAAAAAAACCTATGACCTTGAGTCGAGCGACCGAAACAAAATCTGATTTTACGGCTACTTAAAAGAAAAGAAAAGAAAAGAAAAGAAACATGAATTATGTTGAACTAAACCAAGGAATTGAAGAGAAGAAAAAAAACTAATAATACACACTTACAGATTGTTTATTCCCTTCTTTCATTTATAATGTGGTTCAATATTTTATTGTCTGACATTACGTTAATACGTATTACACATTTATATACAGGCCACATTGAAGTAACGGGTTTAGTAGAAAAATGATTAAGAAGGATTGACAACAAAAATGAAAAAGAAAAAAAGAAAAATGGAAATTTCTTGTACATGCGTAGAAATGCATTTCCGGTTGTAGATATTTTTTTCAATTTGCCTTTCTTCTCTCATAATATCAATGAAGAGCATGAGGTCTTGTTAGTTTGTGCATGTATGTAAATATTATGTAAGCATGCATGTATGTAAATATTTACAAATATACTAAATATGTACGTGCGAATTTTATTTGTTTGTAAATTTTTCCTCTTCATTTAAACTGTTTTCTAAATAATAAATTGTGAGTTGAAATTTTCTTTTTTATATACGAGGGTTACGGAAAGTTTTTGGCCCAACAGGGAGGAAATGACGAAACACCATAAAACATACAAGCTGTTCTTTATATTCATCCCGTAGTTCAGTAAATTTGGCACATAATCGTTTCTTTAACTCTTTCTCCCTAAAATAATCAATAATTTTATTTTAAAGTCATTTCTTTCTTGGTGAAGTCGAGAACCTTTCAGCAACCACTCGTAATATAAAATACCACATATATAGTCATCCACAGACTGACAGTTCCGTTGTATTACAATTCTTCTGTGTGGCAAGACACGCGAGATTCTCGAAGCTGGGATCGAAATTCGGCTGACTTATACGCCAGCCGTAGATTCTACCGCACAACCACGAAGGGATCTTAACCGCATATGTATCACTTTTTTGTTCTGTTTACATATATCCGCTTAACGGCTACAGAGAGTTCAATTCATTCAAAGAGTCTTACGCGAGTCATCATCATCATCATCATCATCATGTCGTGCCGCTAGCACGGATATCCCTGACCCTCTCTCCCCACTTCTCCCTATCGTTCATCGCCTCTGGTAGGTCTTCAAGGCTACATCCCGTATCCTCACAGAGCTGCTGTATGTATGTTCGAGCTGGTCGTCCTGCTTTTGCTTGGCCATATGTGGAGGTCCATAGGAGTACATCATTTATGAGCTCGTCCCTGCTTCTCCAGCAGTGTCCTGCATGTCTGGTTCGTCTAGCTTGGATAGTTTTCGTGATGGGAGGCAGGTGGCCGTATAGATGGTGCCTTGTGGGGTGTTGCCTCCAGGACTTGTTCAATATTGTTCGCAGCATTCTTGTGTAATTGCCGTCTAGTTTCTTCTCCAGCCGTTTTGTTAGCGTCCAAGTAGTGCATCCATACAGCAGTATCGACACGACCACAGCCTGGAAGAAACTGTGTTTCATTTTATCGGTCAGGTCTGATTTCCATATGATCGATAGCCTATCGATAGCTATCTATGCCTTCGTTAGCCGCGTGTCGATGTCCTTTTCGGTTGATGAGACGCTGCTTCCTAGGTAGGTGAATTTGTCTACTAGTTTCAGAGGGGTTCCGTCTGTTTGATTATAGTACATATATTCAGTTTTTGGTACATTGACATTGAGGCCAATGCCTGCGGCGGCTCGTTCCAAATTATGCAGTAGTGTTTCAGCTTGGTTGGGTGTATTTGCCAGTATCGCTACGTCATCGGCGTGGTCGGCGTCGGTAACCGTTAATTCTCTGGCTTTGCGAAATAACTCTATATGGCATTTGCTAAATAACTCCGTATGAAGAATTAGATCGCAGCTAGTCACTTTGCAATCATTACAGTCCATAAAAATTTACACCAATCAATTAAAATACTAATAATTACAATAAATTTAAAAACCAAAAACAGAAAACCTTTTGAGCAATGATTTTTTTCCAGAGTTTTATGGAAAATTTACTTCTATGAACATTAACATAATGTTACTTATGTGACTGACACTAAAACGATTTATCAATTTAAACATTGTAGAATACACCGACTGCTTCTCTGCAAAGAAGTAAGACCCCCCCTCAATGAGTGTACTGGATATGACACTAAACAATCTGATGGTGAGGTTCCAATAATGCTGAAGCTTTAGGGAATGCAGGTACCCCTTTATTGCCATCGTTCCCAAGTCCACTCAGGCCCGAAGCGGTAGCATCTATGAGTCAAGTAGAACTTAAACTATGTACTTATGCTAAATTGAATTGTTTGAAATAGAACTGTTTTTGACATTGAAACTATGTACTTAGGCTAAACTGAATTGTTTGAAATAGAACTCTTTATATGTATAAAAATGGATTTGGCATTTATAACCTGGTTGATGTGCCATAAAATCAAACCAAACCAATTTAAACATTTTTGTAATTATTCGAATAGTTAGTAAGAACTAAGCAATGATGTCACGTGATTATTTCATTTTCCCAAAAAGAAGAGTTCCCTATAAACCAGGTGACACCATACTTTTTAGCCCTAGGTCCCCAAAGATTAAGTCAGGTGGGTCTTAAAAAGTAAGAAAAACACAGCTGAATATACAAGGTAACAATAACAATTTATTTATGAGACATCTGATGTTGTTAGCAATCACAGAAAAATTTACTATCATGGTTATATGAAGAATTTGATAGGATGACATTAAACAAGTGATTATTTAACAGTTACGAAATCTTTGAATGTTTCATTTTGGAGAAAAACTATTCACAGCGTTATGTAGCTCCAAACATGCTCACTACAAGCAGAGAGAGAGTGATGATGGTGGGGGAATCGTCTCAATGGAAACACATCGTTCTTATAGAAATCGAGGATGTGGCCAGCCAAAAGCTTAGACTTCAAATCTTCTAAACATTGAAGATCAATGAGTTCCATCTACAGCTGTAAATGGTACTTCATAGTCACCATCAAAGGTCGAAGAGAAAATTAAGTTGGGTAAAGAGCCGCATGGATGGGCCTCGAGGGTCGCATATGATTCGTAAGCCGCTGGTTACGCCCCTTGATATAAACATAATCAGTAATGCTTAATTATTTGCAAATGAACTTTTTGATAATTCCTTTTTGATGCGGGGGATATAAATTCTGTATTATAATATTGGTCTTGCAGCCACGTAGCTTCCTGCTAACTCTCATATTTCTTAATTAAGACCCCTCTCAATGAGATACGATTTTCCTCATGAGCATCTAAAGATTTTTACGTTATAATCTAAGCTTGGGTCAAATAAAACTGCATGCCAAATCTTAACAGGTCCCTAAACCATTCAAGGTGAATAAAACTAGATTCTGCATTCTTCACTCGTTCCTCACTTTAAAAGATATGAATAGCTTGCTGATTCCTCCAGTGGAAATCAACTTACATATTTAGCTTACACTTTAGGCTTAATACCTTTTTTTAGTGATTCAGCAAAATAAAATAATCACGGAAACTGTTAAACTGTGGTTTTTTCGATAGGATATAGTTTTGTGCTGATTTTCTCTTAAACATTCAACAGTATTTTTGTAATATAGTGTTATAATACGTTAAGTACACGCCTCCACTGATAAACCTATGTTTGATTTAAACTCAATAAGTAATGCTTAATTAAACCCAATTTGTAATGTTTTATTTAAGCTCAATTATAATGTTTGATTTAAAAACAATGAGTAATGCATTATTAAACCCAATTATCAATGTTTAATCTAAACCCAATAAGTAACTATTAGTTAGTTATGTTTGATTAAACCAAATTCGTAATGTTTAAGTAAACTCAATTAGTAATGTTTAATTTAACCCATTTAGTAATACTTAATTACACCCAATTAGTAATTAATCCAATTTAGCTATGTTTATTCTCAACTCTATTACTAATGTTTAATTAGTGATGTTTAATTAAATAAGACAATTTTAGTGGAAGAATTCTTCTTTTTTTTCTTTATTTTGAAGTTTAAAACTAAATTCTGTACACTTAGTTGCTTTGCAGTAACATGTCTTCGCATGGATTTTTCTTATCATTAGAGACAACCTCTCAATGAAAGATTCCCATTTGGATTATTCAGTCTGTTAAAACCTTCCCCAAGGTTCAATTTATATGCATGCTAAATTAAGTAGGTCTACACCAAACCATTTATCATCTGTAAAGGATAGGCAAACACTCTTCCTCCAAAAATACACATAATTGCAGACGTGCATCTTTAGCGAAGGTTCGAATATCCCAATATCAAACACCTAACCCATGCCACGCAGCCAGGTCTGATCAAACTCCGACGACGTGCTTCTTCTACGATATCAGTCTTTATGCATTTCACCGGTAAGTTTGACACGCAATCAACTGATCGGATTAAGTTTCTGGTTTCCGGTTTAATAACAGCACTTATTTAATCAAGTAAAAATCTTTCCAGTTCCTAGTGCGACAACACACCACAATTATACCAGTGGCGCTAAAGAATCCAACAGTTATGATAAGTTAATAATGGAGAATTTTTTCCTCCGGGCTCTCTAAGTTCATGGCTCTGGTCTCAGAGCTCATGGTTCGTGCTCGGAGCTGCTCTCCTCTTTCTCCATGCTATCCATACTCAGAGATCTCTATGGTTCAAGGCTCCAGACTTGGTATTGCTTTTTATGCTCAGGCCTCACGGCTTGTGCTCGGAACTGATCTTATTTTTAACCATGCTGTCCATGCTTTCCATACTCGAGGTGTTGTATAGCCATGACCACCATGCATACACATATACATGTAGAATCATAACGACGACACAATAAAGACGAGCGACACAGTTCTTTAGAAAAATATACCTCTCACTTTATTTGAAAGGGTTCGAACAGGTATTACTGTGTGAGAGGTGAGTTGACGCTGAACAGAACTGCAACATATTGACTCCCGCTCTTATGGCCGTAACAGCGTTTCTTTCCTGTTCTTCTGGGATGCTCAACCGGTGGCCTGGGGGACCAGTCTCTCTGGGACATGTTCCTTATTCCAGCATCTTCTCTCCAACTCACTGAACTTCCTGTGCGCCGAGTTATATAATAATTTGACGCCCACTCTTCTTCCTGCGAGCGTCACAATTTCGCACTCAATTCAACCCGTTCACGGTCAAGGTTATATCATGATATTCCTCGACCGGATGCACCTGTTATTTACACAGGTGCATTTCCTATTTTACCAGCTTGGCTGGGGTCAATATGTTACAGAGGTTCTCCATGTTCATTTAAGGCTCCGGGCTCCATTTTGCTCTCCACGCTCATTATGCTCAGTGCTCGAAGCTTTTCTGCCTTTTTCTTCATTCTTTCCATGTTAAGCCCTCTCCATGTCTGTTCAGTGCTCGGAAGCTGCTTTCCTTTTTCTACATGTTCTCTATGCTCAGCCCCTCCATGCCTGTTCAGCGCTTCATAGTTGTGCTCCGGGCTTACCTGAGCTTATGCACTGACAGCAGGTACATGGAGCAAATATAGAGCTACCCTGATCACCAAAGTAGGCCTACATATGTATGGAGGTACTCGTAGTGTAACGGCTATCGTCGTAGGAAATTGACGCGGCGACCCGAGTTGAAACCCAGGATGAGGCTGGTTGCATTCCACCAAGCACCTTTGGGAAAGGTATGAATCGGATTTTTCTCTCTCCAGATATGGGTAAATAGTAAGGCAGACTGGGTTCTTTAGTCTTGTTTAGGCAACCAGTTAAGGAGAAGCAAAACTCTTAATTCAAACCTGTTAAACTCCGCTAAAAAAATTTATCTCATGTCACATCCTGTCCGTGCGGAGGGGTTGGTAAATACATACATATGTGTGTGTGTGTGTGTGTGTGTGAGAGAGAGAGAGAGAGAGAGAGAGAGAATTCTATGATTCATTCGAGCGTGGTCCCCACTCCTATCATGTCCTTGGTATGACATTAAAGGTTATGAACTTCCCACTCAGAGGAGTTTGGAATATTCCTTCATTGGCATTGTTACCAAGTTCACTCTGATCCAAGTCGTTGTATTTGTTAGGGACCCATGCGTTTTAAATGTAAAGACACGCTTACTCTACTATAAACCCAAATTGATTTTAAGACTCTGTCCAAATGTCAGCGAACTCGGCAAAATGTAGTTATTAGTATTAGATAGAAATATCTGAAACCATATAACTGTATGCAAAATATCATTATTATCATTATTATTATTGTTTACTCCTTTAGATTTTTTCACATCAGTGTTAGCTGTATTTAGTTCAAACTATATAATTGTTGGTAAATTATTACTATTAGCTAAGAGTATTTGATACCATACAAATGTCTGCAAATTATTTATATCAAGGATACTTGATATCATATAACGGTGCAACAAATATTTTAGAAAAATAAAAAATGTGAAGTTTTAAATAAATGCAATGGGAAATTGAAATAATAGTTATGATTGCAATGTGAAATTTAGATCTCTCTCTCTCTCTCTCTCTCTCTCTCTCTCTCTGTTAACGTTTCAAAATGGAAGCTTTTTTGACGGAATTAGACAAGAGTTGAAGTAAATGCAAGATTTTTTTCCTTCCCGAGGTTATTACCGGCACAGCACGTGGCAGTTGAATGTAATTCTAACACCTTCCAAGCATTTACTGATATCTGTTCGTTTCTTTATTTGTGCTACCAAGAAGATAAGTGATCCAAATGATGGCAAATGTGCTTGGTTTGTTTGTTCGTTTGTTTGTTTGTTTGTAATTCAGTTTATTTTTCTTAATTCCTTTTTAATACCGGAGCAACGACAGTTCCTCGAAAAGCTCGAGCATTTCCATGTAGAGAAAGTTGTCGACAATCCTCAATTACCAGCTGACAATGAAGGACTTTTTATGTTGTCCAAACGGAGGCGCCTCGCGAGGTGTAACAGTTAAATATTGCTCGCCCAGTCGGCAGAGGCTATAAAATACACCAACTGTACCTCTGCATAGGGGTAAGAACCCCCCCGACCTAATCTAGTGTCCAAGATATGAAACTAAACAATCTGATAGTGAGGTTCCAATAATGCTGAAGCTTTGGGGAATGTGGAGTACCCCTTCATTGCCATCGCTCCAAGGTCCACTCTGGTCCGGAGTGGTAGCTCCTGATATGGTCCTATCTATGGGTCAAATAGAACTAAACTGAGTAGTTATGCTAAACTGAATTGCTTGAAATAGAACTGTTTAGACATGTCAACTAAGTACTTATGCTAAACTGAATTGCTCGAAAAAGAACTGTTTTGACATTTAACTGTATGTGGACGAAAACTATACTTACACTAAACTTAATTGGTTGATTTATTACTGTTTAACTCAAGTATATAGCTTGAAATAGACATTATTGGCATAAATATTAGAGTGTTCGCCAATGGCCTCGGAGACCTGGGTTCAATCCCAGGTCGAGTCATACCAAAGACTCAAAGAATGGTACTTGGCGCTATCTTGCTTAATACTCAGCATTATAAGGTAAGGATCAAGGGTAAAGTGGAGCAATCCAGGGAAAGGAGTAGCGCCCTCCCTAACAACTCGGGGTAGTAGCTATCGAAAAGGGATCCTTCTGGTCACCCTCGACTACGTTCGCCAACTTACTTATGCTTTACTGAATTGTTTGAAATAGAATTGTTTTGACATTTAAACTACGTACTTCTGCAAGACTGAATTGTTTGAAATGGAACTGTTTTTGTATGCTAAGCTGAATTGTTTGAAATTGAATTTTTTATTTGTGTAAAATTGGACTTGGAATTAAATAACCTACAAAAGTTGATATGCCATAAAACCCAAACAAACAAACATCCTACAGCAAACGAATCATAATTATTAAACCTTTTGATAAGTATCATTATCATCATCAAGGCGTGCTGACAGCATGGATACTATCGATACTATCGATTCTCTTGCCATCCGTCCCAATCGGTCATCGCTCCAGACAAACCGTCTTAACAGAATCCAGTATCCTGATAGAACAATAAAAGTAAGATTTTACTGGATAGCCAGCTTTGGTTTATCCATGTGTAGGAGTCCTTAGGAGAACGTCATTTATGAGTTCATCCTTTTTTCTCCAACAGTGCCCAGCAGATCTTACTTGTCCGACTTGAATGGTTTTTTTCGAGAGGTACTATTTACCAACCCCTCCGCTCGGGCAGGATATGACACAAGGTCAATTTTTAAGCGGAGTTTTCCTTCTCCTAGACTAGTTGCCTCACCAAGGCTGAAGAACCTAGTCCGTCCTACTATTTACCCATAGCTGGAGGGAGAATAAGGGGGTTCATACCTTTCCCAAGGGTATTTTTTTCGAGAGGTAAGTGTCTGTATAGTTGCTGTTTTGTAGGGTGCTGCTTCCAGGAAGTGTTCAAATCAACACACAGCATCATTGTATAGTTCTCACCTTGTTTTTTTTTAGTAAATAATAATGACTGACTGTGTTCAAACATGTTTTACACCTAGCGAGTTTTTCACACTAACGTTAGCGGATGGTTTTTCACTGGATTCTCAGTGATAGCAAGTCTCCTCAGGTCACCAGGACTCTTCTCAGTATTCGGGCCGACCTCAACAATGTTGTAGTCTGAATGTTCTCGATTCACTCTCAGTTATCCTGAGATGCTCTTTTTTTTTTCATCTCCACATGTTTGGTGGGGTCTGCTTCGAATATTCCCAAGTATTTGTAGGTTTCCTTTGGTTATCCATTTGGTCTTTCCTTTGGTTATCCATTTGGTCTTTCCTTTGGTTATCCATTTGGTCTTTCCTTTGGTTATCCATTTGAGCATACCTGTTTCTTCTAAGCATCTATTCATTTCGATAGCCAGTCTGTTGTGGATAGAAAGTACGTTTTTAACCAGAATCCAGGTATGCCATCATGACCGAGAGATTTTCCCATTTTTTAGTGTTGCTCTGAGTGTCTCCAGGCGTATTTTTGCCTTAGGGCCTTCTTTAATTCCTTGTAACTCTTTTTCGACGTTGTTTATCCATTCGGCTTTTCTGTTCTTTCCGTTCCCACATTTTGCTCCAAAATTGTCTTGCTTCCTTTGCATCAGGTTGTTGGTTGTCTTCGTACATTCTCCACCCACTTCTAAGTAGAATTTTCCTTCGTTGTCTTGGAATGTCCTGTTTTGTCTGTATTCTTTGATCCTGCCTTGATATCTTTTAAGCTTTCCTTCTTTCGCCAGTGCCTTCTGATTTATCTCACCAAGTTATATAGTTTGTTTTGCTTGCTGTGTTGCCTTTCTCTTTTCATCCCAATATATTCTCGCGTTTTTCCTCTTTTGAGCATTTTATCCGTGTTTCCACTCTAATTTTCCATGCAGGTTTTGAGTTTCTATTTGCTTTCTATAGTGAAACACCGATTTTATCACAGACTAATTTCGCTCCGGCATAGACCAGCTCGTTTAATTACATGATGCTATTCGTTAAGATATTTGTTCATCATTTGTTCATTTTTTCTAGTTTTTACCTTAACAGTTTTCTAGTCTTGGTTCTTGAGAGATGGTATTGTGGTGTCCTTTTCAGACATAATTCTCTCATTATCTCTACATTGAGTTTTGTGTGTTAGGGTTTTTTCTGAGGTGTTGGGTTGTGTGGTGTTTCGATTACTATTAATTATGTTTCAATTCGATTAGAGGGTTCTTGTTTTTCAGCATTTAGCGTCTCGGTTTCTATATTAGAATCTTGTTGACATGTTTCCCTATTTATTTGTTGGTATATTTCTAATATTTCTATGTCAGAAAATCAACATTTCTCAATTATTGTCTTAGCTTGGTCAGCAAATCTTAATCTTATTGTCTTTAATCTAGCGCAGATTTCAGTCACTCTTTTTCAATACCCTCTTTATGTAAGGTTTCTCCTAAAATAGCTGTTAAGTGTTTTCCCTAGTCCATATTCTCCGTTGAGGTCTCTCATTTGAGTGGTTGCTTTGTTCGTCTTTTTTGTACCAGAAAAAAGAACATCCAGCATTCGTAGAGTGCCGTAGGTGCCCCATGTTGGCCATCAAGAGAACACCTACTGATCATAGCCCACAAACCTAATGTCTGGGCCTCACGTTGAATTATGTTTTGATTTCTCTTTTTTTTTTTTTTTTTTCATGGGTATTATATTGAAGCTATACCAGACCCTGTGATTGTTTATTATCTGTTCTCCTGTCACAAAAGCGTCCATGTACTCTTAAAGAAAAATTTTCGCTGTAAATTTAAGTTTGAACTTAGTTAAAATCCCGAATGAACTCTTTTATTTTTACTTTGCTTGTTATATTTGCTTATAACTAATATTTGAGTTTTAAATTGAGCTATTTTGTGGTATTCTTGCATTGTGATTTTGGCTTGGCTCTTTAAGAATGTAATATCATTTGTGTCTTCTTGTTACTGATTTGTGGTTTTGATTAAAATGTTAGTCACTTGACTACCTTCATTCTTTTGTATTACTCCCATGTTAACTCTTCACTTCTGACCACCCCTTTGCTTTTTTCCCCATTTTAATCAGTCCACCCTCCAAGTATCATATTAAATTTACATTCACAACCTTTTGTATTCAGAAACAAACAAAGTACAAAAAATTAAAAGGAAAATCAAAAGCTAAGGCATGCAGTTCCTTTCGATAATGTAGCAAGAGAACTTTAAAAGAATATTTACCCGTCGATTTTTTCGTCCTTTCCGAAAATTATGACAGATAGTACAGCAGACATTTTTCCTCTTTATCAATTATTATTACATAGAAATAGTTACTTGAAACCATATGATGGTGTTTAAATTATTAGTATTATATCAGAATACTTGATACCATACAAATGTGTGCAAATTACTTGTATTAGATAGGAATACTTTATATCCTATAAAGATCAGTAAACAAATGATTATAAACAAACGAAAAAGTTCAATAAGAATGCAATTGAATATTGATAATAAAGTTATTATTACCATCAAATATATACAAATGAATCAAATTCCGGGTTTAGATAATTCATAAGGAGTTGATATGCCGTTGAACAAAAGAACCAACAGTTATTTAGTGAGAGTTTTTTGCGCATAGTTATATGACATCAAGTATTCCTATCTAATACTAATAATATTAAAGCTTCAAGTACTTATTGCTATCTAATAACAGTCATTTTTTACACTCAGTTATATGCTTTCGAGTAACTAATAAGTTAGCGACCATAGTCAAGGGTGACCCGAAGGCTCCCTTTTCGATAGCTACTACACCAAGGTGTAGGGGAGGGCGCTACTCCATTCCCAGGATTGCTCCACTTTTCCCTTGAACCGTACCTTATAATGCTGAGTGTTAAGCAAGGTGGTATCAAGTACCATTTTTAAAGTCTTTGGTCTGACTCGACCTGGGATTGAACCCAGGTCTCCCGGGCCATTGGCGAACACTCTAACCGCTGGGCCAATGTCCCGGTTTAATAATAATAATTGTAATAATGTCCCGGTTTAATAATAATAATTGTAATAATTAATAAATATACTATAGCTTCAGATAACTATTCCTAATCCAAGTTACAGTTACATCTATTCGTATGATTTGTTAGAGGGAAGGTAAGTGTTCGGTACAGTCGCTGTTTCGGGGGTGCTGCTTCCAGGATTAATTCAAAGCACCATTCTTGTGTAGTTTCCATCTAGATTTCCATCTGGTTTTGTTTTATTTGATTTCTTTGTTTAATGGCATATCAACCATCGTGGGCTATTTAATAACAAAGTCATCCTAGTAGAAGGACAGTGAGAGTTCTATTCAACCTGTAGCTGGAGTTCTTACCTTTCACAGAGGTGTTAATCCGAAAGGAAATGAAATAGGGCTACTAGAATTCGAAATCGCTTACTACGATACCATAGCCCAGCACGTTACCCACTACACCACGGAAACTCCTCCGTCAAGATTTTCTTCTGGCGTTTAGTCAGAGTCAAAATTGTAAAAACATACTGTAGCACTGATACGACTACATCATGAAAGGATTCCCGTTTTATTTTACGTGGTACCCTCAGTAAGTTTCCGGGCTTTTTTTTACAGGCATTTAAAATTGTTGTAGACTCTTGAAAATTCAGTATGTTATTGCTATACATGACAGACCAATTTTTATGATTTCAGTTTCAAATGAACAGCTACAGCAAGAATTGGAATACGCCCTACTAAAGCCTGATTGTCACAGCCGGTGATTTTCAAAAATACAATCTGGACGTGAGGAAGAACGATATACAATAAAATTCTGTTTTAAACTTGGAAAAAATGCAACAGAAACGTGTGGAATGCTTCAGACTGCTTTTCTACCATCTTGCATAGATCGAGCATCAGTTTTTGAGTGGCATAAGACATTCAAGGAAGGCAGGGAGTCTTTGAGGGATGATGAGATGTGTGGGAGGAGTAAGGAAATCAATACACCAGAGTTGATTGGCCAAAGCGATAGGGTTAGGGTTACTATGTTGAGGTTTTAAGGAAGTTCAGGAAGAGTTTCGGTTGGAAGAGGCCAGCACTCTTCAAATCGAGTCAGTGGTATTTCCACCAGGACAATGCACCAGTCCACAACACCATCCTTGTCACAGACTATTTGACCAAGATGGGTATCAATACACTTCCTCACCCTCCCTATAGTCCAGACCTTGCTCCTTGTGACTAATGATTATTCCCTAAGCTCAGAGGTTGTCGTTATGAGGCAATTAAGGAGATGAAAGAGGCTGTGACGAAAGTCATTGACACGCTCACACAAGATGAATTCCATGAGGCCTTCCAGAAGTTGTTGGAACGGTGCAACAAGTGCATTGCAGCCGGAAGAGATTACTTCGAAGGGGACTAGAGTTTCATGCGTGTACTATCAATAGAAGTGCCCATACGAAAAAAGTCTGGAAACTTATTTAATGATCCTCGTGTCAGAGAAATCAGATTTAGATATTGTCCATTATCTGTCAATAGTAGCCTACAGCCTACACCTTTTTCTCTGCGTACGCGTCTTCCATAGATAAGATTTTGCTGCCGAGATATATGAACTGCTCAACTAATTTTAGAGGTTTGCCATTTAGTGAAATGGCACCATCTTGATTAAAACACATAAACTCTGTTTTAAAAGATTATTTTCAGGGAAAAGAAATTAGCATCAGCTTAGTAATGCTTTTGTAAATTTGAAATTCAGTCATAATGGGAAGGATTAGGATCAAGCATTGGTTTTTATTACAAACAAAAGAGAATTCTACAAATGAATAATTTCGTGACCCAAAATCCTCGCCCGACCTAGACTTGACATTAACATTTCTATTCGGTTAAATACAGTATTAATAATTTCGAAATTTTTTTTTCTTTTTTAACAAATTCTACATGTGTTCAATGCTCATGTTTTGTTTTTTCTTTTCTTTTTTTCTTTTTTTTTTTTTTTTTTTTTTTTGCGGCACAGCAGAACTCTGCTGCTGCTAATGGATTTTATTCTCTGGAGCTTTAAGAATATCCAGTAGTTCAGTCATTCTGCTTCCATTTCTCCGTGAATATGGATAACAATGATAAGCATTATCTTTTCACTTTTCCAGCCGCCAACTCTGTATCAAATATTTATCAATCTCCATTCCAGTAGCCTTTTCATATATATATATATATATATATATATATATATATATGTAATAAAGTTTGGTATATTTGGGAATAAAGAGTGCTCAATATTGGTGATAGAGCAGAGATAATTAAGTTATAATAAAGGTAGACACAGTCAACGGAGAATGGTGACTTTATGATCGCATAGTCGATAAACTAACAGTCACCAAACCAAGCGTCACTGACTCTATGTCTATACTATTCTAATATATATATATATATATATATATATATATATATATATATATAAAGTATAATCCATGGTTATTAAGTAGTCTTTTCCATAACAGAAGATTAGATATCAAAATTCAAACATTTTAATCTCTACTTTCAGCTTCATAAATATGCTAAGATATCCATGAATTTGAATGCTTGATATATATTTATGATATTACAAAATAGACCCTAAGCTACATTCCAACGACTTTTCGTCCATTTTATAACATACGTTTAACAGCTCTACCATTTTTGGCATACAGCAAGCTTTTTTTTATGTTGTTCCTCTCAAAAATAAGATGAGTTGTAGTTAAGTTAGTGACATACTGGTGGTCGTTGCACGTGTGGCGTTTTTTCGTAGGCTCAGTCGTATTTTTGCCGTGACTATTCAGTGATCGGAGGACACACCCTCGAAAGAGTAGTATGCCTCGCAATTCATTGCGCTATTTTTCCATTTCTTGTTTATAAAGACGTAGTCTGTCGGTGCTTTACTATTGTTCGCGTATGTGTAGGTCCATAATTTTCCCTCCCTTTTTTTGATTGTTTTTTTTTTTAGGCATGTTGATCTATTTTACTGGAGAGATCAGATTTTCATATTGTCGATAACCTGTCAATAGAAGTCCAAGACAAGTACATATGGTTAAATCATGAATAATTTCCGTATTTTAAAAGCTGCAACTGTGTATTTCAAACTTCCAATGTTTTAAACGTAAGCAGTAATTACGTGATTAAAAAGTACCTTCATCGGTCATTCTTATTTAAGTAGTGAAAACGTTGCTGATTCTAATTTAACTAGAATACACCCGTCAATAAGCACGTTTGAATTTTATATAAAATATCTTTTTAACAATCCAAATTAAAAAGATTTCAGAATCTAAAAAGAATAAATCAATAAATGAAAAGTATCTCGTATGTTATTGTAATAAAAAAACACAACTTTCACGTTGCAAATTTAGAATTATCAGAAATATCAAATTAACTGTGTCGGTAATAAATGGAGACTCTCTCTCTCTCTCTCTCTCTCTCTCTCTCTCTCGTTGCTGTCAATGTAGATTCAAAAGATACATAGCCAAGCAGACGAACTCAAAAACTAAAGAAACCGTTCCGTTATGACGTCAGTCTGCTTTCCCGACAACTTATCTACTTTCTTTTCCTTTCTCTTTCGATGTTGCAAGCCACAAATCACATGATTCGTTCTTTCTTTTTCACATTATTTTTTCTTTCTTTAAAGATTACAACAAAAAAGACAGAGATCTTACCTTCTGTTCTTCTTTTCTCTCTTTCTTTTTGTTCTCAAGTATGACTGCTGATTCGACAACTTGTCTGCTTTCTTTTCTTTTCTCTTTCGATGTGGCAAGCCACAAATCACATGATTCATCCTTTCATTCTTTCTTCCTTTTTTTATTTTCTTTCTCTCTTTTATTAAATATTATTCTTACAGACATACAGATGTACACAGAGAACGCTACACTTGTGTTTTATATTATTAGGAGATTTATGATCTCACGTCCGTAAAATGGAAGAACCGAGAAGGCATATTCGACACGTAACGTTATGGGTGTTTAAAAATTACAAAAACACAACAGAATCAGTGAAGAAAATGTTTATGTTCAAGGTATCATTACGAACCGCCAAATTCGAAACTGCTTTTCAAAGTTTCGTTCCGGTGATAAATCACTGAGATGAACGCAGACGAGGATGTTTATCCGATCTTAATCCAGACGCTTTAAGAGAATTGGTTAAATGCATACGAGTTCTTGACCTCAAATCATCCCAAACTACTATCTGCCACCACTTGAAAAAGATAAGAAAAGTGAGAAAGCTCGGTGTTTAAGTTCCTCATACTCTTAATGAGAATAAGGAAGAATATATATCCAAATTGACAAGTTTTCTTTCAAGGCAGAGAAATTACCCATTTCTCAAGAATATCGTTACAAGTGGCTTAAAGTAGGGGTTTTTTTTATCCAATGCTCAACCCAAAAGGCAGTAAATTGACAGGGATGAATCTCTGAGGCCTACTCCAAGGGAGGAAATTCATGGAAGAAAAGTTATGTCGTATGTATGAGGGAATCATCGCGATATTATTCATTTCATTTTTGTGTTTAAAACCGCAATCAAACTTTCATTGCAAACTTATACTCTCAACAGCTACAACGTGAATCCTCTCAGAAAAAGTCACGTACTCATCAGTAGGAGGAATTTTGTGCTTCTCATCAATGACGCAAAGCTACCTTCAGCAAGAATCATGCGGAAAAAACATGTTGGATTTAGGCTTCTTTGTTCTGTCTAATCCGCGATATTCACCAGACCTTATACCAAGTGATTTCCATCTTTTTCGTTCTCTACATGATGCTCTGAATAAAAAAAAAATGTTTCTCCAAAAGATACGTAAAAAGGTTCATAGAAAACTACATGAACTGAAAACCAGCTGAATTTTAATTGAGATGTATCACCCAACTACCTGATAAATTGCAAGAAGTGATTCAAAATAATCGTGAATATATTATTCATTGAAATTAATTCATTGTTAAATCATTTATGAATTAGTTATATTTTACTAAAACGAATATTATTTATGACTCAATTCAATATATTTATTAATCCATAATTCTCAGACAACTTGCACTTTTGGATACTAATAACAGACTTTCGTTTTAAGAATAGATATGAGATATATAAGTGTGTGCGTGCGTGTATGTGTATAAGCGAGACAGAAAGAAGAGGAGTAAACAATGATGTCGGGGAAAATCCGGCGATTAGTCTTCGGAGAGTATTAGACGGGCTCGGAATCTTACAGTCCAGTGTGGTTTGTCACCTTCACGACATCGGCAAATATATCCGGAGATGCCGAATTGTAACTCACATTACCAAAATATTGCAAAACTTTTGACTCACCCAAGTATCTCATTCAATTTTACTTTTTAGTAAAATAAAAGCAGAACAATGTTTGTTGTTTTTTGTTGTTGGGTTTTTTTTTTCAATTCATTCGGCACAAGTTTTTTTTTTTAACTTTTTCTTTTTCTCTTCGTTTTTTTTTTTTTTTTTTTAAAGATTCCAAAAGAAATTGACTATTGTTTAAACCTGAAGCGAAGGCATGTCAGATTTCAAAGGGTGTTTTCTTTCTTGAGCCAATAAACATTTATTCTTTGGTATCAGAGTCTCTTTTCTGTTATGTTTTATTTTTTATTTTTATTTTTCTTTTTCTTTTTTTATAAAGAATGTTTCGACCTTCGAAATCGCAGAACAACAAGCGTTTTGAAATTTTCACACAATTTCCTTTTCCACTCAAATGATGTATTTTGTATGGTAGTCTAAAAATAATTTTAACAAACGCAGCATCTGTTTCTGTTGTTTCAATCTTTCTGGCCTTGGCTAAAACATTAATTAACTATTTGTCACGATCAACATTTTTGTAGGGACAAAAAAGTAACTTACAGATTCCATAATCACCTGACTGAATGATTGAGGATGCATATTTTATTGTCTCCAAAAGATAAAACCTAAGAAATAATTTTCGTCCTTTTCCTTTTTTTTTACCTCGGTTTGTCACTGCATATTAAATCCTAAGAAGGTGTTATACAAGTATTAGAAGCGTGTAGTATTAGAAAGCATGATGTATGTGAAACAAGACGGACAAATTTAAAACGGATCAATTGTGTGCTTCACCAGAAGCTGAGCGGAGGAGCCTCATGGGTCAACTGGTAGGATCAAATAGTTCAGGTTGAAAACTACTGCAACTCCTCTCTTTGGGTGGCGTCTTTTGATGAGAAAAATAGCTACCGAAAGATAACTATGACTCCGATTCAAGTCTGACGTTCAAACCGTATCACCCTACACCCGGGTCATCTAGGGGTACGTCCTGCTGAGATAGGAGCTCTAACCCCAGTGTTCGAAAAATCAGCATGTTTAAGTGTCAATTTATCTTCACAATTAATGTCTGAATTTTGAGCCAGAAAATTTTGTTTGCATGTTTAATTAGAATTAATTCATTAATATAGGTTCCTATAAACCTGTTTTAACAATTCATGAACTTCATAATACCGTTATTTACATTTTTCGGACTATTGTCCTCATCTTTGTCGCCATGTTTATCACAGCGTTTCAGCCGTTGTACGCTCCGGCCTTCTCCAGGTGGTAATTTACTAAGCTTTTTGCTTAGATGTGGCACAAGGCCATATGAAAGGGGCTTCCAATGAGACTCGAACTCACTCGTGTAGGTTTGCTAGTCGAGCTTGCTAACCAGTACACCACCAAAGGCGCCTTCCGGCCTTCTCCAGGTGGATGGAATATCGAACTTAACCCTTTATTTCGCTCACCGGGATAGACTGTTCTAGTTACACGAGCCATATTTAATGGATGTCAGTTATCAGTTATCTCCAGTTAATTTCCTCTCTGAAAGTTCTCCACTGCCTTCACCGGGTGTTGAACTCACACTCTTTTGGGTATGTCACTGGATCTAACCAACGCCTTTATCCACAGTGCCATGTGACCTTGAAGGCAATGGAGAACTTTCAGAGAGGAAATTAACAGGAGATAACTGATAACTGACATCCATTAAACACGGCTCGAGGAACTAGAACAGTCTACCCCGGTGAGCGAAATAAAGGGTTAAGTTCGACATTCCAACCACCTGAAGAGGGCCGGAGCGTACAACGGTCGAAACGTTGTGATATACATGGCGACAAAGATGAGGACTATAGTCCGAAAAATGTAAATAATGTACATAATACATCATATCAGAAATATATTCATAATACCGTTTTTGTAATTTAATGGAGACACGCTTTGCGTAGCGGTTATCATCATAAAAAATGGAATCGGTGACCCGAGTTCAAATCCTGGATAAGGATTTTTGCCTTTCACTTCGTACTAATACAGTAAGGAAAGGCATGGATTCATCTCTTCCAACCAACTTTGTGCAAATTGTAGGGTAGACTGGGTTCTTTAGCTTTAGTTAGGCAACTAATCTAGGAGAAGAAAAACACTGTTGAGTCTGCCCACAATGTTACACTAGTGTAAGCTTTTTTTTATCATGAAGTTACGTGAAATGGATGTTTGAATGGGGTTAACGCATGACACACTGATTTGAACCGTTACCATATTTACCAACCCCTCCGCTCTGGCAGGATATGACACAAGGTCAATTTTTAAGCGGAGTTTAACAGGTTTGAATTCAGTGTATTCCTTCTCCTAGACTATTTGCCTCACCAAGGCTAAAGAAACCAGCCTGTCCTACTATTTACCGATAGCTGGAGAGAGAATAATTGGATTCATACCTTTCCCAAGGATATTGGTGCTATGTGAAATGCAATCAGTCTCGTCCAGGATTTGAACTCGTGTCGTTGCGTCCATTTCCTACGACGATAACCATTACACCACGGACACCTGATTTGAACCGTTACAGTGTTTTTACGTAAGTGATATTTTAGCATTGGATTTACATTCGCCTTAAGTTGCGTCCGTGGTGTTCTTGCTGTTGTTGTTCATTTTTCATGTGATTACACTCTCTAATTTAAATAACTTTTGTACTAAATATCCTGCACTGTTTAAGGAAAAAAATAACAGCATTTTATCCGAAAAGAGAAATCAGAAACCTTAAGGCTTTCCTTCAAACTAAAAAAAAATGCGCATATTATAACGTTAGGGGTCTCTCAAAAAGTTGGAGACACGATAAAGGTTGAGGTGACGAAGAGGTTGTCAATCGTTCGTGGTTATAAATTAATGGGTAAACAAGTTGTGAAAACAAAAAAAAAACCCTCACGTTTATTTTGGATATTAGAAGTTAATTTTTTATCCCAGTCTAATAAAGAGAAAGATGTTAGGTAGTTTTCGTTCAGCTGATAAAGGAACGATTCGTTTTTCTACAAATCGTCGCCCATCCACAAAATATAACGCCAAAATATGTCTATTTCTCTTGTCCTCCAAAATTCAGATCTCTACATTTTTTTTTAAATATGTCTTTTGATTTGCACGGGACTGTACACAGCCAACCTCTGAATTTGGATTTTGACTCACCATCTGCTGAACACTCCTACACGAATGTTCGCCACATCTGTTTGCTAATAACAGTAAGTTCTTTTTGTAATGAAGTTAAATGCATATTATTCAATACGTTAACTATCTTATCTCTTGCTTCAATTTCTACGCGACTTTCTTTTTAATTCAGACGTGTCATTTTTTTCTGTAAATTAATTATTTTGTAAATAATTAATTCATATAAAAAATACGATCTGATTCTTGTACTTCATGACAAGTTTTTAAGCCAATCTCTGTATGAAAACAAATACCTACCATCAAAATAGATAATTCCATCTAACTATGATTCTGACGTACGTCTAGTGTTGGTGGGCATATGTCGAAAGCGATTAACAGCGAGTTTAATCTCTGATACTCTATGGATATGGTGTTGAGTAAAACTTAACATAGTCTTCTAAGAATCTTCTTCGTTCCACAACCTCAAGGGAAATCATCTTACGGGACAAGGATTTATCTCAGTTTTCCGTTCAGGCAGATAGACTGCTAGAAGAACAGAGTTAATATTACTACTTTACTAATCATAAGGACTGCTAAATATTGTAAAGCTCAGTAACCTGATAAAAAGTAAATAGAGTTGAATTCGTGTCTTATAGCCACCAAGCCGACTTTCAAGCTGCTGCATAGATGTACACTAATGAAGATAGATAGATACTATTTACCAACCCCTCCGCTCGGACAGGATATGACACAAGGTCAATTTTTAAGCGGTGTTTAACAGGTTTGAATTCAGAGTTTTCCTTATCCTAGACCAGTTGCCTCACCAAGGCTGAAGAATCTAGTCTGTCCTACTATTTACCCATAGCTGGAGGGAGAATAATTGGATTCATACCTTCCCCAAAGGTATTAGTGCTATGTGAAATGCAATCAGTCTCGTCCAGGATTTGAACTCGTGTCGCCGTGTCCATTTCCTACGACGATAACGACTACACCACGGGCACCTCCAGATAGATAGATAGATAGATACTCTTTAATTTTCTCTGAGAAGCTTTTTTAAGTAAAAATGTAACATTCGTAACTTTCTTTAAAAGGTTTCATTAAGTAAGGTTTGCATTAAAGAACATCAAAATGCATACATACTGTAAACACACATGACAGACAACCAATTTGAATGTGAAGCATCATTTCTTCATTTCTTATACAAAACATATATTTATAAACTCTTTATTCTATTTTTTCTTCTTTCTTTTTCTTTTTATTCTTTCTTTTATGCATATATATATATATATATATATATATATATATATATATATATATTGAAATTATGCACGGAATGTTCCAGACATTTTTACCGAGCCGTAATCAGTTCAATTCTTTAAAATAAAAAGATGCTCGTCTTTGACAAAAATAATAATAATAATTTAAGAAAAAATGTTATCTTCAAAGATTTGCTGCTTTTAAAGTCACCATAAGGCGTCTGCATTTACTAAACTTTTAGAGACCAAACTTTGACAATCAGCAAGTTTTTTCTTTGTGGTTGTTTTAACTTTGTTTTGTTTTTTGTTTTGTTTTTGTTGTTGTTTTTTTTGTTTTTTTTGGGGGGGGTTGCTTTGGTTTTTTTGTGTGTGCATGTGTTTTGGGGTTTTTTTTTTGGCATTTTTTGTTGTTTTTTTTTTTTTCAGTTTTTCTTTTTGTCAACGCCATTAAAACATAACTTATATATTTAAAGAAATATATATTTCTTAGTTGAATTTTTATGAAAACATGGCATAGATATAAAAACAAGACACATACGTATATATATATATATATATATATATATATATATATATATATATATACGGGGTTGTCGGGTTATATATATATATATATATATATATATATATATATATATATATACATGTGTGTGTGTGTGTATGTGTGTGTGTGTGTGTGTGTGTGTGTGTAAGTAACAGACGTGGACAATAGTCGTAAATCAGTCGAGGCATGTGTTCTCTTCAATAACAAGAAAAATATTTCGATGTTGTAAACATCTCTAAAAGGAGTTCAAGGAAAAACATGGCATCTGTAAACAGGAAATAATAAATTCGTTTATATCTTCATTCCAATCTTACAGCCACTGTGCTTTTTTGGCCAAAATTCTTAAAAGAACTATGAATAAATAAACGTCTGAATATCTAATAGAAGGAAACACGGCAGTACGTATATATTTTGTCTCTTAAGTAATGGAACTGTTTAAAAACTGTATCTTCAACTTACAAATCAACTTTTTTCCTTCCTTCTAACCAGCTTCTTTCGTAAGTAACACACCAATGATAATGCTCCCCCTTTTGAAAGCAGTGCGAGAAGTCTTCAAATGAAAATCGACCCTGCAGACTAATACTGTAGAATACACTGATTGCGTCTCTGCCTGAGGGGTAATATCCCTCTAACAAGTGTCCTAGGTATGACATTAAACCGTCAGATAGCGAGGTTCCAGCCCAGGAGCTTTGCGTAATATGGAGTACCCCTTCATTACTATTGCTCCCACGTCTGCTCTCATCCGGAGTGGTAGCTCCTGATAGGGTCCGATCTATGGGTCAAATACAAGTCTTGGACATTTAAACTGAGAGCAAACAAATGACTTATGTTGAACTGAATTGTTAGAAATAGAACTGTTTGACCATTAACTGTGTGTAAGCGAATGACTGTCTACTTGAATTGTTAGTGATACATAGCAATACTTGGAGGTACCTGTGGTGTAATGGTTATCGTCGGAGTAAATGGACACGGTGACACGAGTTCAAATCCTGGACCAAGCTATGCATTTCACATAGCACTAATACCCTTGGGAAAGGTATGAATCCAATTATTCTCCCTCCAGCTATGGGTAAATAGTAGGGCAGACTAGTTTCTTCAGCCCTGGTGAGGCAACTAGTATAGGAGAAGGAAAACTCTGAATTCAAACCTGTAAACTTCGCTTTAAAATTAACCTTGTGTTACATCCAGCCCGAGCGGTTTGATTTCAAGTATTGCTAAGTCTCAATTTGACACCAGTCATTTTTTTACACACAAAGTTTGTTCTATTTATCCTAAGGATCCTATCAGGTGCTACCTGGAAGCAATGGCAATGTAGGGGTACTCCACATTCCCCAAATATCCAAATCATGAGCCTCACTATCAGATGATTTACTGTCATACATAGGACACTCGTGGGGGGTTACCCCTCTGCAAAGATGCAGTTGGTGTATTCTACAGCTCCAGCCGAATGGACTGTACCACTTCAAGTTAGAGTGAACCTGGAAGTAATGCAATGAAAGGAGTACAGTATATACACCAGATCTCCAAAGCTGGAAACCATTAGATGCAAATGGAGGTGCCCGTGGTGTAATGATTATCGTCGTAGGAAATGGACACGGTGATACGAGTTCAAATCCGGGACGAGACTGATTGCATTTCACATCACACTAATACTCTTGGGAAAGGTATGAATCCAATTATTCTCCCTCCAGCTATGGGTAAATAGTAGGGCAGACTGTGTTCTTCAGCCTTGGTGAGGCAACTAGTCTAGAAGAAGAAAAACTGAATTCAAACCTGTTAAACTCCGCTTAAAAATTGATTGTGTGTCATATCCTGCCCGAGCAGAGGGGTTGGGTAAATATGATTAGATGCAAATTAGTTTCATAGACAGGAGTTCCCTATTAGGTAGTCTTACCCCTATGCAGAGTATTCTAAACCGTGTCAACAGAGAAGAGTATTAAAAATAGTTCATTGATGCTATAACTGTATAATTATGGATTATTATTAGTGTCTTTGGCCCAGCTGCAAATTACTCATAGTTGATAAGAATATTTGATATAATAGAACTGTTTCTCTGTAGAGGGGTAAGACTCTCCCAACAATCGTTCAATATATGACACTAAACAACCTGATAGTGAGGCTCCAGTAATGTTGAAGCTTAGGGGAATGCAGAGTATCCCTTCATTGCCATTGCTCCCAGGTCCACTCTAGCCCGTAGTGATAGCACCTGAATGGGATTTATCTATGGGTCAAACAGAACAAAGCTGTTGACTTATACTAAACTGGCTTCTTTAATATAGAACTATTTTTGACATTTAACTGTGTGTAAATAAATGACTGATTTTTAATTGAATAGTTTGTGATACACCACAATACGTAGAACCATTTAACTCTACTAAGCTGAATAGTTCGAAACAGAACAGTTAATATGTATAAAAATGGATTTGACATTAAATAACCTACAATAGTTGATATGCCATAAAACCAAACACAACTAAGAAAAAAATATAAGTCACTTGAAACCATATGGCTGTGTATAAACAAATGACTATTATTAAATAGAAATAATTACTTTAAGCTATTTGATTATTAGGATTAGATGAGAATACTTGAAACAATATATCTGTGTGCAAATTACTCATAGTTGATAAGAATATTTGATATAATAGAACTGTGAAAAAAACTCTTAAGCAGCAACTACATAAAAAATGTTAATATAAATGTACAATGAACACAATTCCATTACCTCTTGGCTTAAGATAACTCCAATAGAAAAAGGAAACGGGTTGGGATGCCGTTAAAATCGATCTTTAATCAATACTTACTTTCAGTGGCTCGTAGATAGATAGGACCCCACTTATGCGTAAACATAGATCACTTTAGAAACTAATATTATTAGATAAGAATACTTGAAACAATAAAACCGTGTCAAAACAAATGCTTATCATTATAAGGAAAAAGATGATCGTCTTTGACAATCTACCAATCACAGAGTTTTTTATTCAAATTCTTTCAAAAAAATTGAATTGAATTATCGTCACAAGATTTAATAGAAAAACAAAACACCACTGTACTTACGTGTTCAGTTTAGATAGATAGATAGATAGTATTTGAGCCCAGACCAGACAAAAATATCTGAGTTATTCCCCTGAGGAATAGAAAGAGAGTTGCCTCCCGAGGACATTGCATCATGGGATTTGTGGGGACAAGAAGAACGAAAACACGGTAGACAGAGAGAGAACTGAATAACCATGATACATGGTGAACGGACATTTGACTGGTGGCCACAAAGTTAAACAGTGGTTTTTCATGGTAATTACACGTATGTCTCTGCCTATGTTTAATAAATCTAATTGTTTTTTTACAACCACGAGTCCATCTCTTTTCACTTTGTACAAGATAGATAGATAGATAGATAGATAGATAGATAGATAGATAGATAGATAGATAGATAGAAACCAACTTGACAAATACTACTGCATTATGAAAGCTAACATTCGAAACGTGTTCAAAATGCATCGAGACTGAAACTAGAAATAAACAATGAATGAAAAAATATTCCTCTTACACCAGTAATGTTTCATTTGTCGAAGAACCTCTTTCTTTTGGTATGGGGTGAAGCTTGACTGTTTTATTTGATTAATTCTGAAATTTTAAAAAAAAAGTTAAGTTCGGATATTTTTTGATCATACTTCGTATATACTTAGCTTAGCTTAGCTTAGCCTGACACATGTTCACAAAGACTAAGCACCCGTGAAGATCTGACTTATTACAACAGCCACTGATTTTGCTGAAAGCCGTTCTGTCAGAAAGCCTCTTAATATTTACTAAGCTTTGATTATTCTGACAAAAAGAACTCACTAACAAATTAGTCAGGCGTCTGTAGCTCTTTCAATAACTTTTTGTCGTATTGCTTCAATTAAAATGTATTTTTATTGTTCAAAATTAAAATATATTTCTTTCTTGTCTTAACTTGAAATTTATTTCTTTTTTGTCTTAACCTAAAATTTATCTTTTATTTATCTTAACTTAAAATTTATTTATTATGTATTTTAACTTAAAATATATTTCTTTTTTGTGTTAACTTAGAATATATTTCTTTCTTAACTTGGATTATATTTCTCTCTTGTCTTAACTTGAAATTTATTTCATTTTTGTCTTAACTTGAATTTTACTTTTTTTTTAAACTAGAAATTCATTTCTATTTTTTTTTAATCTAGAAATCCAATTCTTTTTATCTTAACTTCAAATTTATTTCTTTTTTATCTTAACTTAAAATATATTTCTTTTTTGTCTTAACTTAGAATATATTCATGTTGTCTTAACTTAAAACTTATTTCTTTTTCGTCTTAACTTTAAATATATTTATTTATTATCTTAACTTAAGATACACACGCCCTTAGAGTCTATATTTCTTGCCATGTTCTTATCTTAGTAAAGTAGTTTGACAATAAGCAACTTCCTTATCCTCTCCTCCGACGCTGTCCGATTCGTTAATCAACGTGTTCTGTTGTTTGCTGCCTAAAACTATTATTCTGCGTTATCTCCGTTTTAACTACGTCACAACGCCTTTAACAACCACTATGAAATAACAGCTATTTAGTTGCTCATAAGTTTACTTCTTGTAAGTTGATGTTATTGTTGATTTCTACGACATTGAAAAAATCTTAAATAACTCTATACCATCCAAAACCTTATAATGTAATATTATTTGCTCATGATCAACAATCACTAAAAAGTTGTTTTTTTTTAAGTACACTGAAATACTGCAGATTTTTTAATTATTAACAATGTCGTCTAACACAGAGAGAGAATGTGAAAGGCAATGGATTACTCAAACAGCACGTGACGGAAATTTGATTCCTAATAGAATGAAACGTGAATTCTCCCAAGCTGTACTCAAGTCAGTACTATTTTATGGTCACACCATTTACACTAAATAAAAGCTAGGTGGGAACTATACAAGGATACTACGAGCTGTTTTCAACAAATCTTAAAATCACCCTATAAAACAACAACTGTACAACCACTTACCTTCAGTCTCATAAACCATTCAATTAAGACGAGCAGGACATGCAGGGCTCTGCTGGTGAAGTAAAGACGGGCGTGTATGCGAGGTTCCTCTGTAGACTCCTACACATGGATACACTGTCGTTAGCTGACCAGCAACGAATTACATTCATCAAATCAGTGGTACAATTTGAGTCAGCCTCCTCAAACAGTTTGATATACTGTACTTCAAGGTAAACAGCGCAAAAACGAAATTCATGAACGCCGAAATCTCAAGGAGAATAAGATCAAGGTGAAAGGTGTTTACCTTAAGAAAACATGCGTTCAGAGTAAAACTGGACAAGATCCTACATGCCAATCTCTTCAATAGAACCGTTTTGCCGGCCATTTTATGCGCAAGGGAAACGTGAAAGAAAGAAAAACAGCAACTTGTTACAACACAGAGTTCTCTGGAAGCGAGGTAATTCAGTAGCGGAGCGAAATGAAGGACGGGATCGCGGAGCACGAAAGCTGAGTTTTTGCTGGGCCTGACAGGTCAAAAGGTTCACTGATGACAGGTGAACTCGTGAAGTTGTCGTGTGCTATCCGAGCAATTGGAAACGACCACTCAGTAGACCTCCACTATGATAGGAAGATGAAATTGTCAAGAGATTCAGGCCATCACGGAGCAGAAAGGCAAGATCTTAAACAGAATTGAACTGCATAGTAGCCATGGATGTGGAAAACTTCGGATAACCAATCAATCAGTTTGGTTTGGTTGTTTTTGTTTTTGTTTTTTGTTTTTTTTCTTTGTTTAATGGCATAACAACTTTGGTGGTTTGTTTAATGCTAAAGCCATCTTTGTCGAAGGTTAGTGGTGTTGTTATCTAACCCATTGCCTGGATGGCTTATAAAGGAATTAAGCAAAGAGATTAAATGCTCATGTAATATAACTGAATCACAGTAAATGCCGATCAATGTGCACCTGTTCTAAAAAAAAGGCGTCCATTAAGAATAACCATATTAATACGCTTGCTTTGGATAGTGGCTGTCATTTACACCCTGGCAGAGGATGTGGTGGGGGTGGATAACACACATTTGCGAGATGAAAAAGATCATACCAAAAGATAGAATTAACAGGAAGAACTGAGACGTCCTTTCGTCGAGAAAAATTAGTTGAAGTCCCATGACATGTACATCCAACTGGGCTCTGAAAATATCAATAATGTGACACGATGTGGGCATTCGTTGAGTGGGTGTGGGTGTGGGTAACCGCCAGTCAGAAGATTCCTTTGTCTATTTTGGCGCAAAACGCACACAAAGGGCTTGCGCGCGAGATTTCCCACGAGACCGGAAGAGGACGAGGGAAGGAAGGTCCCAGAGCAGAACAGAGAAGTTGACAGAACAGGGCAAGTCAGCCTGAGAGAGCAGGGAATGTTTGGACCTATGGCCTCAGAAGCCAGGTTGGCCAAAGTGAGAGGATGAGTCAGCATTCCTGGTGACTTTGTGGAAATTTCGCTCGAATACACGCTCGCGCTAGCCCACAGATGCACAGAAAGCTACTCTAAAGTGTTACAGACCTCTCCCTTCTTGAACTTGGAGCTAACCCAAGTCCGTGTTTGTTCTCTTTTCTTTCACCCTCTGTGTTGTGTATGTTGTGTTTTGTGTGACCGTAAAGAAATGTGAAATACGCCTGGCCGGAGAAGAGAGAAACCACTAGATGATCTGATGGCCATGAGTGGTTTAGGAGGCAGAGATAGTGGGGGTTGGCCAGGGGTGTATTGTCACAATAATAATAAAGTTTCTATGATTGTTCAGAAGAGTTTTGTGTCACTGTTTCTTCTCACCACAAAACGGTCAACCTAACGAGCGTCTTCCGTTATGGATAATACAACAAATGAACTGCAACGAATGAAACGCAACGAATGAAAAGTAAATGCTTTTCTACTCATATATCCTGATAGTCAACGAGCTTGGCACATTGTTGTCGAATTTCTTTAACCTATTGATAATATGGCATGACCCATTTTCCCCGTACCCCTACAGTAGGAGTAGTAGTAGTAGTAGTAACCATTATTTAAGTTCATACAGATCACTCTCCGCATCACTCTTAGTGAATGACCCTCAGCGTAGGTCTTCAGCGTAGGACTCAAGCGATTGACTATTGCTTTGACTTAATACTACCCTTGCAAGGACAATAATAATACTTTTAATCTACTTATTATATTTGTACACCAGCACGACTAAATCTGCATTTCTGTTGTACCTACCAAATGTATTGTATATTCTTTACCACTTGGAATAGCCTATCATTGAATATCATTTACGATATAACACGTGGTGTCGAGAATTCAAAAGAACCCATGTTGAAAAAGGTTCCGACTGCTATGTGGAATATTAACAGGGACGAACCCGAAAAACACATTATTGAAGTTTTATTAACAAATTTCAAGGATACAAGTAAAACGTAATATTCTGCCGAGAGGTAAGAATCTTTTCTAATTAGATTCATAAAAACTACGGTAGCAGGTTGCAACTCTGATTTGAACCTGGGACGCAAGAAAACGAATTTACCGGGATAACAAAAAAAAGCAACCGACTTTTTTGGGGGGGGTTATCATTACGAACAGTGTTTAAGGCGGGTACCGTTGTTTCTTATGATTTTGAAAAAAAAATTGAGATTCTTTGTGGAATTTAATACCTTTTAAAATAAAATGGAGCAGTTAATGCAAATTACGAAATCTTTATGTACGTTTATGCAACAACAATAAAGTTACATGGGGAACGTGAACAATTAGTTCAGAAATAATTGGAGCTAATTCAAAACCAGCTATTGAAACAATAAGACAATTTGGAGAAACTACTTACAAATCAAGTAGCGCAAGAAAGAGGATCAAGAATCTTCTCGGCAGTGGGGATTTCAAACTCTCTCTCAGAATCTCGTTATGACCCCAACAACGCTGTGACGTTTCCAGCATACTTTAGGAGATATGAAACGATCTTTTCAAAAAGATGTCTACATTGTTCTGACGAAAAAAAGTCACATTGTTACTTCAAAAATTGGGTTCTCAAGAAAATACAATAATACAAATCTGATACTACCTAGAAAACCAGAAGAAATTTCGTTTGACAAAACGATTAATATGTAGTTTACAATCTTCGACGAACGTGATAGCCTCTTCCAGGCGCGCTATAAGTGTTTAAATATCCTCAAACAGGAAAATGAGGATTTCGTTTCTTACGCCGGTACGGTCAAATTTCAAAGGACATGATCAAATGTTTCATTTTCGTGCCAGGGCTAACGGCACCCAAAGATAAGGACATTCGTTCCAGAATATTAACAATCATGGAACATGACCCAGAAATCTCATTACAAAAAGTAATTGAGAAGTGTCAAAGGTTAATCAACGTCAAACGTGATAACACTCGTATCGAGGGAAAATATCTCGCATTTACGAAGGATAAAACAACAAAGAGTTCCCAAAAGTGAAGAAAAAAATTATAAATGCAAAGCTTGCAGTGATAAAAATCACACAAGAAGTGACTGTTATTTCATAAATACGCTATGCTTCGAACGCGGGCAGAAAGGCCACAAAATTTCAGTATGTCGAAAAAAACAAAAATAAAAGCCCAACAATAAGGTAAATATTGTTTTATCCAAAAAAGAAATGAAAGATAACGGAAAAAGTAAATACGTTCATATTAAAATTAATAAACAAACTGCGCGATGCTTATTAGAAACGGGTAATGACATTTCAATTATTGAGGAGTCAACCTGGAAAAAAATAGGTTGACCGAAACTACTGAACACGGTTCAAGTCACTGGAGGCGTATCTTGAAATAAATTAAAATTAAAAGGTGAATTTAATGCTAGCGTGTCTTTTGGTGGAAAAGTGTATAAGTTTACGTTGTACCAGGGAATAATTCGTGTATCTTCGGTATTAACTGAATATTATTATTTGATTTATGGGAGATGCCTATAAACTCCTGTAATAAATTAGATGCAACAGAAAAAGAAATCCAGACAAATAGAGGAATTTTTGACTGACCTAAAGAACGAATTTCCTCAAGGGTTCCGGTAGTTACACGAAAACCGAAATAAGATTCGAAATTAAATAAAAAGTAAAACCCGTGTCCAAATCTAAAAGAAATGTATCTTTTTCATCTTTGGAGGTAATAAACAAAGAACTTGAAAGATTAGAGAAAGTTGGAGTGATTGAAAAGGTGGATCATACAGATTGGGCGTCATCGACAGTGTACGTAAAGAAGAAAAAGAAGAGGCTGTGCCGATTTTTCGACTGGTCTTAAAGACTCATTAAAAGATCATAGCTATCCTCTTCCCACTCCAGAACACATTTTTTCTAAGCTTTATGAAGGAAAGATATTTTCTAAAATTGACTTATCGGAGGCATACCTACAAGTTAAAGTCGATGAAGAATACTTAACCATCCATACGCACTGGAGTTTGTACACCCGAAGACATCTTCCATTTGAACTAAAAGTGGCACACGGTCTTTTCCAACAGATCATAGATGCTATACTGGCCGGTCTAGATAACAAGATGGCGTATTTTGATGATACACTGATAAAAAGCGAAAATACGGAACAACATAGGAAACATGTTCGGGAAGTATTCAAAAGAATCAACGAATACAGTTTTAAGCTAGGACCTGAAAATGGTAAATTTTTTATGGATAGAATGAAATATCTGGGACTGATATTTGACCAAAAGGGTAGAAAACCCTACCCAGAAAGAGCGAAAGCTATTAAAACTGTGCCCTCACCGGACAACGTAACGAAGCTACAAGCATTTCGAGGTCTAGCAAGTTACTACAGTATATACATACCGAAAATGTATGAGCTAAGAACTCCTTTGAATGAACTGCTAAAAAAGGATAAAAAATGGTGCTGGACTAAAGAGTGCAAAAAGCCATTTCAAGAATTTAAAAAAATGTCTACAATCAGACCTCGCACTTGCACATTTCGTCCCAAAGAAAGAACTGATTGTAGCATCAGACGCAAGTAACTACAGAATAGAAACCGTTCTATTGTATAATCTTGAAGACGGGTCGACAATATCAATCGCTCATGCATACAGAACATTATTTCCAACAGAAAGAAATTATAGCCAAATTGAAAAGGAAAGCCTTTCAATTATTTATGCTATCAAGAAATTTCATTGATTTATACATGGTAGAGTATTTACATTGCAAACAGACCACAAACCTCTACCCTCTATTTTTGGCTCAAAGAAAGGGATACACTGCGAACCGGTTACAACGATGGAGTATTATACTTTTAAATTACGATTTTAAAATGGAGTAAATCTCATCTTTAAAAAATGGACACGCAGATGGTCTCTCGAGACTAATACCAAAGAATACCGAACTTTTGGAAGAAACTCATAGCGTCGTTGAAGGAGGAAAAAGAGCTTTCAGGGTTACTGATTAATACCATTCTAGAGTTACTGGTCACCCTTGAAGACATTAGAAAAGCCACGGAAACGAACGGTTTTATTCAGCAATTAAAAGCAAGTCAAACTGTATGAAAGAAAAGAAAAGAGAACAAAGATATCTCCATTTTCAATCTGCCATCAAACGCTTATGTACACTGACAGGAATCTAATGCCTCGCTCTTTAAAAAAAAAGATTCTAAAAGAGTTTCACACGGACCATCCAGGTATGACTCATATGAAATCCTTGATGAGGAGTTATACTTATTGGCCACGCATAGACCAGGGCATTGAGAAAATGGATAAAGGATGCAGGGGTTGCCAACCAGCAGCTAAAGCCCCTCCGATTAAAACTCAACCCTGGCCAAAAACCGACATCCCATGGACATGCGTGCATGTAGATTATGCAGGACCATTGAACGGATACTATTACTTGATCATTATCGATAGTTTCGCTAAATGGCAAGAAATTTACAAATTCAGATATCCTACTTCTACGAACACCACCAAAGGTCTAGACGAAATATTTAGCCGCTTTGGGGTTCCAGAGATACTGGTCAGCGACAATGGTACAATGTTTACGGGTAAAGAATTTAAAAAATACTGCTCATTATTGGCCATAGAACATATCACGACACCTGCCTACAATCTAAGGTCTAACGGGACGGCTGAAAAGTTCATTGATAAATCAAAAGAACGTTAAGAAAGAACCAAGGGCTAGATATGGATGAGCGTTGTATACAGACATTTCTTGCTGTATACAAAATCACACCAAATTCAAACACTAGTTCAAAAGTCTCACCTGCAGAACTAATGTTTGCACGAAAGATAAGATCCATATTTAACATGTTACTAACAAGGCCAAAAAAGAAAATTCTCAAAAAGTGAATTCCAATTCAAGAATTCATAAACCGGGTGATAAAGTTTTTTAAGAAGTACCGAACTGGAAAGAGTTACTGAGAGGACGGTATTGTTACCAAGAGAATTGAAACTGTGATCTACATAATCAAGGGGAAGTGATTTGATCACAAGAGACATGTAGATCAAATCAGGCCACGATATATTGAAAGTATTGATTAGAACGACATGGAGCTTTCTATGGAAGTGTTATACGACACATTTGTGATCACATCTTCCATTAACCAAAAAGCACTTGTGAATGTGCTTGCCCACGCTATCAACCTCTTATTCCCCACAAATTTCACGAGCATCAACATCGTTAATCGTAGTGAGGAGGAAAGGTTTGAGAGAAAAGAAAGCAGTAAAACGGCTACGTCCAAATCCAAAAAAGAAGAAATATTAAAAGCTAAATTCCAACGGAAGAATTTAGCTCGGGAGGTGGGTAATATAATGAAATGACCCATCTTCCTCATACCCCTACAATATTTGTAGTATAAACCATTATTCAAGTACATACAGATCGCTCTGCGCAGGAATCCAAGTGAAGGACTCTCAGCGTAGGACTTAAGCGCAGGACTCATGTGATCGACCATTGCTTGGACTTAATACTACCCTTGCAAGGATAATAATATTACTACTTGTTATATTTTTACACCCGTACGAATAAACCTGCCTTTCTGTTATACCTACCTAATGTGTTGTCCATTCTTTAATCCCCTCTGAGTTGGTTGGTTAGTTGCTTATATTATATGGCATATCAAACCTTGCAGGTCATTTAATGCCGAATTCTATTTATGTATATATTATTAATATGAGATATAAACGATCATTTTGTGGGTAAAATTATTTTTAAACGATCCAGAGCTCATTTGTTTGCAAACAGTTAAATAGTTTCAAGTATTGCGATCTAAAACTAATAATTTGATTTGATATAAATAATAATCCCAAACCGAAGATTAAACAGCTTTATTTGACCAATAGATAGGATACTAACAGGTTCTACCACTCCATGGCAGATTAATTGGGGTTATGGCAATGAAGAGGTACTACACATCCGTCAAGATTCAAGACTGGACGCACATCATCAGATGCAGTTTAATGTCATACCCAGGACACTAAATTGTTTCAAGTATTGTAATCTAACAACAATAATTCAATTCAGTATTATACATTCAGTTTGCACACAGTTAAATGCTTCCATGTATTGCTACATGGAGCTGTAGAATACACCAGCTGCATCTCTGCAAACAGGTAAGAACCCCCACCACCACCAACTAGTGTCCTGTATATAACACTAAACCTTCTGATGTTGAGGCTTTGGGGAATGTGGAGTACCTCTTATTGGCATTACTCAAAGGTCCACTCTGAACCGAAGTGGTATTGCCTGCGAAGGTCCAATCTATGAGTCAAATAGAACTATTTAATCATTTACAAGTCTAGAAAACATTTATACTGAATAAAATTACTAGTGTTAAAGAGTAATACTTGAAGCCATTCAACTGTGTGGAAATAAAGCTATTAGAGAAAGCAATACTTGAAAGTATTTAAGTATGTGCAAATAAAACTATAAGCGTTAGATAGCAATACTTGAAACCATTTAACCGTATTCAAACAAATAAGCTCTGGCTCGTTTTAAAATAATGTTACCAACAAACTATTCGTTTACTAATCATATATATATATATATATATAAACATTATTTGGCATTAAATAACCCTATAGGGTTGATATGCCAAAAAACAAACAACCAAGTATTGATATGCAATATTGATAATTCAATTTAACATCCGACATTTCTTTACCCTCAGTTAAATGGTTTCAAGTAAAGAAAAGGGTTAAATAGTTCTATTATACTCGTAGATAGGGTTTTAATAGGTACTACCACTCTGGATCAGCGTGGAACCAAGATTCACGGCAATTAAGGGGTACTCCATATTCCTCACAGGTCCAGAACTAGAGCCACACAACCAGAAGGTTTAGTGTCATATCAAGGATATTCTTTGGTGGGTGGTTCTGTCTTCTCTGCAGAGGTTCAATCAGCGTATTCTACAGCTCCAACCGACTGGGTTGCCCGAGTGGAGTTATTTTATGTCCAAACACTAAGAAATCACGTACATAATGTGTTTATATTTGCATTTACATTTTTACTGATTGATTGATTGATTTTAACGGTATGTCAACCCATGCAGTAAATCTACTCCTTACCTATCTAAATGACGAGGTCGATGACAAGCAGTATGTAACACAAGGTCGCTTTATAAGTGGGGGTGTAGCTAATTTGAATTCAGAGTTTCCCTTCTAAATCGGTTGGCTTACGAAGGCTACAGAACCCAATTTTCCTTTCTATTAACCCATCGCTCTGGGGGAGGACTGACTGATTTATACCTTTCCCAGAGATATTCGCACGAAGTGAGACACAAACAGCCTCGTTCAGGTTTTGAAATCGGGTCACTGATTCCGTTTCCAGCAGCGATAACCGCAACGCTTAGCCCATCCTTCTTGATAGAATAGGTATTGCTTGTGAATAAATGTATTTATTTGGCTATCCACGATGCAAAAATGTGACACAAGGTCGATTTAGTGAAGTGGTATCCCGAGGCAATCGAAACTCCTTCAATGTGATGGCAAAAATTGCTTCGATTTCATTGGCATTCCTTTTTCAAGGGAGTCTCAAGCCTCGTACAGTAAACTCAGGCCGTCGCTAATCTGAAAAAGAATGCTTTTCCTATTCATAGTCAGAATAAAAACAAAATAGACATCAATAAATATATATTTTTTTTTTGCTTATTGTCATCAAACCTACACTATCTATATGCGCTTGTGAGATAGATAGATAGATAGATAGATAGATAGATAGATTTTAAGTACAAGAGAGTATATATTGTGTGTGTTTCCCCCCTTTAAAAACTGCATAAAAAATTATCATAAAAACACTTATGAAATTTATTTTTAGATAACCAGAAACAAAGCAAAAAAAGAATTTCACATAACTTTTCCGATTGAATTACTCTTCAATAAACTGATTTCTTCTGTCTGTCTTTCAGACTGAATATCTGTCTGTAACATGTAGCAATATATCATAAACAGTATATGGCTTTGCCTTGCATTTTTGTTTACATCCACATTTAATCTTAACAGCAACTGCTATGATATGCGCATGCTCACAACCAAATCTATTTCCGAATCTGAAATGTACGATATTCTATCCCAGGAAAAGAGGGTGTTTATTCTTGTTTATTTCTTGATTTTTTATTTCTACAAGAAGCATAAATAAACAAGTTATTCTGATGTATCAAAAGATTCTTTTTCTTTTTCAATGCTTCTTTCTGCTTGTTCCAGTAAATGCAGCAGATTTAGGCAGGAGTGTTTTAGAGAAGCGCTAGATCATCTACGTAGTCTGAATTTGTTGTATTATCTGCGAGATATCTTCTGTTTCTTGTCTTCTTTATTGTGAAAGCCTTTTCTTTTATCATATCTTTTGATGTTCTTTGTGCGTAATCAGGGCAGATTACAAATTATAAGGTGCTAATGTATTTCTTCATAAAACTCTTGCAACAATGTCGGATAAGTCGATGTCTCCATCAGGTTAGCAAACGTTTGCTTTATATGCATGCTCCAAAAAATAGAACAAAAAAGCAGGAGTGTGTGAAAAAACAACATATTCAAAGGATATGTTAGATATAAATAATATACCAATGATTCGGAATTTTTCCAACTATTCTCAGCTTAATGTTGTCTAATTTCAAAATAATTTTTGAAATGAAAAACAAAAAAAAATTAGAAAATCATTGGTATATTGTTCCTGTTTAATATATCCTTTGAATATATTGTTCTTCACAAACACAAACACATACACGCACGCGCGTGCAAAAATGTTTATCCATTTATTTCCTGAAGACGACGTAAAATGTCAGAAACACGGGTTGAAAAAAAATCAATGATTACTTATAGATCTTATAGATATGTGTGTCTTTGTGTACGTGTGTGTGCTTTACTTTAAAACAAATACCATTTGTTTGAAAACAAAAAAGCCAGTTTGAGAACTAAAAGGCCAGTGTTAACAGTAGCAGATAAAATAAGGTTTAATACAGGAATATCGTAGAGTATTTCAGGTAAACATATATATATATATATATATATATATATATATATATATATATATATATATATATATCTTACAGTCACGAGCTGAGTGCGAAACAAGATCAATTTTGAGCAGAGTACAATTGATTTGAAATCAAAGTTTTTCCTTCTCCTAGACTGGTTGGCATATCAAAATTAAAGAGCCCAGTCTGCCCTGCTATTTACCAATAACTTGTAAGATAATACATGAATTCATACATTTTTCAAGATTACTAGCGCATGCATCAAATTTATCAGACTCGTTCAAAATTTAAACTAGGTTCGCCATGGACACTTCCTAAATTGATAACCGTTACGTTAAGAGCGTATATATATGTGTGTGTGTGTGTGAGTATTTGAGTATTTAAGCTGTGTATGTGTTTACTAACCCCACTGCATGTGTAGGATATGGCACAAGGTCAATTTTTAAGCGGAGTTTTACAGATTTGAAGTGAGAGTTTTCCTTCTCCTAGACTGGTTGCCATATTATGGTTGATAAGCCCAGTCTGCCCTACTATTTACCCATAAGTGGAGGGAGAATAGTTGAATGCATACTTTTCCCAAGTTAATAAACAAGTTATTCTAATAAACAAGTTATTTTACTATGTGAAATGCAAGCAGCCTTATCCAGGATTTGAACTCGAGCCGCCATGTCTATTTTCTGGGAAAACAATCATTACAGCACGAGCGCCTCCTCTTTCTCTCTCTCTCTTTCTCCCTCTCTCTCTCTCTCTCTTTCTATATATATATATATATATATATAATTATCAGTTCAATGCCACATCACCAATTGTTTCGAATGATATAATGCCGGATACCAATATAATGATTCTGGGAAATTTTCCTGACATTCTTCAGATTGGATCTCAAAGCTTCTGAATCTGGTTGCAAAATTCGTTAAGTGGAACTAAATAAACAAGAAATAACGGAATTAAAGTTCAAACCAGTTTGAGCAAATTAAAAGTGGTAACTTTCTACTTACAAAACGGCCAAGAACTGGTGACTTACGATGCTTCAAGGCACAAAGAAGGGTACTTGACAGGCAAATTTTTAAAACGTTCTTTGAAAAATACAATATGTCTTCAAAAAATACAATTGCTTAAAAAAAACATTCAATACACACTAATACACACTGATTGATAAATAAGGTTTCCAATTTTATTAAACAAGATCTATATTAGACTGAATTAGGAAAGAGGTATCGTAAAGGATCACAAATTGAAAAAGAATATGCAAAACAAGAAAGAAAGAAAGAAAGAAAGAAAGAAAGAAAGAAAGAAAATAGAGAGGAATAAAATAAAAAGTGACGAGACTAATAAGAAAGAAAGAAAGAAAGAAAGAAAGTTACAAGAGTAATAAATAATGCAAAGAAAGAAAGAAACAAACAAACAAACAAACAAAGTGACAAGACTAATAGATAAGTCAAAGAAAGAAAGAAAGAAAGTGACGAGAGTAATGAATAATGCGAAGAAAGAAAGAAACAAACAAACAAACAAACAAAGTGACAAGACTAATAGATAAGTCAAAGAAAGAAAGAAAGAAAGTGACGAGAGTAATGAATAATGCGAAGAAAGAAAGAAAGAAAGAAAGAAAGAAAGAAAGAAAGAAAGAGAGTGGGAATGGAGAAGTAACTAGAAAGTGATGTGAAAGAGTCATATAACTGTAATGTATATCATTATATTATTTTGAGTTTAGATTTTTCTTTAATAATGTTTTAATCTTTTTAAAAATACATTCAATTTGCTTCAACTGAGAAACGGCCGAGCAAAAAAATTATTAAAACACTGCATTTGTGTTTAATAATATCAATAAATTATATTCAGCATTACCAAATAGAAAAAGAAACCAAATCATATATGTTGATTCCAAATAAAAATGTCCATTTTATTTTATTTCATTTTATTTTTACAATATTTTACCCTTTCATATATTTTTTTCATTCGAATTCCAAATTAAACTCTACTCTAACACTTAGGGAGGCGCGCTTGGAGAAACGTAGGAAATGAAATCGCCGACCCGACTTCAAATCCTTGACGAGGCTAGAATAGAAATAAAACTCCTAGTAAATAAAAAGCCGTACTGAAATTTAATAAGACAAAACTATGCCAATAAACAATAGAAAAAAATCCACCAAGTTTAAAATAGCAGTAAGGAGGGAAGGAATGAACGAACGAAGAGAAAAGGAAGGAAAGAAGAAAACAAAAAATACTTAGTAAATAAAAATGCCTGACTGATAATTAAGTAGATCAAAGTAAACAGATAAAGATGATCAATAGAAATATAATCGATTTTGTTAAAACATTAGAAAGAAAGAAAGAAAGAAAGAAAGAAAGAAAGAAAGAAAGAAAGAAAGGGGAGTAATAAATAATGCAAAGAAAGAAAGAAAGAAAGAAAGGGATGAGAGTAATAAATAATACGAAGAAAGAAAGAAAGAAAGAAAGAAAGAAAGAAAGGGGAGTAATAAATAATGCAAAGAAAGAAAGAAAGAAAGAAAGGGATGAGAGTAATAAATAATACGAAGAAAGAAAGAAAGAAAGAAAGAAAGAAAGAAAGAAAGAAAGAAAGAAACGAGAGTAATAAATAATGCAAAGAAAGAAAGAAAGAAAGAAAGAAACGAGAGTAATAAATAATGAAAAGAAAGAAAGAAAGAAAGTGATGAGAGTAATAAATAATACGAAGAAAGAAAGAAAGAAAGAAATTTACTCAAATGTAAAGAACGTCAAACCAGAACAGAAAATATATTATAGCAGATCTACTAATACGAATTGAAGGAATGGACAAGTTTATGATGATCCAACACCTTTTATAATGGCTTTTAATTAATTAATTCCTGAAGTGACAGATGCCAAACAGAGATATGAAAAGAGAATGGTATTTACCATAATGGAGACTGAAATCTGTTATGTCTATATAAAGAGAAATGACAATTTGCCAGATTTTATATTTCAATGGAATTTTTAGATTTTAATCATTTTATTCTCTTTCTTTAAAGCATGATCGCCATTATTTCTCAAAAAGCAATTACTAAAATTTGCCACCTCAAAGATATATTTCCAAAATAGTAGAATTTTTTTTTATAAACTAGTTTTTATATAGAGAGATTTATGTACATTAGTGCGCTTCTAAAATGCTAAAAACGTACTGAATACTCTTAAGACTCAAGAGGATATAATCTAAACATTTTCTTAATTGATTTGTTCAGAAGTGAAATCCATTTGGATAAAAAACAACATTATAATTACTATATCTAAGTTTTATCTAGAAAAGCATATATTCATAGAGTTTAATCAAAGTTGACGATGTGATTAATTTCCTTTCATCATAAAACTTTGCGAAATTATCAGTCTGTTATTCTTATATGTTCGCAATGTTTGGCATACCTTACGGCTAAAACAAAGAAATAACGTCAATTATCGACATATATATATATATATATATATATATATATACATACAAAATTAAGGCGAAAATGGAAGATGTGTGTGTGTGTGTGTGTGTGTGTGTGTGTGTGTGTGTGTGTGTGTGTGTGTGTGTGTGAAGATAAAAAAGGTGAGTGTAAGTAAAAAAAGATAGAAATAAGATTTTTAGGTTGGTCAGTCAGTTGGTTTACGGCACACCAACCATTGTGGAGTTATTTAATGCAGAAGTCAGTCTTTCATTTTTACCAAGAATTACATAGTTTCAAATAACTAATAATAATGATTTATAAACAAATACAGTTTCAAGTTACTATTCTTAATACAAATAATTTACATAAAGTAAGATGGCCTCCAGTAACTATTTCTAAATAATAATAATGATAATAATAATAGGAATGGAATATGACGGAGAAAAATAAGCTATGCTAGTAATGAAAAGCGGCAAACCGCACATGACGGAAGGAATCAAACTTATCAAATCAAGAAAAATCAGAACACTCTGAGAAAAGGAAACCTACAAGTACTTGGGAATCCTGGAAGCTGACACCGTCAAAATAAGCGGAGATGAAAGAAAATTTAAAAAGAGTATCTCAGAAGAACCAGGAAACTACTCTAGACAAAACTATATAGCAGGAACCTTATCAAAGGGATAAATAACTGGGCTGTACCCCGGTAAGATACTCGGGTCCATTCTTGAAGTGAACTAGAGATGATCTTAAACAAATGGACCAGAGAATAAGAAATCTAATGACCATGCATAAGGCTTTGCGTCCTAGAGATGATATTGACAGATTATATGTGTCAAGAAAAGATGGAGGAAGAGGACTTGTCAGCACTGAAGACAGCGTTGACACATCGATACAACGAGTCGAAGACTACATAGAAAAGTGCAGAGGAAGACTGATCACAGCCACCAGAAACAATACTGACAACACGAGGATCTGCGAAAAACAGAAAACAAAAGTGGCAAGAAAAACAACTGTATGGATACTTTAAGCGACTACGAAGCGACGTCTCACACGCGAAAATGTGGACGTGGCTAAGAAAGAAAACCTCAAGAGAGAAACTGAATCTCTTCTAGTAGCAGCACAAAAGAACGCCACGGGGAACTGTGCCAGAAACTGAAATTTGACCATACAAACAAATGGTATATGCACAACAAAGAATTTGTCCAGGAGAATCAGACGCACAAACTCCTCTGGGATTTTGATTGGTTTGGTTTGGTTTCTTTGTTTTAATGGCATATCAACCTTTGTAGGTTATTTAATACCAAAGCTATTCTCCTAGAAGAACAGTAGTGGTGCTATTTAATCCATAGCTAGGAGGATAAGGGGGTTCATAACTTTCCCAAGAGTATTTGCCCGAAAGTGAACATAATAGCGCGATTGGAGTACGAACTCGCATACTACGATTCCGCAGTCCATCGCTTTAACCATTACACCACGAAGACACCTCCTGGGATTTTGAGATACAAACGGATTACCTAATCTCTACCAAAAGACCAGACCTTATAATAACAAAAAAAGAGAACTTGCAGAATTGAGTGTATTGTTGCAAGACAGCTGCAAGAGAAGTGTCATGAACAGAACACTGACCTCTACTCGACTTATGTTGATCTGACCAAAACATTTGACATGATCAGCAGAGATGGCCTTTAGAGAACCATAGCAAAAAATTGCTGCCCCGTAGAAATTCATCGCCATCACTGGACAATTTCATGATGGCATACATGCAAGGGTGCAAGATAACGGAGAAAGCTCCGTAGCCTTTCCCGTCACAAATAGGGTTAAGCAGGAATGAGTCCTGGTCCCCACTCTTTTCAGTATCATGTTTTCTGTGATGCTGTTTGATACATTTAGTGGTTCGGATAATGGAATCAACATTCGATATCACACTGACGGCAAAGACCAAGGTGAAGACTGATATTGCCGATGCGCTAATGATTATGCATTGAAGGCTACTAACAAAGCCAACATGCAAAACAATGTTGACAAGTTCTCAATGGCCTGTGACAATTTGGGCCAAACCAAAAAAGACAGAAATGATGCACTAGCCAGCGCCTGGAAAACCATACGTCGAGCCCAACATCACCATGAAAGGACAATGAATGAAGGTGGTAGAAAAGTTTACCAACCTCGGCAGCGCCCTCACTAAGTCTGTCGTCATGGATGATGTGGTGAACACCAGACTCGCAAAAGCGAGTGCAGCCTTTGGCTGACTCAACAAGAATGTCTGGAACTGGAGAGGCATCTTGAAGGCAACCAAAATCAAGGTATACCAAGCTGTCGTTCTTACCACCTTCCTTTATGACTGTGAAACGTGGACAACTTATCAACGGCATATAAAGAAGCTAAACCACTTTCAGACGACCTGTCTTAGGAAGATCCTCGGTATCACATGGCAAAAACACATCTCTGACACCGAAGTTTTAACTCGGGCTTCTCTTCCCAGCATCTACACCATCTTGATACAATTCAGCTTTGTTGGGTCAGTCATGCCCGCATAAAAGATTACTCCCTCTCGAAGAAACTGCTCTACGGAGAACTATCTCAGTGTAAGTGCCCCCAAGGAGGCCAGTAAAAGTACTTCAAAGATACTCGGAAGGTCTCCATGAAATCTTTCGGTATCGCTCATAATTGCCCAGAATATCTGGCGCCGGACAGAGACAAGTGGCATAAAGTTGTCAAACGGAGAGTGAAAGTCTGTGAAACCAGAAGAAATGCAGTAACTGAGCAGCAAAGGAAACTTAGAAAAAAGGCACTGTCATATCAGCCAATGTAGCCACCATTCTTTGTTCTCACTGCCCAAGACTCTTCCGCACACAGTGGTCTCATTAGCCATCTGTGCACTCTCAGATGATTTCCTCAATGATAAGGTTGATCAGATGGTCTTCATCGATTACGATGGACAAAGAAGATGAATATGCACAACCCAGAGTTTGTCCAAGAGAATCAGACGCACAAACACCTCTGGGATTTTGAGCTACAAACGGATCACCTAATCTCGGCGACACGACCAGAACTAATAATAATCAACAACAAAAAAAGTAGAACCTACAGAATTGTGAACTTTGCTGTCCCGGCCGACCACAGAGTAAAATTGAAAGAAAGCGAAAAGAATGATAAATACCTCAACTCTTCTAGGGAATTAAAAAACCTATGGAACATGAAAGTAACCGTTATACTGATTGTAATTGGTGATCTTGGTACAGTCACCAAAGGATTGGTAAAAGGACTAAATGACTAGGAAATAAGAAGACAAGTGGAGACAATCCAAACAACAGCATTGCTGAGATCAGCCAGAATACTGAGAAGAGTCCTGGAGATTTGAGAATTTTTGTTACTCAGATTCCAGTGAAAGACCATCAGCTAACGCTGATATGAAAAACTCTCAATGAGTAAATAATAGTAATAATAATAATGACATTCAGAAAAGTACCAAATTAGAAAACACCAAGCAATACATTAGAAGACCGAAAAAGCCCCTCAAAACGAAGCTCTGCAGTAGAAACCTCATCAAAAAGATAAACATCTGATCAGGCTCCCTAGTAAGATACTCATGACCATTCTTAAAATGGACATTTAAAATGAAAATTGATAAAACGTAACGGAATAGTAAATGTAGTTTATGTGATGACCGAGATGAAACGGTGAGTCACATAATTAGCGAATGCATCAAACTATCATAAAAGAAATATAAGACTAGGCACGATTGGATGGGAAAGGTTATCCACTGGGAGTTGTAGCAAAGTTAAAAATTTGACCATACTCATCATCATCATATCGCGCTGGTAGCACAGATATCCCTGACCCTCTCTCGCCACTCTTCCCTATCGTTCATCGCCCTAGGTAGGTCTTCAGGACAACATCCCGTATCCTCACATAGCTGCTGAACGTATGTTCGTACTGGTCGTCCTGCTTTTGCACGGCCATGTGTGGGGGCCCATAAGAGTACATCTCTTATGAGTTCGTCCCTGCTTCTCCAGCAGTGTCCTGCATGTCTGGTTCGTCTAACTAGTAGTTTTCGTGAGAGGGGGCAGGTGGCCGTACAGTTGGTGTCTTGTGGGGTGTTGCCGCCAGGACTTGTTTAAGATTGCACGTAGCATTCTTGTGTAATTGCCGTCTAGCTTCTTCTCCAGCCGTTTTGTTAGCGTCCATGTAGTGCAGCCATATAGCAGTATCGATGTGACCATTTTATCGGTTAGGTCTGATTTCCATATAATCGATAGCCTATTGATAGCTGTCCATGCTACTAAGCGGTATATGCACAAATTCGTCCTCTAGAGGCGTATGAAATACTGACCAAATCTTGCCCAGAAGACCCATGTTAATTTAAAAGTAAAAATGAACTTGTCATCAAGTGGATTTTGCCGTACCTTCATGTGACGATACCCCTTCGGCCCCCTCGTTACATCAACTTCTTCAACCATTTCTCTTAACGGCCGGTGATCAACTAGTGGTTCCGATAGGGGCATCGCACATTTCTTTACCGCTACAAGAAATACAATCGTGGGAGCGGGAGAAAAAAGAGAACAAACGAACAATATGAACAATATGCTTGGGGTTAACTCAAGTGCAGAAGGGAAGTTATGTAACATTGTGTATATATAGACTAACGCTAGCGTGGGTTTCTAGCGAAACTTCTACAAAGCTACTGGAATGCCGACTCATCTTGACTCGTCCTCCCTCACTGCTCTGGACTTCATCTTATCCGACTGGTCTCTCTGCTCCAGTGTCGACTGGTCACTCGCGTCACCCTTCGCCAACTGCCTTCCTCGCTCCTTTGTCCAACTCTCTTCTCGCGTCCCCTTACCACTTCCGGTCACGTCGAGATCGCGGGTCCAAAACCTTTTGTCTGGTTTCGCGCCAAAACAGACAAAGGAATCGTCTGCTTGGCGGACCACCTACATAATGTTACATTCAGACCATAGAATGAAAATAAAAGAAAGCGAAAAGTTAAACAAATACTTGGACCTTGCCAGAGAGCACAAAGAACCGAAGAACATGATGATGACAGTGATACGAATTGTGATTGGTGTGCTTGGAATGGTTCCAAAAGGTTTTGAAAAAACACTGGAAGAAATGGAAATCAGAGAACGAATCGAAACCATCCAGAGCAAACCAATGTTTAGATCGGCTAGAATACTAAGAAGAGTCCTGGAAAGTTGAGAAGACTTGCGGTCACTTGGACTCCATCGAAGAACCACTTGCTGATGCTGATGTGGAAAACTCACAAGGAGTAAAATAATTGTAATAATTTGTTTACACACAGATATATGGTTTCAAGCAATGCTACTAATTTTCAAACATACGAGGTGCATGCGATAAGTTTCCAGATTTTTTCCGTGTGGGCATTTAAAATTGCTGTAGACACTTGGAAATTCAGTATGTTATTGCTACACATCGTATGAGATGACTGACCAATTTTTATGATTTCAGGTTCAAATAAACAGCTACAGCAGCAATTGGAATACACCCTTCTAAAGCCCGATTGTCACCGCTGGGGAATTTCAAAAATGCAATCTGACACTTTAGAAGAATGATATGCAATGAAATTCGGTTTTAAACTTGGAAAAAATGCCACAGAAACATATGGAATGCTTCAGACTGCTTTTAGAGCATCTTGCATGAATCGAGCATCAGTTTTTGAGTGGCATAAGAGATTCAAGGAAGGCAGGGAGTCTTTGATTGATGATGAGAGGTGTGGGAGGAGTAAGAAAGTCAATACACCAGAGTTGATTGGCCAAAGGGTTATTGTTACGGTTACTATGTTGAGTTTTTAAGGGAGTTCAGGAAGAGATTCCGTCGGAAAAGGCCAGTACTCTTCAAACCGGGTCAGTGGCATTTCTACCAGGACAATACACCAGTCCACAACTCTATCCTTGTCCCAGACTATTTGACCAAGATGGACATCAAGACAGTTCCTCAGCCTCCCTATAGTCCAGACCTTGCTCCCTGTGACTTTTGGTTATTCCCTAAGCTCAGAGGCTGTCATTATGAAACAATTGAGGAGATAAAAGAGGCTGTGACGAAGGTTATTGACACGCTCTCACAAGAGAATTTCTATGGGGCCTTCCAGAAGTTGTCGGAACGGTACAACAAGTGCATTGCAACCAGAGGAGATTACTTTGAAGGAGACTAGAGTTTCATGTGTGTACTATAAATAAAAGTGCTCATACGAAAAAAGTTTGGAAACTTATCGTATGACCCTCGTATCTATTTGTTCCATTGGTTTGACCCAAGTAAGTACTACTCTCAGGTTAAGGATCTTACCCCTCTTCAGTGTATGCAATCAGCATATTCTAATCCTCACAGAAAAGTCGGGTGTGTGTGTATGTGTGTGTGTGTGTGTGTGTGTGTGCATTTAAGCAGCAATTGTTCACAGACGTGTTTTCTTAAAAAATGATGGAGGTATTTCAACTCAAACGTGAACCGAAAATTCAGTCTTGCACAAAAACACGAGGAAGTAATATTTTTAAAATTTTACTGGCATCTCTTTCTAATTGAAATACTTCGGATATCTTTCCTGTAATGCAATTTGCGTTTCAGTTTTTGTTAAAAAGAAACGACTCGTATTTAACTATTTCTTGAATCTTTCTTAAATTACTTGATCAAGAGTAAAAATTCTATGGTACATACAGAATTTTAGAATAGCTTTAAGTAGAGCATAGATTGTAAGTTTTTAAAAAGGACACTTTTTTAGATCATGTCTCGTCGGAAAAACTCCGTGACACCAAGCAGTAACTTGGAATAAATCACTTTTTTCCCCAGTTTTTTTTTTCTTTTTCTTTTTTTTTCTTTTCTTTTTTTCTCGTCTCTTGTATTATCAACTTCCTTGACTTATTACTCGGTGCTGCTGGCTGTCACAGAGTTTTTCTGACGAGACGTGTCCGAAAAAAGGGTCCCTTTTTGAACTCACAATGTATGCTCTTCTTAAAGCTATTCTAAATCAAAAATAAAAATATTGTAAAACATTATTCATTTCACTTACAAATTAACCAGTTACAGGAGTTCTTAGCATAGCGGTTATCATCAAAGGAAAAGAAAGAAAGAAAGAAAGAAAGAAAGAAAGAAAGAAAGAAAGAAAGAAACGAGAGTAATATATAATGGAAAGAAAGAAAGAAAGAAAGAAAGAAAGTTAATAAATAATACGAAAAAAGGGTTCTTTTTAGAACTCACAATGTCTGCTCCTTTTAAAGCCATTCAAAATCAAAAATATTGTAAAACATTGTTCATTTCACTTACAAATTGATCAGTTACAGGAGAGTCTTAGTATAACGGTTATCATCAAAGGAAAAAAAATCCGCAACCCGAGTTCAAACCCTGGCGCTTGAATTCGCGTTAACGCCCTTGGGAAACGTACAATCTATCTGTTCTTTTATCCAGCTATGCGTAAATAGAAGAGCACACTGGATTGTTAAGCCTTGGTTAGGCAACGTGTCTAGGAGAACAAAAACTCTGAATTCAGACAAGCTTTACTCTCTAAAAAAGATTGACCTTGTGTCACACTCTGATTTTGGTGGAGAGGTTAGGTAATTGCATGCATATTTGTTGGAAAATTGTATATATAACAAATCGCAGTTCTACAAATTTAATAGATTTTATTCTTTAACGTGAGTATAAAGTTTGTTAAAAAATCAAAAATAACAGTGTCTTTTCTCGATAGAAAACAAGTTAGAATGTGAATATACCCCAATATTTGCATTACAAGAAAGAAAAGTTCATGCCGATTTATCAATAAATGCAAGAACGAGGATATAAAATTACAACTTCTCGAGCCTGTTTCTGCTGAAAAATTAACTTTTTTTTTCGTATAGAAATCAGTTGATTTTCCAAACATATTTCTCAGTTCCAATCGAGTATTTTGCAATTGAGCTTCCACATTTGGGAAGTGATAAAAGTTTATTCTTGAAGATCAGATGAATTTAATGATGCAATTTGATACTTAAAATCAAGAAGAATACAAATCATTTCACTGATGGATTTGTTTTGTTCTCTTTTTCCTGGCACTCTTGCAGCTGAGGTCTTTGACTGAAGATGACATGTGATGACCTAAATTGCCAGTAACCTAAAAATATTGAGAACATTTTAGAAAGAAGCTTGTTTGTGATATCCAGTATTTACCTAATAAGCAACTATAATTATTCATAAGAATTAATTACACTATGCGAGACATTTTTTCCGACACAGAAAGCGTTATTTCTCAAGTGCTTATATTGTAAAAATATTGACATTATCCTCTTCTAGCTTTATTCTGTTGAACAGGATAACAATATGCTACACAAATTTTGTTCCTCGATGCTAATATTGTTTATATTGTTTATATCGTAAAGTATAGTTTGGTTTCTTTGTTTAATGGCATATCAACCTTTGTAGATTATTTAATGCCAAAGCCATTCTCTGAGAAGAACAGTACTATTTAACCCATACCTGGGAAGATAAGTGAGGTTCATACCTTTCCCAAGGGTATTTGCCCGAAAGTGAACGTAATAGCGCGACTGGAGTACGAACTCGCTTACTACGATTCCGCAGTCCATCGCTTTAACCATTACACCACGAGGACACCCCATAGTAAGTAAAGTTAGCGACCATAGTCGAAGGTGACCCGAAGGCTCCCTTTTCGATAGCTACTACACCAAGGTGTAGGGGAGGGCGCTACTCCATTCCCTGGATTGCTCCACTTTACCCTTGAACCGTACCTTATAATGCTGAGTGTTGAGCAAGGTGGTATCAAGTTCCATTTTTAAAGTCTTTGGTATGACTCGACCTGGGATTGAACCCAGGTCTCCCGGGCCATTGGCGAACACTCTAACCGCTCCTTTTCAGTGGTCCTTGTGTATCAGGATAGTTTTGCCCTTCGTCATTCATTAGTGCAAGCTTGCTTCTTCAAGGCCTTTACTTAAACGCTGAGACAATCGTTCATGAGTGTGCTTGAATTTATAAAAACTAGAATCCATGTATGTTACCATAGCTTGATGTTTTCTAATTTGGTACTTTCCTGATTGTCACTCTTTGTGAGTTCGAGTATTTGTCGGCCTGTATACATTCATCTAGTTCTTATAATTCATTCTTTATGTTCTTTGGCTGTTCGATATTACACCACGAGGACACCCACCCCCGTAAAGTATGGAAAATGGACATTATTTTATTCAAGCATTGGCCTGGATAATACTATGCGACACAAATTTTGTTCCTGGAAATAGTTTTATATCTTAATTACTTATATTGTAAAAGTTCAGAAAATGGCAATTATTCTCTTTAAATTTTGTTTTTGTATACTGTGTAATGATATTTAGATTTTAACCTATTTTCAATGTAAAAACAGGCAGATTTGCACATTTTCATTTACATAACGTTTAAATAAAACATATTGAATAGCATATATATAAATAGAATATATATAAATATATATAGATATACGTAACTTATATATAAATATACGTAACTTTATCCAAAAATGAACAAAAATGATTCGATGTGTGCAGTTTTTCGAGATATGCGATTGCAATGTATTATACTCCAAATATAATCTATTATATTTCGAATATATGCAACGTTGTCACAAAAGCAAAGTTCGCAGAGAAAATAGGTCTTTTCCATTTACTTTCGAGACAAGCAATTAAGCAATAAGACTTTCTTCCAACAAACAAGAACAAGTTTTTTTTAAAAATTGTCACATAGAATTATCATTCCTTATTTGACGAGGAAACCAAAAAATCAACCAATAAAAATCAACCAATAAAAATCAAACGGAGCGTGATTTCATTGGTTGTTTTTTTTTTAAATACTCAAATAATAAAAATCAGAGAAATATTTTATAAAATTTTGATGACATTCAAAAGTTTTATTTTGTGATTTTTATCGTCTTAATTTTCATATAGACTATTAACTTATAGATTGTTCTGATTCAACTATCGTTTTTGTGACGAAATATATGTTAATTTAAAGCAAAAATGTCAAAATATTTTAATTTAAAGTTTGTTTGTTTGTTTCATATCAACCATTGAAGGTTATTTAATGCCAAATTCATTTTTATACAAATGAACAGCTCTATTTCAAACAATTCATTTCACCATAAGTACACAGAATAATTGTCAAAAACATTTCTATTTCAAGCTATTCAGTTTAGTCAAACAGTTCTAATTCAAACAGTCTAGTATAGTATAAGTATAGTTTTCGTTTACAAACAATAAAATGTCAAAACAGTTCTATTTCAAACAGTTCAGTTTAGTATAAGAACGCAGTTTCAATATCAAAACAGTCCTATTTCAAGCAATTCAGTTTAGCATAAGTACCCAGTTTACTTCTATTTGACCCATAGATAGGACCCTATCAGATACTACCACTCCAGGCCTGAGTGGGCCTGGGATCAATGGCAATAAAGGAATACTCCGCATTCCCTAAAGCTCCAGAATTACTTGAGCCTCAGCATCAGATTGTTTAGTGACATATTCAGGACACTCGTTGAGAGGGAAGGGTCTTACCTCTCTGCATAGATGCAATGTTCTACTGCCCCAGCTGATTGGGCAAGTTAATTTAAAGAATAAATCATTAGTGTATATTCATATTTGACAATAATGAATAGATATTTCAGATGCTGAAAAATGATGACATATTTTACAAGTAATACGTTTGCCTTTTTTTTCAAACCTTAATACATATTGTGATGCACATATAGGTTTTTGTGAATTTATAAAGAATATCTTTGCCAAATCGATGTTTTTCTACTTAATTTTAAGTCTGTATGACCGCAAATTCCTCTGATGTACCATGTCAGCGTGCAAGAATCAAAAAATGAAAGCGTTAAATTGTAAAAATTCAGAGCTTACAGATTTCGTGGCGTAGTAGCTAACGCGATGAACTGTAACATCATAATGACTGAGTTCGAACTCCAGTCTTGCTTGCCCAGTCAACTGGGACAGAAGATTACCCCGATTGCTTCTCAGCAGAGGGGTAAGACTCCCTCAACGAGTGTCCTGATATGACACTAAACAATCAAATGGTTATGCTGGAGCTTTGGGGAAGGCAGAGTGCTCTCTCATTGCCATCGCTTCCTGGTCTATTCTAGCTCGAAATGGAAGCACCTGATAGGGTCCTGTCTATGGGTCAAGTAGAACTAAACTGTGTACTTATACTAAACTGAATTGTTTGAAATAGAACTGTTTTTAAATTGAACTAAACTGTGTAGTTATGCTAAACTGAATCGTTTGAAATAGAACTGTTTTTGACATTGAAACTATGTACTTATGCTAAACTGATCTGTTTGAAATAGAACTGTTTATAAATTGAACTTAACTGTGTACTTATGCTAAACTGAATCGTTTGAAATAGAAATGTTTTTGACATTGAAACTGGGTACTTATGCTAAACTGAATTTTTGAAATAGAACTGCTTTCACATTTAACTGAACTGTTTTGAATTTTAACTGTTGGTAAACAAAAACCATACTTATATTCAACTGACTTGTTTGAAATTTAATTCTACGTTCAATGACCGGAAAAGGGTTGATACGCAGTAAGACAAACCAACCAAACAAACAACTATCCAGTCACGCTATTACGTTCACTTTTAGACTAATACCCTCGGAAAAAGTCCGAACCATGTAATCTTTCCAAGCTATGAGTTGAATAGAACCAGTGCAGTTCTTCTATAAAGATGCCTTTGGCATTAAATAATCCACGAAGAATGAAATACCATTAATCAAAGAAACCAAACAAAACCTATCTTCAAATTTGAATTTTAGCACTCTCAAATTTGGTAAGAACAAGTGCACTAATCAATTCAACAAAAACTTTTTTCTTGGTGTTATTCGGTAATATAATGGCCGAGGGATTTCGTTTTATGCCTTTGGGTTTAGTTAGGATAAGTTTAGTTGGGTTACTTGGGTGCAACATTAACACGGGTGTTCGCGCGCACGTGCGGAGCGGACGTGTCACTCAGAGATGTCACAATAGCCCAGATGGGAAACGGAGCTAGCAAGTGCGAATGACGTCACGCACCCGAAGCGCGCGGAGGATTTGGGCAACTTTTAAAAAGTCAGTGGAGTTAAGACCTGCCTCGGGAGAAGACGGTTCACTTTCGCTTGCTCGCGGAGGCCTTGGGTAGGTGTCGCACGAGATGAGGGGCAGAATAGAAAGAATGTGTATCTTTCTCCTTATGTCGAAGAACCTTTAAACTCAAAGGTAAGAAAAAGTTTCGTACCTGAACTAAGAAGTCGTAAGTGTTTTTCGTGTTTCGAGATTCCTATGTTCTATGTATATATGTTATGAACATCCCATGTACATTTCGCATATTCATGTATATGGCTATGATACAATTCTTTGTTTTACTGATACGTTTAAGTAATATAATATGAACTCTTGATAACAGTTTGGGATTTTATTTTCGTAGTCAGTCATCTTCTACTCACCATTTACGAAAAAGAAAAGTTATGCAAAATATTTTATTTTCTACTTAATCGCAAATCAAATTTATATTCTTTAGAATAGTTCCCTAGAAAAACCTCACATCGACGAAGATATTGTTCCCACACGGAGAAATTGTGCTGGAAGTTCTCAACTGACACTGCCTTCAGCTCTTATTTACTAAGTTTTGCTTAGTCTGACAGTAAGACATCGGTTTGACAGTATTTGCTGTTACCAAGTATTCACCCATCTGAGTATTGGAGAGGCTCATCAATGCTTTAGTGATCAAACAGGAAACGGTGATTTCAACGTGACTTAAACTATGAACCATAATGCGTTCAGCTGCTCTCAACAGTTCCTGAATGGTAAACACAGAGCTGAATTTTGATTTGTGGGGACCAGAAATAGTTACAGGAAATCTGATCCGGAATGTAAGGGATCTGTTATCATCATCATCATGTCATGCCGCGAGCACGGATATCCCTGACCCTCTTTCGCCACTTTTCCCTACCATTCATCGCCTCTGGCAGGTCTTCAGGGCTACATCCCGTATCCTCACATAGCTGCTGTATGTATGTTCGAGCTGGTCGTCCTGCTTTTGCTTGGCCATATGCGGGGTCCATAGGAGTACATCACTTATGAGCTCGTCCCTGCTTCTCCAGCAGTGTCCTGCATGTCTGTTTCGTCTAGCTTGGATAGTTTTCGGGATGGGAGGCAGGTGGCCGTATAGTTGGTGCCTTGTGGGGTGTTACCGCCAGGACTTGTTCAAGATTGCTCGCAGCATTCTTGTGTAATTGCCGTCTAGCTTCTTCTCCAGCCGTTTAGTTAGCGTCCAGGTAGAGCATCCATATAGCAGTATCGATGCGACTGCTGCCTGGAAGAAACTGCGTTTCATTTTATCGGCCAGGTCTGATTTCCATATGTTCGAAAGCCTATCGATAGCTGTCCATGCCTTCGTTAGCCGCGTGTCGATGTCGTTTTCGGATCTGCTATACCACAGGAATATTCTTTTGAGTCAGAAATTAAAATTAGTTCACAGAGTGTGTAAAGAAAGTAATGAGATTTTTTTTTCTGGTTGACAACATTGATTGCAGATCAGCTGATTATTCATACCGTCAAACTTGATGAAATCTGATTAGAGATCTCCCTTTTATCCTATTTTTCTCAGTTCATCATGTGACCTGCCAATCAGGACGCTGTTTATCTACCACAGCCATTTGGCCATCCAAAAGTACTTTGTGTCACTTTAGAAAAAATATTAAAGACTTCTGTTGCTTGGTTTGGTGGGTTTTATGGCATATCAACCTTTGTAGGTTATTTAACGCCAAATCCATTTTTATGTAAATAATCTGTTCTATTTAAAACAATTCAGTTTAGAATAAGTACACTGTTTAATAGTCAAAAACATTTCTATTTCAAACTATTCAAGCAGTTATTTGTAACAATTCAGGTAAGTTTAAATACAGTTTTAATGTCGAAAAACAGTTCTATTTCAAATCATTCAGTTAAGCATAAGCATGCAGTTTAAATGTAAGTACGGTTTAATTGTCAAAAACATTTCTATTTCAAGCTATTCAGTTTATTCAAGCAATTCAGTTTTGCATAAGTATGCTGTTAGTTCTATTTAACCCATAGATAGGGCCCTATCTAATGCTACCACTCCGGGCCAGAGTGGACCTGGGAGCGATGGCAGTAAAGGGGTACTCCACATTCCCCAAATCTCCAGTATTACTGGAACCTCACCATCAGATTGTTTAGTGTCATATCCAGGACACTCGTTAAGGGGGTCTTACCCCTCTGTAGAGGTGCAGTCAGTGTATTCTACAGCCCCAGCCGACTGGGCAAACTTCTGTTGCATTATACGGATTATTAATATAGAATTTGAGATTGATTGATTTTAAAGTCATGTCAACCCTCTGGGCTTATTTCATGCCTAGATGTTCCTGTATCCCTTTCATATGTGTATTTTTTAGCTGTTTTTTCTAAAGAATTTTCTTAACACTTAGAATATTCGTACTATAGACCTTATCTTTATTGTTATACTCACAACGTTTCAGCCGGTATATCTTTCGGCCTTCTTCAGGTGTTTCATGTTAATCTCGGGAGCCTACATAGAACCTTGAACTGACCCCTTTATTTAATCCACGAGGGTTGACAGTTCAAATTCTGTTAACCATAACCGGGTACAATTATTAAGATAAAGTAAGTATTCCATATTAGTCTTATCTGTAATTGGGATTGAACCTGCAACCTCCTGATGATTTTACTCAGAAGCACTTTCCGACTAAACGCTTTATCTACTACGCCATTTGTCCCTTTTTTTTTCTCTTCTTGTTCCTTTTTTTTACACTCGGTCCCATTTAATACGGATACTTTTTAACCTATCTATTTGCCCCAGAGAGGGGACCCAAACAGGTACACCGACTCCGGTTCAGAATGGACTGGATTAAATACAATTAAGGTGTACTCCACCCGCCTCAGATTTCCATATCGGAAACCTCACTATCAAACGCGATTTAGTGTCATACCAAGGATACCCACTTCTTGTGGGAGTCTTTTTAGTGACTCACTTAACCGAACACGTTTGAAAATAATCCAAGAACATGGAGGAGTCTCCGTGGCTAATTTACAAGTCTGTAACATCGTAGTACGCAAGTCAAACTCCAGTCACGCTATTACGTTCACTTTTCATAGTAATGCCCGTGGCAAAAGTATGAACCCTCTTTTCCCTTCCAGGTATGGGTTGAATAGTACCCGTACTGTTTTTCTACAAAGATAGCTTTGGCTTTGAATATCCGACAAACGTTGATACGCCATTAAACAAAGAAACTAAACCATCAGTTGAAAGTGAATTTTGATAGGCAAACATGAAATGAAATTTATCACGTTTCAACATTGGTCAACTGATTTTAAATCAGGTTTGCCAACCTGAAAATTAAAAAAAAAGGAGGAGTTCCATTGCCTTCTAGACCGAGCGCATCGTTGTGATAGGATGTAGAAATTATAACTCAATTCATTTAGGCTACGGTTCAGTGCTCTTGTTTCATTAGGAACTATAATATAGTATGAATGGAAAGAGAGACCAAACAAGAAATGGAGTTTCTTCTTCAATAATCGTCTTAGTCAAACAAGTAAGAAGACTTCTATCTTATTTGGTCTGACCACTTACGACATCACAGAAAGGCGGGGGAAGAATGATGTGAGCAAAAATGCCGTTCTCGATATACTTACTAGTCGATATATATATATATATATATATATATATATATATATATATATATATATATACGTTCCTGTGGAACCACTTTGTTGATGTTCCATGGTCAAAGCCACGTAATCATAACTTAGTTGCTCTCACCCAATTACGCGCATCACTGACGTGCAGCTTGAACATCATATCCACGTCCTTTATTTTGTTAAGCTACGTGGCTAAATATATTAGAGTAAATTCATAAAATTCTCGGGGGAAAATAGTTACGCCGAGAAAGCTCTACTTTCCTCATATAACTTTTTTGGAAAATTTTCTTCGGTGATGTCTATTTACAGACCTCCGAGTGTTGGTAGAAAATGTCATTGATTAACCAAGATACTCTCATGGAATGTGACCAAATGAGGTTTATATTTCAACAGAGTCCCCTTGGAGGTCCTCGCACTTCTTCCATCGGAGTTAAAGTACTTGGATTCCCATAATAAAAAAAAAATTCATCAACAGCAGATATGGTCACATTATATGAACTTTTCAGGCTATTAACTATATTTACCCAACCCCTCCGCTCGGGTAGGATATGACACAAGGTCAATGATTTTAAGCGGAGTTTAACAGGTTTGAATTGAGAGTTTTCCTTCTCCTAGACTAGTTGCCTCACCAAGGCTGAAGAACCTAGTCTGCCCTACTATTTACCCATAGCTGGAGGGAGGATAATTGGATTCATACCTTTACCAAAGGTATTAGTGCTATGTGAAATGCAATCAGTCTCGTCCAGGATTTGAACTCGTGTCGCCGTGTCCATTCCCCTACGACGATAACCATTACACCACAGGCACCTCCTTTTCAGGCTATTAACATTTCAGCCCACCCTCGTATATATGATCTTAATTTTTAATTTGTTTAATATTAACGCGGCAATATTACACGAGGTTAATTCTCCAGAGTTTTCTGTTTGTATCCTTTTCAACCGAGATACCCCAAAGTCAATAAAATATACGGAGGGAAGTGCTGAATGCCCTAACGGTGGAGTTTAGAATTCGTTGACTGTAACCCTTGCAGAGGGGTAAAACCCTCGCCAAAAAAGGTGTCTTTGGGTATCATACTAAACAACATCTGATGATGAGACTGCAGTTCTTAAGCTCTGGGGAGTTTGGAGTACTTCATTGCAATTACTCTCAGTTCCACTCTGATCTGGAGTTATATATATTTACCAATCCCTCCGCTCGGGTAGGATATGACACAAGGTCAATTTTTAAGCGGAATTCAGAGTTTTCCTTCTCCTAGATTAGTTGCCTCACCAAGGCTGAAGAACCCAGTCTGCCCTACTATTTACCCATAGCTGGAGGGAGGATAATTGGATTCATACCTTTCCCAAGGGTATTAGTGCTATGTGAAATGCAATCAGTCTCGTCCAGGATTTGGACTTGTGTCGCCGTGTCCATTTCCTACGACGATAACCATTACACCACGGGCACCTCCAATAATACTATAACTCTGATCTGGAGTTGTAGTATCTGTTAGGGATATATCTATGGGTCTAATAGATCTGTTTGAAAGTTGTTTTCACTCGGTTGGGCCGTGCATCTTCTCTGTGTGCTCAGTTTCGATCTGTATGTATGGGAACATATAACCAGAGCCATGCACTTCGCAGAATAAGAATAGTAGCCCACGTTGTGTTAGCTGGCTCCCAACAAATCGAGTCGAAATGCATGAGTCCCAGACAGTCCCAACAGGAAAGAGCAAGACAAAAACAAAAAGTTGAATAAAGGTTTAGAAGGAGCAGTTCATATAACACTATTGTGGCGTCGTCACTTTTAGCTAACATGTAGTTCCCCTAACTAAAAACATGAAACTGTTAGATTTTAGGTTCTCTGTATTTCTAACCCTTTCTTTGTCTGACCCTCTACGTCACTGTAGTGAACTGACTGCTTTGTGTCTCCTCTCGGCGAGTTTCTTCAAACTGCCTTAGCAGTAGCCTCACTCTCATTATATGTCCAGCAGTAGCCTCACTCTCATTATATGTTCCTATTTCCTGATTTTCGGCTACCCAGCTTTTGGGCATAAAACAATCTCAGACTACAAGCCTCCAAAAGATACTTAAAGGCGTGATAATAACTTTTTAAGTCGTTGAATTATTTTTATGCGTTTTATACTAGTAGGAAAGAATTAATGAACCCACGCAAGTATGTCACGGCTCCTATAGACGCATATATACATATGCATACTCATGGTAAACCCACTAGGATGCACATGTATACACCGGTATGCACATACATACGCACACACAAGGGCACTCACGACCACCCGTATAGAGCTAGTCTGAATACCACCATCAATCATGTCACAATAGAATAAGACTAAATAGTGAATAATAATTCGGAAGGAAAGAAGGAAAGAAGGAGATTGTGTTGAGGTGTGAGAATACCAACCTCTGCAACTCGTTGCATAAGTTTCTAACTCCACGTCGAGAACTTATGTGTGGCCGGATCGAGCGAGAGGCAGGTTCACAGGGAAAAGAAAAATAAACACAACAACTTTGTGATTAAAATGCCAAAGGAGGATGGAGAGCGTGTAACACTTTGTGGATAACTAATTCTAGTTTGAGTTTCGGCTGGCAAAAGATTATCTTAACGGCTGGTAATGTCGCTGTTCGTTGTTTCTTTGTTCCGGCCTAATCAACTTTCCTCGAACCCAAACTAAGTCTAACTGCTAGGACCCAAAACGCACCTGAATATATACAGAATATTTCATTATTTCCGGCCAAGGGACACCCACGAATAAACCCATAACTTTTGGTGGGGTACATTTCTCTCTTTAAAAAACTGAACATAAAAATAATTTCTCGCCTAGCCGTCTCCGATACAGGGACATTAAATTCAGACCCTTTTAAGTTTTTGACCAGTACCCGATAAGTACTTAACACTTACCCACGTCTGTGGCCATACGTATAAACATTTTCTTATCTAGATTTCCTTAATCTAGTTAATGGGTTTTCCTAACATTTGAAATTTGATACCCAGGCCGAACCTAACTCATCTTGCCACATATACATGTGTGTATATGTGTGTGTGTGGGCGTATATATATATACACGTGTGTATACATGTATGTGCATATATCCAACTCATAGTGTCACAGAGGCAATCTTTCAATTGCGGAGACGCCTTTAAGATTCCAAAATTAAGTCCTTTTACTTTGGTTTAAACAACGACCAGTAAACAATGAATTCATCCACGGGGCCATAAAATGCATTAATTCACCATCCATATTCTCTCGTCATTGTTTTTTGTTGTTTTTTGGGGGGGAGGGGTATTTTTTTTTTTTTTTTTGTGATGGTGAGTTTTCTTTCTTTGACGGTCACAGCTGCGAAAATTTACTTCATAAACTGGAGGTTGGTTGAAGATACTGAAATCAAAGAGACTCTCTTTATGTGCAGAGACGATAATGCACGTAAATGTAAACCTAGTTAAGAGAAAGAATTGGGAACACTTATCGCCGATGCTAATAAAAATTCCTGGTAACCAGGTGTTGTATACAAAACGCTTTCTCACATCATCAAAATTGCAGAAAGGTTGCCACTAAAACAGATTAAGAAATAAAAAAGTGATATTCAAATCTTCCTTTTAACTCCAATCCCATCTCTCTCTCTCTCTCTCTCTCTCTTCTTTGCCGTTCTTTTCCACTCATTATCCTTCTTTCTTTCCAACTTTTTCTCCCTCTCTTGGTCCGTCTCTCTTCTTTGTCTTTCTTTTCCAATCATTATCTTTTTTTTCTTTCCAACTTCTCTCTCTCTCTCTCTCTCTCTCTCTCTCTCTCTCTCTCTCTCTCTCTCTCTCTTGTCTGTCTCTCTTCTTTGTCTTCCTCTTCCACTCATTATCCTTCTTTCTTTCCAACTGCTTTCTTTCTTTTTGTCTCTCTTCTTTGTCTTTCTTTTCCACTCATTATCCTTTTTTCTTTCCAACTTCTCTCTCTCTCTCTCTCTCTCTCTTTCTCTTCTTCGTCTTTCTTTTCCACTCATTATCCTTCTTTCTTTCCAAATTCTTTCTCTTTGTCTATTTCCCTTCCTTGTCTTCCTCTTCCACTCATTATCCTTCTTTCTTTCCAACTTCTTTCTCCCTCTGTCTGTCTCTCTTCTTTGTCTTCCTTGTCCACCCATTATCCTTCTTTCTTTCCAACTTCTTTCTCCCTCTCTTTGTCCGTCCCTCTTCTTTGTCTGTTTTTTCCACTCATTATCCTTCTTCTATTCTGACTTCTTTCTTTTTTGTTCTCTTCTCTGTTAGTCTATCAATTTATCAGACTGATTGCGCTGACATGATTATCCACTTGATTATAATCTAAATGTATCTCCTTCAAAAATGTTCTCTAAGAAAGCTACATACCACCAATGAAGAGGATCTTCCACTCTTGAAAACAAGGTTGAGTGTCTTTTAGCGAGCACTACCTTCAACTGTTTTGCCTCAACCTGATACATCTTCTCAGTAGTTTTTAATTGCTGGATTTGGATTTGAGGGCGAGGACACAAGGGAAATAAGAAGATATCGGGCAAACTCATGTTCACGGGTTGTGTCTAGAAAGTAATGAGACTAATTGTACTTGCAACTCGAACTGAAAATCAATTAATCTATTTTAATCCTTCATCAATCATTTTCACCATCGAATGTCAATCGGATCTTATAAGAGTACTCAATTTTGTTGCATTTTCATAAGTTCGTGAAGTGACCAGTCGACTAAAACAGAGTCCATCCTCCACAGTCTCTCATTCATCAAAAAACCTACTTGGCCAACCATAAAAACCTGTAGCCAGAATAAAACTTAATCTTCATAAGTCTGTGTTAATTTCTTAAATGTTTTCTCACATTTCCCTGATGTTTGACTCAGAATTTGACCTTGTGTCCTATTTATATGATACAATTAACCAAGTTGAAGGCGTTCATGGTGTAACGGTTATTGTCGTAAGAAATGGACTCGGCGACGCAATTTCAAAACCTGGACGAGGCTGTTTGCATTTCTCATTGCGCTAACATCCTTGGAGGAAGGTGTGCATCCAAGAATCCTCCCTTCAGTTATGGGTAAATAGTAGGGCAGATTGGGCTCTTTAACCTTGATATGGCCAAGAGTCTAGGAGAAGAAAAATTCTGAATTCAAACCAGTTGTTCCCCGCTAAAAAATGACCTTGTGTCGCATCCTGCTCATGCGACGGGATTGGGTAAATGCGTACACTTTATGATAATTTAATAATCCAAGATTATTCGTTTGAGCATGAATTTCGAAAGTTAATATCAATCAGGGTAGCCAACCTGAAAAATAAAAAACGCTTTCTTGACCAACTTTGCATTTCCTTCTCCTTTTCTTTCTTACCCATTGCATTCAGTATTTTTTCTTTCTGATTCCTTTTCTTTTTTGTTTTTTTTCTTATCAACAATTCTTTTTTGTTAGTATTTCAGTCGATTTTACCAATCTTTCTCTTGTTAATTTCTTTTAATTCCATTTTTTAGTCACTCACTGACTTTATCTTTACTCCTCTCTCTCTCTCTCTCTCTCTCTCTCTCTATCTATCTATCTATCTATCTATCATATCTTTATGTTAATCAATTTATTAGCAATCACGACAACTTCCTCGGAAGTTACTCATCTTACACATAGAAAAATTGACAAATTTTCTACTAATCTAACGATTCCAATCTTATTATGAAAACTCTTTCCATAGCCCACAAGAGGCAAAGAAACGACCTAATAAGATCAAGTCTCGTGGGCTCGCAACCTCGGGGACGCGAGACTTGGGACATTCACCACAAAACATCACAATGCTAATCGATATTAATTGGGTAATAAGTAGTTGAGAAAAATACGTCCAATCTATTTTGTGTATATAGAATATCTTCAGAGGCTGTCTGGTTTTGTTTGCTACATCCATTGCTTGAAAGAGGCAGCCATATTAAAGTGGTATTTATAGTCGAAATGGGCAGTTGTTTTCTTTTTCTTTTTTCTTTTTTTTTTTCGTTTATTTTTTGTTTCTTACTTTTTGTTGTTTATTTTCATTTATTTATTTATTTATTCCTTTTTTTGAGAAAACCAACTTTGTTTGCTAGTTGTTTAGTAAACAATAGAATAATAATTTGGCTACAAAAAACTCTTCTATAAATGCTGCTATAGATATTAATGTGTTGCGTCTTGTTTAGACTTAAAGCTCAAAAAAAGTGATTATGCAATTAAAAATATTGGACTGAAATATATTCATTCAGAAAGGAAAGTAAATACTCCACGTAATTTCACTTATTGCACTTAGTTAACCGATGCGATAAATATTTGGAAAAAAAATCAAGACATTAAAAAACAGTCTTTGGTTTTAAAGGAATGAACAAAAAGAAAAAGAAAAGAAATGAACTGGTTCTATTTTTGTTGCGTCTGGTAAAACGCAAGATTCGTCAACTGAAACCCCATCCTTACCAAACCTATCTCCATGCGACTTTTTCTTCTTTTCTAAACGGAAAATTTGTCTTAAAGATTAAGTGAATGGTGTCTCAAAATAGAAGCAACCTATTGATGTGATTATGATTTATTACTGAGATAAACGCAATGGTGGTCATTTGGAACTCGTTCAGTGAAAAAATGCATCCTTTGAGCAAGAGACATCAAATCAAATGTTTTTTATCCGTTTAGTTTGCAGACAATGCGCTTCTAGCAAATACACATGCTAAAGCCGGCCCTCCCTTGCATAACCTGGAGCAGGGAGCAAGAGGCATTGGTATCTATATGAACTCAAGCCCCTGAAATTCGTAGATCAGTTCCTATAGCTCGGTAGCAAAATCTCATCAACTGAAAGCGGTATTAACTGATGCTTAAGTAAAACGTTGACTGCTATTGATTGGTTATTAAATATATGGAAATCGGATCTCTCTGATAAAATAAAACAGGAATTCTTCCAAGTTGTAGCCGTATCAGTACTACAGTATAGTTGCACCAAACTGTCTTTAACGAAACAATAGGAGAAAAAACTAAACAAAGATGCTGCTTACTGTTTATAACAAATCTTTGAAAATGCGGACGAACAATTTTATCGGTCTTTGTGGCCGAAGAAGTCCATATTACCAAGATGAACATCTTTTGAGTTGAATTGGTCATCAATCACTTACCTTATTTTCTCCAGCTTCCTCGTTAGATAGCCAAACCTCGTTCCTAGTCCAGGTTTTTATAGCAGCTGATTGAAATTCAAGAAGAATTCCTCTGCCAACAAAAGATGCTTATATAACACAATAAATGGATAATATACTTCTCATTTTGATTCCAATGCTAATATAATTTCTGGGAAAACGGTGACATTAATACGATAACTATACAAGGATGCTAGGTGCTGTTTCGAAAAAATCCAAGAAGCAGCACCCTACAAATAAACTGCTGTACGGCCATTTACCTACAGTTTCACAAAACATTCAATTAAGGCGAGGAAGACATTCTGGGCACTGCTTGTGAAGTAAGTACAATCTCTTAGACGACGTTCTCTAATAGACACATCAATGTTGGATGCCGTCTGTCACTTATTGATGATAATATATGTTTTTCTTCTTATGCTGTTTAGAAAGGAAATGGGATATTTTAGAGAATTAAAGATTATTTTCTGTGTATCTAAATTCGTTCTCTAGATATTGGGGGCGAAATATCCAAATATCTCTTTTTCAAAATCTCCTATCATACCGTTTTTGTTTTCTTGTTGTGAAGTGTGTAGAAATGGACGTGATCCTTTTTTTGTCAGTTGATTTTTGGCGTGTTTTTTTAATTCTACTTCATCGTTAGTTCGAATTGGTAAACATCTTGAAAAGCCTAAGAGTCTTTCAGTTTCTGTTTCATAAGTGAAATCACTGATTGATTCTACTCTGTCCAATCTGTCAGTGATGTCTGATATTTTAATGTTTTTAGGTTAAAAGATTAATGCATCATCAATGTATCAGAGATATATTGTGTCTTTACGTAAGATTTACTGGGGAGAACCGGATTCAAGGAAATTTAACTAGAGATAAACTGAAATATCGTTAAGTGGAGAATATGGATAAAATTTCTGCCTTTACAATTTATAAATAGAAATACTGGTTTGTGCATAATATTTATATCTTTATAATCTGAATTTGTACGGATGTATATATATATATATTGTCATCCACAGACAGACTGTTTCGTTCTATCAGAACTCTTCAGAGTGGCTAGACACGCAGGACGCTCGAAGCCGGGATCGAAACGCGTCCAACTTTACGTTAGACTAAGCTTCAAACCTGTCGGCCACCAAGCGGACTACGTTGACTAAGGGAATTTTAAGGTATTTATTTTTAGCAACAGCTTGTTATTATATATTATAATTATTATATATATATATATAATATCCCAAGAAGAGGAGTCGGGAATGATCCAATTTGAGAATACGTCTCAAAACAGATGCAACCCATTGATGTGATTATGATTTATTACTTAGACAAACGCAATGGCGGTCATTTGGAATACGTCCCGTAAAAAATGCATCCTTTGAGCTAGACACATCAAATTAATGTTTTTTTAATTGTTTTTATATCAGTTTTCAAGATATGCAATCTTTTTTTTTTTACTTTCTGGTCTCAGTAATCAATTATTATCATATTAATGGGTTGCATCTACTTTGAGACAGTTTTGAATGATTTTGTCTTCAAATAATTAGTGACGCAAAATTTTTTTACTCTTTTCCAACGCATCGTGATCGAGGATTAATTGATGTTATAGTATACTATTTTCAGATCTGAAACAAAAAAGAACACATTATTAGTAGAGTTATTAGCAGTCACCTGGGTCCCATGTATATTGAGACACCTTTTATGAGCGGATTCTTTTTATCATTTGGGTTTTTCGCTATTTTGTCTTCCTCTTTATTGCTTAATAGCCATTAATAGTTATGTGAGAACATTAAAGTTATAAGTCCCAAAAGACATTGGTTCCCTAAGTGACAATCATCTAGAGGTTGCAGGTTCAATCCAAACTGCAGGCGAGTAACACTATAAGAATATTTTACACTAATACCCGGTTATGGTTAACGGAATCAGAGCAAGCGACACCCGTGGATTAAATAAAGGTTGTAATTCGCAGTTCCGTGTAGGCTCCCTAGATCGACAAGAAACACCTGAGGAAGGCTGGGGGACACATCAGCCGAAACGTTGTGAATACAACAATAAAAATGAAGTCAATAGTCCGAAAACTCCGAATGATAAAAACCATAAAGCTCATCATAAATGATAAAAATCATAAATCTCAGAAAATCAAGCAACTAATAAGAGGATTCTTATTAATCTCCAGGAGCGCTCTATGTATGGTAATTAATATATAAATTTATAAAGCTAATACATATAATTGGAAGAAAAACTCAACAAAACGTTATTTGACTATTATGAATTTATTTCAGTTTGGTCATTCCACATGAGAACTCAAATTCTTTAGATAGTTGTCTAAATTTCTGAGACGAAACTTGGCGATTTTTATCATTAAGGGTTTTCGAACTATTGTCTTCATCTTTATTGTTATTTCCACAATGTTTCGGTCGATATGTCCTCCGGCCTTCTTCAGGAGTTTGTCGAACTTGGAAACCTTCGCGGAACTTCGAACTACGTCCTTTATTGAATCCACGGGGGTCGCCTGTTCTGATTCCGTTAGCCATAACCGGGTACAAGTGTTAAGCATTCCTGTATTGTTACTCACCTGCAGTCAATCATCTGAAGGTTGCAGGTTCAATTCAGTCAGGATTGAACCTGCAACCTTCGACAAACACCTGAAGAAGGCCAGGGGACATATCGGTCGAAACAATAAAGATGAAGACAATAGTCCGAAAACCCTTAATGATAAAAGTTCTTTAGATAGGCATTAAATTTGATGGCTATCTAAAGAGACCGGTTTCTCATATGGAATGACTCGCTGAAATTAATTTATAATTGCCAAATAACGGTTTGTTGAGCTTTTCTTCCAATTATATATATATAACGGTAGCTTAGCTAGAATAATATATCATAACGAGATTTTTATTTAAATAATACACTTAAAATGATAAAACTTTGAAAATAAACTAATTTTTTTTAATTAAATATGCAACAGAATAATATTCTTGGCCTAACGTTCTCCCTGAAAGCCACTTTTTAATCATCCAAATTCTTAATAAAAAATGCTTCTTAAAATCCTTCACACCTTCATGAATAGACGCATCGATATAATCATTGACCAGTGTTACAACAGCAACGCAAAGGGGTCAATGGCTCGTATATCATCATATTTACCAACCCCTCCGCCCGGGCAGGATATGACACAAGGTCAATTTTTAAGCGGAGTTTAACAGGTTTGAATTCAGAGTTTTCCTTTTCCTAGACTAGTTGCCTCACCAAGGCTGAAGAATCAGTCTGCCCTACTATTTACCCATAGCTGGAAGGAAGATAATTGGATTCATACCTTTCCCAAGGGTATTAGTGCTATGTGAAATGCAATCAGTCTCGTCCAAGATTTGAACTCGTGTCGCCGTGTCCATTACCTACGACGATAACCATTACACCATGGGCTCGAATATTATATTACTAAAATTGTAGATGTACAGGAAATGAGTGGAAAGAACCGGATTTTAGGAATTTAAAAAATACACTGACTGGAACACCTTATGATGACAAGTCGAATTCTTATCTAAAAAATTAGTTTTAAATTTGAAAAAAAACATTGGCTTGTGCATAATCTTCATTAATTTATAAACCTAATTTTTTATGGATAAGTATCGATATATTGCTAACATACCTATATGAATAGAAGCATGAATATAATCTGGGTACACTGTTACAACGGCAACGCAACAGGTCCATGACTCAGGGAGTATATTACTAAAATTATCGTAATGTCAATATTGATCTGTGTGTGTCTGTGTGTGTGTGTGTGTGTGTGTGTGTGTGTGTGTGTGTGTGTGTGTGTGTGTGTTACCCAGATCCTCCGCCAAGTCAATATTTAAGCGAAATAAAGCTGGTCTGAATTCGGTATTTTTCTTCTCTAAAATTGGTTGCTTAATCAAGACTAAAGTACCCAGTCTGCTCTACTATTTCCCCATAGCAAAGGATAACAGGTAGATTAATATATTTCTCAATGACATTATCGTGGAATGAAGTGTCTTTAGGATTTGAACTCGAGTCATCGATTCTGTTTCCGATGTTGATAACCGTTTGGATAGAACAATACACGTAAATTCTCTTAAAGAATAAAACAATTTTCCGCTCAATGGACAAATGAATGATAACTTTATAAGGTCTTTGATCTTACTAAACGTAACTTTAATCATGTAAATTTTCAATAGAACACTATGAATTCTAATGAGAATCTTTCACTCCTTTCTAAACAGACACAATAATATTAATCATGGAATACTGTCACATTGGGAACCCAGCAAGTTCGAGAATCCTCTTGGATCTTATAAAACTAAACAAGAGTTATATGCCCCTGCTTTTTTACAACTCAAGGATGTTAAACCGAAAAGGAGATTAAGGTAAATAGAAAATTGATCTTTCTTTTCTTTTACCTTTTCTTTTTATTTTCAAGCTGTTCAAGAAAAGAATCAAGTTTACGCAAAATGTGATTATCAAACCTTCGAAAGAATTCGAATGCAGCATTCCCTCGTCTACTTCTAATTTCTTGTGTGCCACCTGTCTCTCGCTTCCAGCAATCTACAGGATCCGGCAGAATGATCTATTGGCTTGAGAACATACAAAAATTAAAAACAACGTAGATTCTTTTTAAAATTTATTTTTGCTATCAAAGAAAAATATTTGCCATTTTAATTGATTGACTGATTAATTTTAACAGCATGTCAGCCTGTCGAGGATTATTTTATTTTAGGGAATCGTATTCATTGTACACTTATTCATATTTTTATAAAATTGTTTCTAAAGATTTTTTCTTGCAGATAGTTCTTTCGAATATGAATAATTTTGATCGACAGATGGGTCTCTGACTCTGGGTTTGAATGGACTGGGGAGTAATGAAAGGACACCCGACACTCCCCAAATCTCCAGAACTGGAGCCATTTTCAGTGATCAATTGACTGATTGGTTTCTACAGTAAGTCAACCCTTCGAGGATTATTTCATGCCTAGATGTTACGGAATCGCATTCAGTTATATTTACATTTTTGAATAGATGATTTTTAGGGATTTTTCTTTTGTTTTTGTTTTTGTTTTGGTGGGGGGTCTTTTTTTCCTTTTCTTTTTTTTTTCGGGGTGTGGTTTGCTTTTGATTTTTGTTTTTTTGTATTTGTTTTTTTTTTGTACATTGTCCTATCGAATATGAATATTTTTTTATATAGGCCTATTTGGCCCATGGATATGACCCTAGCAGGTACTCCTACTGCAGGTCAAAATGAACCTGGGAGTAATGGCAATGGAGGGATAGTCCACACTCCCAAGATCTCCAGAATGCAGCATAGTATCATACCAAGAACAATTTGTCATTTTGTTTTCTTTTGAAGGTCATTTCGTTTAAATGCTTGCCCTCACCGGTGATGTGTTTCTCAAAATACGAGAACCTTTTACAGACTAACGGACACCTGCCCAGCACTGGTAAAAGAATCGTGTATAATTCGAAGTTTGTCAACTTAAGTTTTAAGCAAAAATTGGGTTGAACAAATGCATGAGTTATGATGCTGTACGTTTCAGATTCAAGCATAGCGAGAAGGAAAAGAAGAAAGCTTAGTTTGATTTCTTTGTTTTCATGGCATATCAAACTTCGTGGGTAATTTAATGCAAAAGCCATCTTTGCACAGTTGTGGTACTATTTAACCCATAGCTGGAGAGATAAGGGGTTCATACCTTTCCTTAGAGTATTAGTCCAAAAGATGAACATAATAACGCCGGCCCAGTCGGCTGGGGCTGCAGAATACACTGACTGCAATTCTACAGAAGGGTAAGACTCTCCCAACGAGTGTCCAATATATGACACTAAACAATCTGATACTGAGGCTCCAGTAATGCCGGAGCTTTGGAGAATGCAGAGTACCCCTTCATCGCTATCGCTCCCCGGTCCACTCTGGCCCGGGGTGGCAGCACCTGATAGGGTCATATCTATAGGTCAAATAGAACTAAACTGTGTACGCATGTTAAGCAATTGTTTGAATGCCCTAATCAGTAGAGTGTGTGCCAATGATCCGGGAGACCGGAGGTAAATCCCAGGTCGAGTTATACTAAAGACTCAAAAAAGGTACTTAATTTCATCTTGCTTAACACTCAGCATTATAACCTAATGATAAAAAAAAAGTGGAGCAATCCAGGGAATGGAGAAATGTCCTCCCCTACACCTTGGTGTAGTAGCTATTGAAAAGGGAGCCTTCGGGTAACCTTCGACTAAGGTCGCTAACTTTAATTACTTTTATAAGTATAAAAATGAACTTGGCATTAAATAACGTACAGTTGTTGATGCGCCAAAAAAAACAAACCAAACCAAACGTATTAGCGAAACGAGAGTTCGAACTCGCTTACTATGATGCCGCAGCTCAACACGTTAACCACAATGCTACGGAGATTAACCCATCTGGATTTTTATTCAGGCATTTAATACAACCATGCAGTATTTTTTTTTAAATTCTCTCTCTCTCTCTCTCTCTCTCTCTCTCTCTCTCTCTCTCTCTCTCTCTCGCTTTGTGTATATATATATATATATATATATATATACGAGGATCATTAAATAAGTTTCCAGACTTTGTTCGTATGGGCACTTTTATTTATAGTACACACATGAAACTCTCGTCCCCTTCGAAGTAAATTCCTCCGGCTGCAATGCAATTGTTGTACCGTTTCAACAACGTCTGGAAGGCCCCATGAAAATCCTCTTGTGTAAGCGTGTCAATGACCTTCGTCACAGCCTCTTTCATCTCCTCAATTGTCTCATAACGACAACCTCTGAGCTTAGGGAATAACCAAAAGTCACAGGGAGCAAGGTCTGGACTATAGGCAGGGTGAGGAACTGTCTTGATGCCCATCTTGGTCAAATAGTCTGTGACAAGGATGGAGTTGTGGACTGGTGTATTGACCTGGTGGAAATGCCACTGACCCGATTTGAAGAGTGCTGGCATCTTCCGACGGAATCTCTTTCTGAACTCCCTTAAAACCTCAACATAGTAACCCTAACCTTAACCCTTTGGCCAATCAACTGTGGTGTATTGACTTCCTTACTCCTCCCACACCTCTTATCATCCCTCACAGACTCCCTGCCTTCCTTGAATCTCTTATGCCACTCAAAAACTGATGCTCGATTCATGCAAGATGCTCTAAAAGCAGTCTGAAGCATTCCATACGTTTCTGTGGCATTTTTTCCAAGTTTAAAACAGAATTTTATTGCATATCGTTCTTCTAAAGTGTCAGATTGCATTTCTGAAATTCACCAGCTGTGGCAATCAAGCTTTAGTAGGGTGTATTCCAGTTGCTGGTGTAGCTGTTCATTTGAACTTGAGATCATAAAAATAGGTCAGTCATCTCATAAAATGTGTAGCAATAACAATCCGGATTTTTCAAGAGTCTATGCCTGTACAATAAAGTTTGGAAACTTATTGAATGCACCTCGTATATATATCAGTGTCTTTTGGGGGGTGCATTGTTAGTATTTCTGTATTTCCCAGTAGTAATGATTGTCGATGTTCAAACCCAGGCAATAAACAGGATTTTGAACGCCTATTTTTATGACAAATTTGCTTCACGTTAAAATTTTGCTGTTTTTTCTAGCCTTGTTCCTTTTTAATCTTTTATTTGTTTCTTTTACTCCTGGCAAGTTTTTCCCGTCAGGCTTAAATGGAGGTTTTTCACTGAGTAATAGCAAGTCCCCTCAGGTCTCCAGGACTCTTTTAAGTGTTCTTGCTGATCTTAACAGTGCTGTGACCTCAATTGTTTCAATCCTCTCTAAATCTCTTCTCCAGGATTTTGGGGGGCATGCGTTCCAATGGCACCAACCACAATTGGTATCACTGTCACTTTTATTTTCGACGGCTTTTTCAACTATCTGGAACAATTCAAACATTTCTCCCTCTTTTCGATTTCTCTCATTTTTACTGCGGTCCACGGGAACGGAAAAATCCATTAGTTTATAAGTTCCTTTTCCTTGCTAATAAAAACTATATATGGTCTTCTGGCCGTGATTAGGTGGTCCGTTGGTATCTTAAAGTCCCGGAAAATTTAATACGTCTTATTTTTTTAGAGTAGATTCTCATTTGGACATATAACGTTTATTATCATGGTCAAATCTGTGGTACAATTCCCAGTAGCTGCGTCTAGTCTAGTGTTCTTTTTGCGCCATTTTCCGGCATTCACTTATTATGTAATTAATCGTTTCATTTCTGTTGTTATGAAGTAGAGCGGAGAACCTAGCCGAATAATAATAAATAAATTATTAACCAGAAAAGTGAAAATCAACGGTTGGTTGGTTGGTTGGTTGGGTTTCATGGCATATCAACCTTTGTAGGTTATTTAACGCCAAATTAATCTTTATAGAAATAAACAGTTCTTTTTCAAACAATTCAGTTTAGCATGAGTACACAGTTTAATTGTCAAAAACATTTTTATTTCAACCGATTCAGTTTAGTCAAACAGTTCTAATTCAAACAATTCAGTTTAGCATAAGTACATTTCCATGGTAAAAAACAGTCATATTTCAAGTAATTCAGTTTAGCATAAGTACGCAGTTTAGTTCTATTTGACCTATAGATAGGGCCCTATCAGGTGCTACCACTCCAGGGCAGAGTGAACCTGGGAGCGATGGCAATGAAGGGGTACTCCGCATTCCCCACAGCTCCAGCAATACTGGAACCTCGCCATTAGATTGTATATTGTGATATGCAGGACACTCGTAAGAGTGGTCTTACCCCTCTGCAGAGAAGCAGTTCGTGTATTCTACAGTCCCAGCTAACCAGGCAATGAAAATCAACGGAATGGATTTTAGAAGAATGTGTCAGTACATTACAAAAAGTGAAAATCAACGGAAATGGATTTTAGAAGAATAACTCAGTACATCACCAAAGAATGAATCGAGGTTTTATATATATCTATATGTGTGTGTGTGTGTGTGTGAATAGAACAAGTTAAAAATATGCCATTTTTTATGAGAAAGAAACGTGAAAAGATATATCGTTTTTGGTTTTTGTTTTTTTGTTTTTTTATTGAAGGAAAAGGAAGGAAAACCCATGTAATTTGTTTTGACTGAAAAAGTTGTCAAAGCTTGAATTGTTTTGGAAATTGTTATTTCGATTGTTCCTTGCCCAGCAAAACCGACGCACGAGCTCACTCAGAGGTCAATGCCTGTTGGGTTTAGCACAATTATGTTTGGAAACGAAAATTTTAATATATTTTTTCTTAATTCGAAGCGTGGGAAGTTTTATTTTAACGTTGTGATTTGAAATACTGTTGATGTGATTATTCTAGAAGCAGATTAAGGGTTTACTGTGAGGAATAAGTTATGGTGAAAATATTGAAGAAGAGAAAAGGCTAATTCCCTTTTTTTGGGGGGGGTAAAGGTCGAGGAAATCAAACGCTGAATGTAGAAAGCAAAATGAGGAAGGGTTAGAATTAACAGATAGAATCAAAGTTAAGAAAGTCCGGCTCTTTGGGTATAAGTCGGAGGAAATCGAGTACTGAAGGTGGAGGATATCGACGGGGTGAAATTAATTTTTCGAATCCAAATTCGGAGAAAATTTATATTATTAGTATCTCCTTAACCATCACCCCTCGGCAGAGAAGAAATGCATATAAGCTAAGAGCTTTGTTCATTGCGAGAGACCATCGTGGAATGGCTAAGAGACTCTATGATACTATGAGTCATGAGCTTTTATCAGACTCTCGAACACAGAGAAAGCGAGAAGATCGAACATAATACTCTACCTAAAATCACCTTCTGCCAGACTATCAAGAGGAGAGAGAAGCCAGAAGCAAAAGACTGAGATTAACCATCATAATACGCTACTTGAAGTCACCTTGTACCATACTATCAAGAGAAGAGAGAAGCCAGAAATAAAAGACTGAGAAAAGCCAGCATAATACACTACTTGTAGCCACCTTGTACTTGACTATCAAGGGTAGAGAAGCCAGAAGCAAAAGACCGAGAAAAACTGACATAACCGCTACTTGAAATTGTCGTATGCCAGATAACAGAAAGCAAGAAGAGAAAAGCCGAAATTTAATACAATAATTTGAGAGGCCTAATACCTGATTCTGAATGCCGAAAAATTGACTGACTGTGAGCTAGATCTCTGTTTTATTGCTACTACCAATCGGGAAGGGTGAATGTATGTGCCGTTTTAAAGACTTTTTTTTACTAAGTGTATCCTATTCTTTGTTTGTTGACGTTTAGCTGGGTTTTGTTTTTCATCTTTTCAGTTGTGCGGTCGCATCCGTCCGCTCATCGACTAGTGACTCCGATTTGCGATCAATCTGCTGTATCAATTGAAAACACAACGTGGGCAGATAGGAAGATAGACCGAGCCATCCGGGTTATATGAGCAGCCAAGCAAAACAGTCAGCGGATTAAAAGCGGAATCTCCTCCCCTGTGCTTGGTGAAGACGGGTGTTGGGCCATATTGTCACCACATAACCTACACTGGCTATTATGATGTTTATTGTCAATTTTTGCTTTGATATAGTTGATTCTGACGATATTATTTTGTGCTGCTATTAAAAGATATTCAGTTTCTCTTTTGAGGTTTCTCGCTTCTTAACCATGTCCAGATCATCCCGCGTGCTATTTCTTAATCATTATCATTATTATTATTGTTTTAGTCAAGACTTATTTAAACTTGAAAAGTGCATAAACGCGATGTCCCCAGTGAGGATAAACAACTCATGAACAAATGAACCAACTATTAACAAAAAGCTCCTTTTCTTCCTTTTTTTTTTTTTTTTTTTACTTTACATTTTTTCAGCAATGTTATTTGTCGCTATTATTCGGTGTCCAACAGTGCATATTCTTCTATTAATTTCGTCATTATATTTAAAAGCACTCGTAATTTTTTTTTTTTTTTTTCTGAACGGGTTGGCCGAGTGATGTATCAATAACGAATGCCTCAGGTTAAGATTCTATCTATACTTACTTTTGTATCACTATCATAACATTCCCTGAGACGGGAATTCTCTAATGGAAAAAGAAATGGTTTCTCTTTGGGTTAGTTTATTTAACGGCATCTCAACCTCTCACTGGTTATTTAACGTCTAAATTTGATGTATTTGTAAATGAAGCTTCATAAATTTATCACCTTGAATATTCGGACCATTGTCTTCATCTTTAACCGGTAGGACACATGGTGCAGTGGAAAAGGTGTTTGGTTGACAAGTTCTTCTGAGTGAAATCATCTGGAGGTTGCAGGTTCAATCCCAACTACAGGTAAGAATAACAAGGAATAATCACATTATCTTAACACTTGTACCCGATCATGGTTAACAGAATCGGAACAATCAACCCAGGTGGATTAAGTAAAGGGTTCAGTTCGAAGTTTTGTGTAAGCTCCCGAGTTCAACAAGAAACACCCGAAGGATACATCAGCTGAAACGTTGTGTGCATAACAATGAAGGCAATAATCCGAATATTCTAAGTGATAGAAGTTACATTTTCAATGCTCCTTCGCAATCATTTTTAATCGCAATTTTCAATTGTTTATTAAAATTATTCATTTGCTCACAATTATATCGTTTCAAGTATTCCTAAAGTATGATTAAGAAGATGAGAAGCAAAGAAGAGAAATAAAGTGAAAAGAAAGACCAAGAACAAAGATGAAAGTTTTCGAAAAAGACGCTGAAGAAGAAAGAAGTTAAAGTCAAAAAAAAAAAGAAAAGAAATAAAGAAGGAGGAGGTCATATAAAAAGGTGGTTTACACGAAAATAGAGAAAGTTGAGAAAAAAGACAAGAAAGAAAGAAATTGGAAGGAAAATGCGAAGCAAAGGGGGGGAAGAAAAAATAAGGAAATTTTTTTAAAAAAAGAATGAGGAAAAGAAAGAATTTAATGAAGAAAAAGTAACAACAAATGAATGCTTGGACAAGTTTTAGAATGACTTGTGCCGAATTATAGGTTGTTTTATATTTTATTACAAAAGATCGCCTGACAAAACCAACTTCTGTTACATCAAAGAAAAAATATTAAGCAAAAAAGCAACACTCAAATAAAACAGATGCAGATGATTCCAACCAAGAAACATTCAATTATTAGAAGACTCGTACACTAATACATGGATATACGTGAATAGACGCTCCATCAACCGATCCACCATTTTTTTTAATCAGAATATACCATATTATCTGTAAATCAATCTCAAAACCACTTAACTCTTGGCAATTCTTTCCCGTCTTTATGGTGCCTATCTAGCACGTGTACAATTAGACCGAATAAATTGAGCATTTCAGCAGACGTACGGTTGTCTGTCCTTGTTACAGAAGAAGTCCATATTACCAAGATTAACATGTTATCGGGTTCCATTGGTCATCTATCATTTACCTTATTTACCCAACCCCTCCGCTCGGGCAGGATATGACACAAGGTCAATTTTTAAGCGGAGTTTAACAGGTTTGAATTGAGAGTTTTCCTTCTCCTAGACTAGTTGCCTCACCAAGTCTGTCCTACTATTTACCCATAACTGGAGGGAGAAATATTGGATTCATACCTTTCCCAAGGGTATTTGTGCTACGTGAAATGCAATCATTCTCGTCCAGGATGTGAACTCAGGTCGCCGTGTCCATTTCCTAAGACGCTAACCATTACACCACGGTCATCTATCATTTACCTTATTTCCTCTGGCTTTCTCGTTAAATAGTCAAATCTCATTCTCTGTCAAGGTTTTAAAAACAGCTGATTCACATCCCTGAAGAATTATTCTGCCAATAGAAGAGGCTTATGTAACATAATAAATTGATAATAAATATACATCTCATTTATTTTAATTCAAATATTAGAATAATTGTTACGTAAACTATACAAGGATTGTACGTGCTACTTCGAAAAAATCCTGGATGCAGCACCCTAAAAATAAGCTGCTGTACGGCCACTTACCTTCCATTTCATAAAAATGGAAGGTAAGTGGCCTTACAGCAGCATTCAATTAAAACGAAAACATTCTGGACATTGCTGGAGAAGTAAGTACAAACTCATTGACGACGTCATTTAATAGACACACCAGTGTTGATCAACCAACAAAAAGTTACATTCATCATTTCTGTGCAGACTCTGGATGTCGTTTTGAGTAATTTACCAAGGGCGATAGCCAATAAGGATGGATGGAGAGAGAGAGAGAGAGAGAGAGAGAGAGAGTCAAACAAATCCATGCTGTTAGCACGACTTGATAATGATGATGATGATGATGATTTACACATGTATCAAAACTTCTGCTACGTATCAGTGTGAGGTGCACTCTGTGCACTCTGCCAAGAACCAAATCTCAATTCTCGGCAGTTCTGTCTTATGTAAGAGCCGCATAGAATTTGTTTCAATACACATCTCACCATTTCAGTTAACTTAACTTACCGTAGTTGTCTTAATCATATTTACCAACCCCTCCGCTCGGGCAGGATACGACACAAGGTCAATTTTTAAGCGGAGTTTAACAGGTTTGAATTCAGAGTTTTCCTTCTCCTAGACTAGTTGCCTCACCAAGGCTGAAGAACCCAGTCTGCCCGACTACTTACCCATAGCTGGAGGGAGAATAATCGGATTCATACCTTTCCCAAGGGTATCAGTGCTATGGGAAATGCTATCAGTCTCGTCCAGGATTTGAACTCGTGTCACCGTGTCCATTTCCTACGACGATAACCATTACACCACGGGCACCTCCAACCTTAGTTGTCTTAATGCTAAGCAATAATCACTGGAAAGTCATTTTGCTGCAAAGCATAACTAGCCATGAAAAATTCAAATTTCCAAACTCAAAAAACAACTTTACATTTAAAAAATATACACGTTTAATTAAATGTGTATTAGGTTTGTACGTAGTCTTTAACCTGAAGTACGCGAGTTCGTACTCCAGTCGTGCTATTACGTTCTCTTTCGGGCAAATACCCTTGGGAAAGGTATGAACCCCCTTATCCTTCCAGCTATGGGTTAAATAGTACCACTACTGTTCTTCTAGGAGAATGGCTTTGGCATTAAATAACCTAAAAAGAGTTGATATACCATTAAACAAAGAAACCAAACCTTTAACCTGAAGATGTAAATAAGTTAAATGATTATTGTTCTGTTAAGATAAACAATACGAAGAAAAAATGTTTCAATTGATAAATTTCTTAATTGTAATTCACCTACTTTCATAGTTATAGATTTTATTTCTTTCACTTTCTTATGAGAACTTATAAGGCGCCCTCATAACTGTAATTCTAAAAATTCTGCAATATCCGCTGTCAAAAGCAGCCAATCGAAAAGTATATATTTACCTACTCCGAACAGACTACAACATAAGGCTAATTTTAAGAATGTATTCAACGTCTTCACTTTTATACAAGTCTTTCACAATAAAGGGTTTGTGTGCTAGGATAGTGAGACCATTGTTAAAGAATTCGAATCTCACTGAGAGTTTAAATTTCTTGACTAAGTTTGTTAAATGACAATGTCTGCGCTTTTATTTGGGACTGAACATCGACCTCTTCGATGACGAAGAAAACTACCAACTGTTTTTCACTTTTAATATTATTGTTATCTTATCATTCATGTAGAAGTTAAAAAGTCAGTATTCCCTTTATAACGATCTGAATATCTTGTTTTCGTGTACTTATACAAAACGATATAAGTTTAACTACGTTTTTTTTTTTCTCTTACATTTAGAAACTCTTAATAAATAGGACAAGGCACCAAGTTTAGTCTCTGGTGTCGTAAGATCATTTTTGAGTAATAGTTACCGAGATAAAATCGTCGTCCTTCGCTTTGCCTTGAATCAAGCGTGACCCTTCAATTCGAATAATGCATACATACGCATGCGCCGTCGTATCGTCTATTTGAAGTTGCTCTTTCTTTTCTCCCCATTAGGCCTGAACTGGAAGAAATGTCTAACGATGGACAAAATGGTAATAGAAGGAGACTCAGAAATTGTGAGACATTACTGCCGCTAGGGAGAAATAAAAGAAAAGAAAAATAGCAGCAAAAATAAATTGAGCAAATGGATAGGTTAGTATGAGCATTAGTCTTTGAGGAAGAAATATTATTTTAAGGTGGTATTATCTCATGTCTTTTCCCAATTCCCACCTCCTCACAAACAAGATTGGTTCGAATCAATTCCTTTCTTTCCTTTTCTTACTGTCCTTGTCTGTGTATCATCAGTTATTTTATGCTTTCATTTCAATCGGTATATAGTAGATAAATATGTATAGCGTAACGACTAACATAGAAAGAAAATGGACTAGGTGTGCCGAGTTCAAATCCTAAACGAAGCTGTCTGTATTTCACTTCGTGCTAATATCTTCGGTAAAGAATCTATCTCTTCTACCACCAGCTACGGATAAAATAGTCGAGCAAACTGGATAATCTTGCCTTGACAGGGCAACCAGTCTAGAAAGAAAAACTCTAAATTCAAAAGGTTATTGGGGGGAATCTGTGATCCAATGATGCACCATTCTTCTGTTATCAGCTTATCCAAAAAGTGTTGCTAGTTCTGCAGCGGACTTCACCACTATAAACAAATCACATGTGTGGGCAGTCAAACGGTTCATATATTTAACTGAGCTATTGGGCCCTCATACGTTGAGATTGGCTGGAAAATGTATATATATATATTTATATATATTGAGATAGAATCACTTCATCTAGCTTTCATCATTTCATTTCCGCCAACTTTTGTTGAGATGTGCGCAACGCTACAGTTGCTTGGTATTCACAGTTTTCAAATGGACATCTATTGAGTATATATGTCAGTGTGTGTGTAAACGCGCGTGTGTATGAGCAAGAATGTGTGAGTGTGTGTGCATGTGCGAGCAAGCGGGTGTGTGTGTGTGTGTGTGTGTGTGTGTGTGTGTGTGTGTGTGAGCGTGCTTGTGTATGTGCTTGTGTGTGTGAGCAAGCGTGTGTAAGTGTGTGTGTATGTCTGTCTGAGTGTGTGTGTGAGAGAGAGCAAGCGTATGTTTGTGTGTGTGTGTTTGTGTGTGCGTGTGAGAGAGAGAGAGCAAGCATGTGTATGTGTGTGTGTGTGTGTGTGTGTGTGTGTGTGTGTGTGTGTGTGTGTGTGTGTGTTTACCAAGCCCTCTAAGTTTAAGCAGAGTTTAACAGGCTTGAATTCAGAGTTTTCCATCTCCCAGACCGGTTGCCATATTAAGGTTAAAGAACCTAGTCTTACCCACAACTGGAGGGAGGATTACCGGATTCATGCTTTTTCCAAAGTTATTAGTGCTATGTAAAATGCAAATAGCCTAGTTTAGTATTTGATCTCAAGTCGACATATGTCCATTTGTAACATGGCCAGATACCCGGATGTGTGTGAAATGTACATAGAATGTTGATAACGCACATATATAACATAGGGATCCTGAAACACGAAAACACTTACAACTTCTTAGTTCAGGTACGAAACGTTTTATTACCTTTGAGTTTAAAGGTTTTTCGACATAAGGAGAGAGATACCAACTTTCTATACTGACTTTTCCATCTGCCCCAAACCACGTGCGCACCCGACACAAGGCCACGGTGAACAAGCGAAAATCAACCGTCTTCACCCGAGGCAGAAATCAACTAACTGACTTTTCTCAAAATCTCCCAAAATCCTCCGCGCACGCTTCCGGTGCATGACGTCATTCACATCCCCCGGTCACAATTTTCTATCTGGGATTTTTATTTTGACATCTGTGAACGACACATCCTCCCCACGTACGCGTCAACACCTGTGCTTAAGTTTGCACCTAACTAACCCATGCGCTAAGCGAAAGGTTCTCAGCCTTGCTAAACACAAAGGCAGATATATAAAACGAAATCCCTCGGCCATTAGATTACATATTTTCTACGATGATAACTATGTATATGTAGCGCATAAATGAGTTAATGATTGAATAAAACACTGAGGAGGTGCCCGTGGTGTAATGGTTATTGTCGTAGAAATTGGACACGACAATACGAGTTCAAACCCAGGACAAGACTGATGAGCATTTCACATAGCACTAATACTCTTGGGAAAGGTATGAATCCAATTATTATCCCTCCAGCTATGGGTAAATAGTAGGACAGACTGGGTTCTCCAGCCTTGGTGAGGCAACTAGTCTAGGAGAAGGAAAACTCTGAACTCAAACCTGTTAAACTCTGCTTAAAAATTGACCTTGTGTCATATCCTGCCCGAGCAGAGGGGTTGGTAAATATGAAAACACTGATCTTCAGATTAGATAAATTCTATTTATTTTAGTAGAGTGATAAGTTTACTGAAAAACATAAGTTACAAAGTCTTTTCTTGTCAGAAAAGATAATAGTCAGAGCATAAATATTTTCAATATTTACATTACAAGAAAGTAATGTGTACCATATTCACAATTAACGCTATGTGCGAAATGGACATATAATGTTCATAACGATAGAACATAGGAATCTCGGAATTCGAAAACACGTAAGGACTTCTTGTTCAGGTACGAAACCTTTTTATTAACTTTGAGTTAAAGGTTTCGACGTAAGGAGAGACACAATCTTCTATGCTGTCTTATTCATTTGGCCCCCAACTCGAGCGGCTCTTCATAGGGCGCAAGTTCGCCTCGGTCTGCGAGCTTCAAAAGTCGATCCTTCTCGTTTGGCGTCTCGTACTCAACTCCTACTTTCTTCAAATCTCACACAAACCTCCGCGCGCTTCCGGTGCGTGACGTCACCCGCACATTGTCACTGCGTTTCGTCTCGGACTATTATGACATCTGAGTGACACCTCCATCCACCCGCGCGTACCTGCGTTAACACCTGCCTCAATGTTGCCCCTAACTAACCCATGTGCTGAGCCGAAAGGTTCTCAGCCTAACTAAACTCAAAGGCATGAACCGAAATCCCTCGGCTATTATATAACAAATGTTCAAGCATAAAATGTAGCTGTTTGTGATTGCCTAACTTTAGTTGATATATTTTGTGTGGAGGTGCCCGTGGTGTAATTGTTATCGTCGTAGGAAATGAACACGGCGACACGAGTTCAAACCCTGGCCGAGACTGGTTGCATTTCACATAGCACTAATACCCTTGGGAAAGGTATGAATCCAATTATTCTCCCTCCAGCTATGGGTAAATAGTCGGGCAATGTTCTTAAGCCTTGGTGAGGCAACTAGTCTAGGAGAAGGAAAACTCTGAATTCAAACCTGTTAAACTCCGCTTAAAAATTGACCTTGTGTCATATCCTGCCCGAGCGGAGGGGTTGGTAAATAGGATATATTTTGTGTGTGTAAAAGATTTTCGAATGAATATGTAAGAGAAAAAGTATACCTATGCGCTAATATCAAAGTGGTTACAGCTGAAATTTTCATCAACAATCAAAAACTGTAGTAATAGTACTAATAAACGTATGATAGAAATATGTGAAAAGTTGGAAAAATCCAACACTTAACTCAAATTTAGATGTGTAATATTTCGTTCGGCTTTATTCATCTTCACGAACTTCTTCAAGACAGAGACTGTATTCTGAATTTTTCTATTTAAAAGCATGTGAAGAGAATGTGGGGGTATGGTTGTAGCAGGAAATGTTGGTGGGAATTTATAGTCAAATGAATCAGGTTTCATTAAAGATTCTTTGTTTTGAAAATGGAGATATATTTTAGGGAGTTGATAAGAAAGAAATTGGGAAAGGTTTATGTGAAAGGGGTTTTGGCATGACTTGTTTCATGGAAAAGATATTGTCTATAATGAGATGTCGCAGAATATTGTCTATATTGTTGTGTCTGGGTTGTAATTGGGTTGAGGAAGGGCTTAGAGGCAAATGATAAGAAAAAGCAAAAAGAAAGAATTCTGAAAAGTATGTTGGCAGTCAATTTAGAATAATTAAGCGATGTTGAAATTAAAAGCATTCTTCAGGGAATAGATTGTTTGATTTTCACTTAAAAGAAATAAATTCAAAAGTTTTGAGTCGGTTACAGAATAAATCAATAAACCTACAGAAGAACAAATCTTTTCTATCGCTTATTTGTAAGATTGATTTAAACTCAAAATTAGATAAAAATTTGATAATTCATCAATGATTCTAATTGGTTGAAAAATAAATTTATGAATCTGGGAGGGAAAAGATTTCTCATATCATTTTGGGTTTTGATCCTTCAAATATTTCGAAGCAAGTCAAATATTGTCATATGCGAATCTCAAATAAATTTTAAAAGGAGCGCTTAAGCAACAATTGGTCAATAAATATGAAAATATAAATACCAAAATTACAGCTTCTCGTACCTATATATATATATGTGTGTGTGTGTGTGTGTGTGTGTAAGAAAGGCAGACAGACTAGTTGAGAGAGTGAACAAACAGACACTTAAAATTTGGTAAACAAGTTTCATAAATTTCAATCGCTGCTGACAAAGCTTAACAAGTAGAGATCCAAGGCAACAGTGTTTAGTAGCTGGCAATTTTTTCATGTCAAACCCAGACGTGGCCATAAAGGGATGAGGTGTTTATATTGTAGAGTTTTATTTCTCGAGATGACCGTGACGTATATATATATATATATATATATATATACTCTACAGTAGCAAAGTTTGCAACAACTGCATTCTCCTATCCGGTAAACAACCTCAAGTTTATCGCACTGTGTATGTATCTTCACACACACACACTCATACACTAAACACCACTTACACATCCACACACAATAATACGCAACTATAACCCACACAAACAGATACACACGCACACTCACAAGTACACAAAGATTTGTACACAATTTCAACGGTTTTTTTATTGTATTTTTTTGATTTTTCGATTTCTTCATTTCCTTTCGTTATCTGCCTGTAAAGAGAATTATATATATATATATATATATATATATATATATATATATATATATATATATTCTCTTTAATATTATTCGTTTGTTTACATACAATTAAATGGTTTCAAGTATAGCGATCTAATGCTAATAACTTTTCAAAATCAATCATTTATTGTTTTGTTGATGTTTCATGACATATCAACCTTTGTGGGTTATTTAATGCCAAATCCGACGAGAAGGATGCTATTCATAAAAAATGCAAACCTGATGCTACAGTGTCACACAAATGCGGATCACTGTTAGTGCAATAAAATAAAACTGATGGCGAGACTCCAGCCTTAGAGATTTGGGGAATGTGGAATACCCCTTCATTGCCATTGCTCCCAGTTCTATTCTGACCCGGCGTGCTAGTACCTGATAGGGTCCTATATATGGGTCAAACAAATGACTGATGTTAAATTATGACTGTTATATAGCAATACTAGAAAACATTTAACTGTGTGCAAAAAAGATCTCAGACTCGTTTAAGAATGTTATCCACAAAATGTGTTTACAAATCATGTATGTATTTAATATATAGTATGTGGTATTAAATAACCTACAATGGTTGATATGCCATAAAACCTAAACAAACCAAACTTAAAGACTGTTCCATAAAAAATGTCCCTCTTTTAATTGTCGATGTATTGCTAAAATTATTATTGTATTTGTTTCTACATATTAACTCAACCTCTTCGCCACAAACAGGATATGACACAAGATCAATCTTTATAAGAATAAAGCTGATTTCAATTCATTTTTTTTTCTTTTCCGTTCGGTACCAAGGCAAAAAACTATCTATCCATTGCTGGGAACGAAGAAATGGATTCCTGTCTTTCCCAAGTCTTTAATACGAAATAAACCGCAAGCAGACTCGTCCAGGATTTGAACACGGATTACCGATTCCATTTCCTATAAAGATAACCGTTACGATAAGCGCGCTCCAACAAGTGTCTTCTTGTGTTGCTTCTTTTGGGGGGTGCTTGTTTTGTTTTATTTTTCCAAATTGAATAATGAATATCTATTTGGAAATTTGAAAGGTGTGGTTCCCATAATAGGAATCACTCTTTCCATATCAACAAATTGAAATTCATTATATACCACTGTATTCACCCAACCTTTATGCCATGGGCAGGATGTGATACAAGATAGTTTTTTTTTTAATGGAGTTAAGCTGGTTTCTGAAATCTTTCTCTGATGCTCAAGCAGCCAATTGTGGGATGGGGGTTCAATGCAGCTTAAAACTCAGAAAACAGTATCAACGAACTAAGTTTTTTAGATTATAAATACCAATTTGATACTAATACCGTGAAGGGCATGAACAGACATCCCCCGGTAACTCTTCATTCTGAAATGCAACACTGTCTATAGATGCACATATTTAGGTGCAGTTAGTGTTCGCCAATGGCCCGGGAGACCTGGGTTCAATCCCAGGTCGAGTCATACCAAAGACTTTAAAAATGGTACTTGATACCACCTTGCTTAACACTCAGCATTATAAGGTACGGTTAAAGGGTAAAGTGGAGCAATCCTGGGAATGGAGTAGCGCCCTCCCCTACACCTTGGTGTAGTAGCTATCGAAAAGGGAGCCTTCGGGTCACCCTCGACTATGGTCGCTAACTTTACTTACTTACTTATGTATGTAATTATTTACCGAACCCTCCAAATCGAACGAGGTGTGACACAAGGTTTATTTTAAAGTGGAGTTAAACTGGTTTGAATTCTAAGTTTTTTTTCCTCTCCTTGACCGTTCACCGTTCACCGTACTAGTCTATCCAAATATTTACCAATAGCTAATAAGAGATAAGATAGATTTGTGCCTTGGCGGGAAATGAAAGGCAAACAGCTTCGTCCAGGTTTTGAACTCGACTTGCCGTTTATTTCCTCATGAGTAGAGCGTTCGCCAATGGTCCGGGAAACCGGGGCTCAATCTCAGGTCGAGTCATACCAAAGATTCAAAAAGTGGAACTTGATGCCGCCTTTCTTAACACTCAGCATTACTAGGTAAGGATCAATGGTAGTGGAGCGTCCTCCCCGACAACTCGGTGTAGTATCTATTAAAAAAAGAAGCCTTCGGGTCACCGTTGACTAAGGTCGACAACTTTACTTTATTTACTTATTTCCTACGACGATAAAAGTTACGCCACGCTCCTCTACTGTTTATTGAAAAATATTTTGAAACAATTTTTTAAAATCTTAATTTTTTCTCGGTATGCTAGCACCTTCTTCAGTATATTAGTATCTTTTTCATTATGCTATTATCTTTTTCATTGTGCTAGTATCTTCTTCAGTATGTGAGTATTTTTTCATTATGCTAGTATCTCCTTTAGTGTGTTAGTATCTTCTTCAGTATGTTAGTATCCTTTTCATTGTTCTTGTACCTTTTTCATTATGCTAGTATCTTCTTCAGTATCGTAATATCTTTTTCATTGTGCTAGTATCTCCTTTAGTATGCTAGTATCTTCTTCATTATGTTAGTGTCTTTTTCATTATGCTAGTGTCTTCTTTAGTGTGTTAGTATCTTCTTCAGTACGTTAATATCCTTTTCATTGTTCTAGTACCTTTTTCATTTCGCTAGTATCTTCTTCAGTATGTTAGTATCTTTTTCAGTATACTAGTATCTTTTTTATTATGCTAGTATCGTTTTCATTGTGCTAGTATCTTCTTCAATATGTTAGTATCTTTTTCGTTATGATAGTATCTTTTTCGTTATGCTTGTATCTTCTTTAGCATGTTAGTATCTTTAGTATGTTAATATATTTTTCATTGTACCAGTATCGTTTTCATTATACTACTATCTTCTTCAGCATATTAGTATCTTTTTTATTATGCTAGTATCTTTTTCAGTATTGTAGTATCTTTTTCGTTATGCTACTATCTTCTTCAGTATGCTAGTATCTTTTTCATTATGCTAGTATCTTCTTTAGCATGTTAGTATCTTTAGTATGTTAATATATTTTTCATTGTGCCAGTATCTTTTTCATTTTGCTAGTATCTTCTTCAGTATGCTAGTATCTTTTTCATTATGCTAGTATCTTAACGTACGTTTTATTGTGAGTAAACATAAAATGCCTACCTGATTAAGTAACTGTTTTTGTTTTTTTTTATTTTTTGGTTGGTTGGGTGTGTGGTTGTTTTTTATGGCATATCAACCATTGTAGGTTATCTAATACCAAATCCTCTTTATACATATTAAAGATATGATTTGTAAACATATTTTGTTCATGACATTTTTAGATAAGCCTAAGTTCATTTTATTCACACAATTAGATTGTTTCGAGCATTTTTTATCAAAATCGAATGATTCTATTTACTATTAATCATTTGTTTGCACACAGTGAAGAGGTTACAAGCATTGCCTTTTAACACTAATTATTCTATTAAACATTAGTCATTCGTTTGCCCACAGTTAAATGGTCCCAAGTATTGCTATGTATCACAAACAATTCAATTAAAGCAAACCAAATCAATTCAATTAAACATCAGTGTGCACACAATTTGACTAATAGGTGAGCAGCTACCACTCCTGGTCACAGTTGACCGGAGAGCAACGGCAATAAAGTAATACGACACGAGTTCAAATCCTGGACGAGACTGATTGCATTTCACATAGCACTAATACCCTTGGGAAAGGTATGAATCCAATTATTCTCCCTCCAGCTATGGGTAAATAGTAGGACAGACTAGGTTCTTTAGCCTTGGTGAGGCAACTAGTCTAGGAGAAGGAAAACTCTGAATTCAAACCTGTTAAACTCCGCTTAAAAAATTGACCTTGTGTCATATCCTGCCCGAGCGGAGGGGTTGGGTAAATATGGGCAATAAAGTGGTACTCCACATTCCCCAAAACTCCAAGATTGGAACCTCACCATCGGACTGTTTAATAACATATCCAGGACACTCACTATAGAGATGCAGTCTTTGTATTCTACTCCACCAACTGATTAGGCGTGTTTGTTTGTTTTTTTTCGTGTGTTTTTTTGTTTGTTTTTTATTTTTGTTTTTTTTTTTGTTGTTTTTTTTGTTTGTTTGTTTTTTTGTGGTCGTTATGATAACTCGTTTGTATGCTTTGTTAAGATTTATGTTATAGGAAAATCCATCGTTGTGTTCTTTATTGGTAACTCCAAATGCGCGTTTCAATTTTCCTGGTTTCACGATATTGAATAAAAAATATGATTTCAAATTTCATATTGAATTTCTGTTTGTTGATTTGAAAGGTATGTGCTGATCAGAAACCAATATAAAAATTATCAATAGAACTAATGTAAGAGTAGTATATCTGTCTTCCTAGTTATCATGATTCCGAATTCGAAGTTACAATTAAAAATTAAGCACATTGTTGAATAAAAATACTTCAAATTGTATTAACTTCTATATATTTCTATATGTATATATTAATGCCATATATTTCTATATATATTTTATAATAAAGATGAAAACAGTTGGAGTAAATTTTGTCCATTTTGACGGAACTTCAGTGTGATGATATACGAAGGGAGTGGAGAGTAATATGAATATTTATCTGCGGTACATTTCGAATATGTCTGTACATCTGTGATTTGAATAAAGTAATAATTGGTCAGGTAAGTATATGCAGAGAGTGTGAGTGCTTATTTTATCAGTGCAAAAGATGAATGGGTAGAGAAATTATGTGACCTATATGTTACTATGAGCCTCTATACTCTACTTTTTCAGACTTTTGACTTACTTTTTCTTCCTATATTTATACACTATTGCCGGATTCCAAGGGATATGAATCGAAGAAAAAACAGTGAGATGTTGACTGGCTCTTTAATAGATTTAGTTTCATATGATCCTTTTTATACTACGTCCGAAAAATATCAGCAGCAGCCGTGTGAATTTTTAAAAATCGACCCTTAATGACTCATTCTGTATAGCGTGCTGAAACTTAACTGTCAGGCACCAGATTCGAAATTAGTAACCCTCTTTTTGATTTCTTGAGGGTTTTTTTTGGTGGGGGGATTTGATTTGATATTAAATTTTAGTTTAATATTTCATTTCTATCTTTATTTGGAAAGTGTGAACTCACCAGATATGATATGAAATAAGTAGGTTATCTTCCCTTAGTTGCTGATATCCCAACAGTTGATGGAACTATTATATGGTAGTAATGGGTAAGACCAAAATCAGGCACCAACTTCAATTTAGGCCCCTAAGACGGGAGGCAGACCGAATACTGAACTGAGACAACAAGGCGGACATTGAATAATCAAATAGTGATCGACCCGAAAACAATTTTGGGGGTTTATGGCATATCAACCTTTGTAGGTTACGTAATGCCAAATCCATTTTTATACAAATAAATTTCTATTTCTAACAGTTTAGCATAAGCATACAGTTTAGTTCTATTTGACTCTTAGATAGGAAACTATCAATGTCTGCATAGAATTTATGTGTAACTTCATAAGATACTTACAATAATTGATTTGGTTTGTTTGTTGTTTGGGTTTTATGGCATATCAACCTTTGTAGGTTATTTAAGGCTAAATACATTTTTATACAAATAATCAGTTCTATTTCAAACAATTCAGTTTAGCATGAGTATACAGTTAAACTATCAAAAATATTTTTATTTTAAGCAATTCAGTTCAGTCAAACAATTCTATTTCAAACAATTCAGTTTAGCATAAGTACAGTTTACATGTCAAAAACTGTTCTATTTCAAACAATCCAATTAAGCATAGAAAAACAGTTCCATTTCGAACAATTCAGTTGGGGATAAGTACGAAGTTTAAATGTAAGTACACAGTTGAATTGTCAAAACAGTTCTGTTTCAAGCTATTCAGTTTAGTCAAACAGTTCTAATTCAAACAATTCACTTTAGCATAAGTACGCAGTTTAGTTCTATTGGACCCATAGATTGGGCCCCTATCAGGTGCTACCAATCCGAGCCAGAGTAGACCTGGGAACGATGGCAACGAAGGGTTACACCACATTCTTCAAAGCTCCAGCATCACTGGAACCTCACCATCAGATTGTTTAGTGTCATATCCAGGACACTCGTTGGGAGGGTCTTATCCCTCTGCAGAGGTGCAGTCGGTGTATTCTACAGCTCCAGTCGACTGGGCAACCCGAGAACAAATCTGACCAATCTCATCATTGAGGCTTACTGATTTCTAGGTTAACATCGGACTTCAAATAAGTAGTTGAAATACTTATTTAGACTGATTCTATTAACATTCTTTCCCTCAATTATCAACGACTTTAACTGTTAAGTCTGAAATCTGTTAAGTAACGTTTTACTCCTCTGGCAACAAGATAATTTCAAATTTTATTAATGTGTTCATATTTCTATAACATTTGTAACAAAGATTAAAACAGTTGAATTAAATTTTGTCCATTTAGACAGAACTTTGAGGTATTATTTTCGAAGGGAGTAAAGAAAAACGTTCAGAATTAACATGAGTTTATTGTTCATTTCGAATGTGTAATTCTGTGTGATTAAACAAACCTCAATACACACTCTCATATAAAAGTAATCAGATAACTCGCTTTGACGCTGTTCCTCGAACAGCGTCTCCTTGTTTTACTTAATTCTGTGATATTACTTTAGGATAGTTAAATATTTTAAATTGAAAATTAATTATTTTGATTGCTCAGTTGGCTGAGGTTCCAGTAATGCTAGATCTTTGGGGAATGCGGAGTACCCCTTCATTGCCATCGCTCCCAGGTCCACTCTGTCCTAGATTGGTAGCACCTAATACGGTCTTATCTATGGGTCAAATAGAACTAAATTCTATACTTGTGCTAAACTGAACTACTTGAAATAGAAATGTTTTTGGTTTTTAAACTGCATACTTATGCTAAACTGAATTTTTTTAATAGAACTGTTTTTATATACTAACCTGAATTGTTTGAAATAGAACTGTTTTTGACATTGAAACTGTATTTACTCTAAACTGAATTGTTTGAATTAGAACTCTTTTGACATTTAACTGTGTGTAAACAAAAACTATTCTTATACTAAACTGAATTATTTGAATTAGAACTGTTCAACTAAACTGAATAGCTAGAAATAGAAATGTTTTTACTATGCACTTTAAACGGTGTACTTGTACTAAACTGAATTGTTTCAAATAGAACTGTTTATTTATATCAAAATGTATTTGGCATTAAATAACCTACAAGTGTTGATATACCACAAACAAACAAACAAACAAAAAACAAATAGAACTAAACAGTATACTTATGCTAAACTGATTGCTTGAAATGAAACTGTTTTCACATTTAAACTGCGTACATCATTTAAAATACATGCCTATGCTAAACATCAATTCTTTATAATAAAACTATTTTAACATATAAACTTCGTACTTATGCTAAACTGAGTGGTTTGAAATAGAACTATTTTTATATGCTAAATTGAATTGTCTGAAATGGAAGTGTTTTTAAACTTTGAAACTGTATTAACGCTTAAGTAAATTGTTTGAATTAGAAATGTTTGATAAAACTGATTTGCTTGAAATGGAAAACTTTTTTAAAATTAAATTGTGTATTTATGCTAAACTGAATTGAATGACATAGAACTTTATTTGTATAAAAATGGATTTGGTATTAAATAACCAACAAAGGTTGATATGCCATAAAATCCAAAGAAACAAACATAATTATTTTAAAGTAGGTAATATATATATATATATATATATATATATATATATATATATATATATATATATATATGGTGCCTTCAGTAAGTTTCAAGACTTTCTTTGTACAGGCATTTAAAATTGTCGTAGACTCTTGAAATTTCAGTATGTTATTGGTATACATCTTATGAGATGACCGACCAATTTTTATGATTCCAGATTCAAATGAACAGCTACAACAGCAATTGGAATACACCCTACTAAAACCTGATTGTCACAGCTGGTCAATTTCAAAAACGCAATCTGGACGTGAGGACACTTTAGAAGAACGATATGCAATGAAATTCTGTTTTAAACTTGGAAAAAATGCCACAGAAACGTATGGAATGCTTCAGACTGCTTTTAGAGCATCTTGCATGAATCGAGCATCAGTTTTTGAGTGGTATAAGAGATTCAAGGAAGGCAGGGATGATGAGAGGTGTGGGAGTTCAGGAAGAGATTCCGTCGGAAGATGCCAGCACTCTTCAAATCGGGTCAGTGGCATTTCAACCAGGACAATACACCAGTCCACAATTCCATCCTTGTCACAGACTATTTGACCAAGATGGGCATCAAGACAGTTCCTCACCCTGCCTATAGTCCAGACCTTGCTCCCTGTGACTTTTGCTTATTCCCTAAGCTTGTTGGCAGGGGTTTAGCTTTTAATGGCTATATTTTGAGTTATTTTGAGGGGAAAATAAATTAACTCTGTTATATAAGCTGCACACAGACTACTTTTCATTGTGTCAAAGTGTCATTTTGTCAGTGTTGTCCCATGAAGAGATATACTTAAATATCTGCTGAAATGTGAGTGGTGTACTCACTTTTGTGATACACTGTATATATATATGATGATTTTTCGTGACTATTTCATCAATCCCCCGTCGAGTCATACCAAAGACTCAAAAATTGATACTTGATGCTACCTTGCTTAACACTCAACATTATAACTGCATTGAACTTCTGATCAAGGGTAAAGAGGAGCAATTTAGGAAAGGAGTAGCGCCCTCCCCTACACCTTGGTGTAGTGACTATTGAAAAAGGAACCTTCGGGTCACCCTCGACTACGGTCGTCATGGATGCACTATATGGACGCTAACAAAACGGCTGGAGAAGAAACTAGATGGCAATTACACAAGAATGCTGCGTGCAATCCTGAACAAGTCCTGGCAGCAACACCCCCCAAGACACCAACTGTACGGCCACCTGCCCCCTATCACGAAAACTATTCAAGTTAGACGAACCAGACATGCAGGACATTGCTGTAGAAGCAGAGATGAACTCATAAGAGATGTACTCTTATGGATCCCCACACATGGCCGCGCAAAAGCAGGACGACCAGCACGAACGTACATTCAGCAGCTATGTGAGGATACAGTTTGTTGTCCTGAAGACCTACCTAGGGCGATGAACGATAGGGAGGAGTGGCGAGAGAGGGTCAGGGATATCCGTGCTGCCAGCACGATATGATGATGATGATGATGATTACTGTTTTTAATAAAAAGTTATTTTGCTTCAAAACCAACAAATACCAACATTTCATAACTTCTAGGGGAACTTTTTGCAATCAAAACGAATATAATTAGTTATTATTTATACAGCATTGAACTTCTGTATCCAAAAATGCAAACATGCAACTGTCCTTAAATAACTACATCCTTTTATATTTCTGCTTATGCACTTATGCAATGTTTGCCACTCAAAATTCACGTTCAGTTGAGTAATCTTAGATTATTACGAAAATGTTTTTTGTTAAGTGTCTCATAAAAATGGCAAACAAAATCAAATTTTTTATCAAACTTCGACCAATACGATTGAAACATTTAAAAATTTAATCAATAGGCAAATAGAGATCATGTTCTGTCCAGAAGTGTCAAAAGGCATTATTAGGAGTGTGAAAAATAAACTGTATTCAGGTCAGTCGGTTACTTCATGAACTGAGGAAGAAGTGACCAATCAATAGACTGTTCGTGCTGTTTTTACCAAAGACCAGTGCATGCAGAAAATCTATCAGAAAGAATTTATTGTGTCACAGTTCCCATACTTCCCTGATTTGTGTTAAGATTGTTTCTTGTTCTCAAGATCAAAATTTAACTCGGTTATTTCACCTCCTGCCTGTTTTCTTTTTATTACTTCCCCCTCCTAAAATACTGGAGTTTTTATTTGGTAACTGTTCAGAATATGCAACAGATTATGACAAAACAACTGCAGGCAGAGTCAGTTAAAAAAAACTTCTAGCACTGTTCCAAGAGTTGAAAATAACGGTTTCATCGGCATACAGCTTCCCAACAGAATTATTTTGAAGGATGAGAATTAATTAGATCTTTACACAATTAGTCTCCGGTCCAGTTGGCTGGGGCTATAGAATACACCTACTACAATGCTGCCAATGAGTGTCCCAGTTATAATTTTAAATAATCTGATCCTATTTACCCAACCCCTCCGCTCGGGCAGGATATGACACAAGGTCAATCTTTAAGCGGAGTTTAACAGGTTTGAATTCAGAGTTTTCCTTCTCCTAGACTAGTAGGACAGACTAGGTTCTTCAGCCTTGGTGAGGCTGAAGAACCTAGTCTGTCCTACTATTTACCCATAGCTAGAGGGAGAATAATTGGATTCATACCTTTCCCAAGGGTATTAGTGCTATGTGAAATTCAATCGTTCTCGTCCAGGATTTGAACTCTTATTGCCGTGTTCATTTCCTACGACGATAACCATTACACCACGGGCACCTCCTATAATTTTAAATAATCTGATAGTGAGGCCCCAGTAATACCGGAGCTTTGAGGAATGCCGAGCACTTCTTCATTGCTATCGCTCCCAGGTCCACTCTGGCTTAAAGTGTAAACACCTGAAACACCACTGAGTCAAATAGAACTGTTTGATATTTTAAATGAGTGCAAACAAATGGCTTATTCTAAATCAAATTCTGTGAAATAGAACTGTATGACTGATGTTTGATTGAATTGTTCATGACACATTGCAATACTTGAAACCATTCAACTTTGTTAACTTATGTCGACAAATCATATATATCTAATATATATGATTAAACCAAATTTGGCATTGAATAATCTACAATGGTTGATATGCCGTAAAACCAAACTAAACCAAACCATTTCTCTCGTAACTTTCGAGACAGGCCTCGTGTTCAGAAATAATGATATTTTGAATCAAGGAAACCTGACATATTATACAGTATTTAGTGAGAGAGATACGCTAGTATTTTTCAGAGATTTTTTCAAAGAGTGAACTTGTAGCAAAAATTCCAAGTTGCAAATCTAAGTCGATTATCTTTGCTGTTATAATTAAATTTTCTTACACTGAGGTAAACGTTTATCAGAGAAATTAAAAGAGGTGCGTTTGTTATTTCAATTTGTTCCTCTTTTTGTTTTGCTTTTTTGGGCTTTGTGGGCACGCGCGTGCGTGCGTGCGTGTACGTGTGCGTGTGTGTATTGTTCTTTTGCTTTTAGTGAAGTAATTTCGACGAAGAAAAATTAAATTTGAAAATAAAATCTCCTCAGGGTGTCGGAATATTTGCTGTTTTATAGTCGACACTAAAGCTTTCCTTAATTAAATATCCAAAAAATCTTAATGTCTTAATGAAGAACTCGATTCAATAAGCACCAGCTTCCAAAACTGAATCAAAACCGTTTATCAGGTTTTCTTTTGTCATTTGAATAAAAAAAAACGTTTTATTTTGCAGTACGTGTTTATTCAAATTTCTGCCAAAATTTTACAAGGTGTGATTAAAAAGTGTCGCGACTGAATCTTTATTTGCTTTTGAGTTTTAAAAGCATAAAATACGATAAAGAAAAAAATAAAGGACATTTTTGCATTGTATTCGTAATTGTGTAGTAAATATCCTATCTTAGATCATTTACGCGATGGGAGGTAAGTGGCTGTACATCTGCTGCTTTGTAGCATGCTAATTCGAGGATTTATTCAAAAAAGTACGTAGAATCCGAGCACTTTCTCTTCAAAACAGACGAGACAGACGAACAAGAAAAGCTGCTTGAGAAGACATAAACGACGTTCTCTTTTGGCCTCCAACATGTGGACACACCAGTTTGGGCCGAATAGCAAAAGCTTACATTCATCAACTCTCTGCGAATTTTGAGTATCGTCTAGAGTACTTACTGAGTGCGATAGTCGATAGAAAAAGAAGGCGAAAGAGATTCAAAAGAATCCGTGCTATCGACACATTTCGATAATAATGAATATCCTACCTCGAGTTTTAACATTGCAAGCGGGAAAAAGGCAATTAAGAACAGTCACCTGAGCGTCTGTTCTCTGATCTAGCTGTCGTGTGGCGTGTGTCTTGTCTAGCTCACATTTCTAAGATATAAACAAATGTTTAATTCCGATTTTGTGAAATAAAGTAATTTTTTCGTGTGAATTTTATCCTTTGTAAAGCATACAATGTACTTTTAAGTGTTTGTGACTTTAGGATAGAGATTTTGTAATCAACAGCCCCTTTTTCTTACCCACTCTCTTGGATATTTCTACTTTTTCTCCCAGTCCTGTCGGTTGTTCTGCGGTACTTTTTGTGGTGTGGGCCTTACTACTCAGTTGAGGATATTGCCGGAGTATTATTATCCCGATACTGATAATTTACACAAATATCGGGTCTCAGGTAACTAATTAAAATCCTTTCTGAACAATTTTAGCATCAAGTAACTATTCTATACACAAATGATTTCCGTACACTTAAATAGTTTCAATTACAACTATCAAACAATATCATTATTTCTATTTAATAAGAATAATTTTACTCCCAATCATGGTTTCAAGTATTTCTAGCCAATACTAGTAATTTTCAAACAGATCTATTTAATCTTATGAGATTCTTGGGAGTTGCAAAGATATTTTCGTCAAGTCCCCACTTTCCAGAGACCAATATTAGTATGTTTATACCCGTGATTTGCATGATGGTTAGAGTGTTCGCCAATGGCCCGGGAGACCTGGGTTTAATCCCAGGTCGAGTCATACCAAAGACTCAAAAAATGGTACTTGATGCCTCCTTGCTTAACACTCAGCATTATAAGGTACGGATCAAGGTAAAGTGGAGCAATCCAGGGAAAGGAGTAGCGCCCTCCCCTAGACCTTGGTGTAGTAGCTATCGAAAAGGGAGCCTTCGGGTCACCCTCGACTAAAGGGAGACAACTTTACATTTATACCCGTGATATAATAACACTGAACAAAATGGAAGGAAAGACAAAAAATATTACACATACCAAGATTATCTAACATTCTATATACACTTTATACCAACAAAGCGTATTAAAAGGAAAGAATACACAAGCTTGTCCCAACAGCTAGAAATATACACATATTGTTCCATGAACAAACAGTATGTGGAAGCGGTGAAAAAATGGAAAAAGGCTTGCTTGATTTGGATATGTAGATATGCGTTCAAAGACCAGCGGTAAACAAAAATCAAAAGCAGGTTTTAGGGAGTGTCATGTGACCCCCTACAACTTTCCTGTCAGACAAATTATCTAAGAGAGATAATTATTCCGTATAACCCTAAAATCCTAATAGGTACTATCCCTCTAGGTTAGAGTGGACCAGGGGGTAAATTGAAATGAAGGAATATTCAACACTTCCCAGAATCTCGAGAACTGGAGCCTCACCACCAGAAAAAGTTTTATGCCCTACCCAGGAACCCAAAATTTTAGTAGTAGGGGTCCTACCTCTCTGTTGGGGGATACGGACAGTATATTCTAAGCCTCACTGACAAGGTGGATATCAGAAATAGAACAGCAATTGTTGTTTTTTTTTTTTTCGATGGCCTTTTGATGTGAGTTGTTAGTTTTCGTCTACAGCGATAACAAGGAAGAGAGTTTCCCTTTATTGACAGCAGTTAGAATGTGACCAACCTCATAGCTGAGAAGTGTCAGATATTTCCTGTCAGGTTTGCGTTCGAATCCAGGTAAAACGCCAAAATTTTTAATGCCGATTTTCTTGGCGAACAGCCAGGCAGGTCCAGGCCACTTGAATGATATATTACTCAGACCTTGTGCAGTATTGGTTTGATTTCTTTCGTTAATGACATATCAACCTTCATGGGTTATTCAATGCCAAAGCTATCCTTGTAGAAGAACAGAAGTGGTATTAAATAGCAGTGAGAAATAAGGTGTTTCAAACCTTTCGCAGGGGTATTAGTCCGAAAGAGAATGTAATAGCGCTACAGATGTTCGAATTCATTTACCGTGATGTTGCAGTCCAGCACGCTAGCCACTGCACCACAAGGACTCTCGCTCACTGCTCTGAGCATCATTTAGATAAATTTAGTAAACATTGACAACGCTATATATTTTAGTGCAGAGATTAATAAGTGAGAAATTTAGGCCAAGAGGGGCTGAAATTATCCCTGAAAGTAAGCCTGCTCAATGTTTTAAAGGATGTCAGCTTAAAAACCCTATGTACTTATGAGCACTTTGTAATTCTTAAGGGGTCTTCTAAAATCGTGACAAATTTTTTTTAATTTGTGGGAATATTAATTACGGTTTTTCTAATTTGAAACATTAATGCATATTTTAAAAAGAAAATATCATTGAACTTTTATAATTTATCGATCATTTTTGTTAATAATTCTGACTGGTATTATTTTTAATTTTTATAATTTCATGGGGGTACTTGTAGCACAATGGTTATCCTTGTAGGAGATCAAGTTGAGTTCAAATCCGGTGTCTCTTTTCGCGCTAACCCCTCTGGAAAAGGCATGAATCCATCTCTTCTTTCCCTGAGCAAATGTAGAGCGAAAGACTGGGTTTTTTATTTTTTAGTCTTGGCAAGGCAACCGGTCAAGAAGAAGGAAAACGCTTAATTTAAAACTAGGCGTATTCCGCTTATAAATTGAGTTTCTGTTGCCTATCCTTACGTTGCGGAGGGGTTGGATAAATACATTCTTTTTGCGATACAATTCATTCGCATCGTCCCTTTTACGATAGCGAGCGATAATACAAATTAAAATTATTAATTATAACGATTGACAGAACTTAGTTTTAACAAATGATTAAACGTGATATACTCTTAACACTACAAGTATATAAAACAATGACAATAAACATGGCGTCAAGTAGTCAGGGTTATTGAGTGGTTTTGCACGATTTGGCGGGAGGGTACTTCTGTGAGACCATCTACTTTTTTCGTAACTTAGTTCGTACGTAGAACTAATTTTCCTCGAGGTAAAAAGAAGACCTGAATTCGAGCTCACCGGGAACTTAACTTTTTTTTTATTTTCGTTCTCGATGCGCGCTCTTCCTCGCTGTCTTAGAATCGACACTCGGTTTGAGTTACGATAAAAAGCAACTAGAATTATGAAGATGAAAGATAATACTTGTCAAAATTAATAATAATGATGATTATTATTTACCTGTTAGTGAAATGTAACATTTAAAGTGAAAATTTCACCCTACTGATTTATGAACACATTTGTTTTTTTTTTTTGGTTTTGTTTAGGTTTTTTTTTTTTTTTTTGGTAGGGGACTCCAGTGTTTATTCCATGGCCAACTAGAAAATACAGCCGCGCATGATTTGCATAAACAGGCTGATTTGTAACAGGCCGAAGTAATGTAAAAAACAAAAAAAAAATAATCCATCCATGGCCGTATATGAAATTAACCTAAAACGAGGATTAACTTTAAAGATTAAGTTGAGAAAATAATATAATCATGTTGTTAGAATTTATCCGACGTTATTTTGAAATCATAAAAGCAAGGTATCTTACAGCCGTTAATAATTCGTGAATTAGTAAAAGACTAAGTGTAAGTATGCATTTTAATGTTCATACGCAACCATGAATAGTCATTTTCTGTTTTTGTTTTTATTTACATTACTTTGGCCTGTGACAAGTCAGCCTGTTAATGTAAAATGCAGGGCCGTATTTACTAGTTGGCTGTAGTTTATTCTTGTCTTCAGTTGGCTAATAAATCAAAGGTCCAAAAAAGCAAATTTGCGTGATTTTAAGCCTTTGATTCGGGAACCTTCAACAAACCGTGATTTGCTTATTTTGGTGAAGATTTGTGTAGCGTCAGCGACATTTTTTTTTTTTTTTTTTTTTTCTTTTTTGAAAACTGATGACAGAAAAATCGCGTACCGAATCAGTCTATTCCTGTTTTGAATTCAGAATTTTGTTTTTTTTCATCCCCTAAGATTGAATTCCCTACCCAGTGTAGAAATCCCAATCTCTTATTTTACCCATAACTTGGTTAAGAAAAGGAAGAGACCCAGTAACGCTAAGTTAAACGCAACCTCGTTCAGGATTTGAACTTGATTCGCTGAGTTCATTTTCTTTGACAATAGTCGTTACGGTTCCATAATTTCAATACTGAGTCAATAATCCCTACTCGGGAAATCAATTTTGAACTCGGTAAATCAAAACTTCTAGATATTTAAAGCTTATTGGGATTTTATTCTCATGGCTGATGAGGGATAACGAACCCTGAAAGTTCAATCTCGAAGCATTCAACTTTTTTTCAAGTTTATAAAAAACATTTCTGTACTGGTCAACATCTGTCAGACAAAATTGGTGTGTTTATCTTTCGTTTATTTTTAATTAAGAGCTTTGAAAAATAATAATAAGTGTTATATTTTGACCTTCGACCCGGCCCAAAAATGCTATTCCAAGGTGATACACCGGAAGGAAGTGACACATTCCAATGGCCAGTAATCGAAAGAGATCGCGTGGGCGGATTAAGGCTTATGATATGGGACAAGGTGAAGGTCCCATCGTGCCACTAACAGTGATGCACCGGAAGAGAGTAACCTCTGAACTGCATGACAGTTATTTCCGCTTGATGACGATTAAACATCCGATTCAAAGATCCAGTAGGCGATCGTGTGGGCGTTGAGTTATTATTTAACTCAGTTGAGTTTGGGTCCCAGGGCAGTTGCCAGCAGACTCCCAGAGAGCTAAAGACCAGATGTGGTAGGGAAGGCCACACCCGACCGAGGGGGCTCTCGGAAACCCCCGATGCAGTTGCCTGTAGAATTCCAGACAGTAGAGACCAGATGTGGTAGGGAAAGTCACACCCGACCGAGGGGGCCCTCGGAAAAACCCCGATGGAGTGGACCCTAATATCAGGAGAACAAGAAAGACACAACGTGACGGTCATAACAGTGGGGTCAAAATATGAAGTTTATGTTCGGTCTCCAGCACCCTCTCACATGCAACCCTTCAACAACCCTTTCGAACCCTTGCAATAAAGTAAGAGGTAAAATATGTTTGTAATGAAGTTTTCCTGCATCTTAATTGTTCCTGTGCCTTCCTTCTTGCATCTTTATTACTTCCTGCGTCTATCTTTCTGCGTGCGTCTGTCTTTATTATTATTGAGTCGTTATGATACGGCAAATGAGTATATAACATAAGGGCAAAATATCAACGTTTTCGTTTATTTGTTTTGTCGCAGAAAAAAGTTGAAATTAATTGTACTTCAATGTCTAAGTGATTCTGTAAGCTGAAAACAAATAAGGCAGAAACCGGCAAATCATGTTATATTGCTAGATTCCGAGCCAAAACATTGCTAGTTTTTTTTAATCAAGTTCTTTAGCCGCGAAACATTTAATTCGCTTTGACTAATTGAAATTCAATCGACTTTTCTATAAATCAGTGTTTAATACAATATACCAAAATATCTTTATTTGTTTGGTTTCCAAAGTCATATACATTCAGAGTGATTTTTTTTTTACTTGTTTGTTGGTTGGCTGATTTTATTTTATGGCATATCAACCCTAAAGGTTATTTAATACTAAATCCTCTTTATATATATATATACACACACACACACATATATATATATGTGTGTGTGTGTGTGTGTGTGTGTGTGTGTGTGTGTGTGTGTGTGTGTGTGTGTGTGTTAAACAACTATGATTTGTAAATGAATTGTTTGATGGTAACATTATTTTTAAACGAGCCTGAGCGCGTTTGTCTGCACACTGATAAATGGTTTCAAGTATTGCAATCTAATACTAATAATTTAATTTGGCAGTCATTTGTTTGCACACAACTAAATGGTTTTAAGTATAGTAAAGGATTGAATATTTTATTTGACCAATAGATTAGGCCCAAATAGGTTCTACCACTCTGGCTCAGAGTGGACCTGGGAGTAAAGACAATGAAGATGTACTCCACATTCCCCCCCCCCAGCTCCAGGACTGGAGCCTTTCTATCCGATGGTTTAGTGTCATATCAAGGGCACTCGTTAGGTGGGGTTGTCTTACTTCTCTGCAAAGGTGCAGTCGACCTATTCTACTGTCCAAGCATTTTTTTTTTTACTTATGTAAATGTACTATTGATGATTAAATCAGATTTCTCACTTGTTTTTTATTGGGATCATTTTTTAGAATGAGTCTTATTCAAACTGACGAACATTTGCAAACGTAAATGATTGACAGTGTCTGTTTGTTTGAGATTTCGTTTTTGTTTTTGTTTTTTGTTTTTTTTTTGGTTTTTGGTTTTTTGGTGGGGGGGGTCTGTTTGGTGGGTATAGTTAAAGAAAAGAATTGAGAGAACAAGGAGATAGTCATTGCAAACACAGAAACATTAATAGCTCAGAACCTCGGCCAGCTCTGTCGGCTCAGAATATACTGACTGTGTCCCCTGTAGAAGGTTAAGACACTCTTACCCTCCGCCGTCGGAGATGATTTCCTGTCTAGTGGTTAGGGAATAGCGTACATATATATCCATCCATCATCCATTACTGATACCATACTAATTACCCAACAAAACCACCGACCATAAATACTATTTTTCCCCACATTATCACATTATGTTCACCAGTTTTGCCAGTAAATGTAAGTAATATTTTTGGTATTGTCAATAATTATGAGCACTATTTTTTCCACATTATTGCATTATGAGCTTCCATCAGTATTGTCAGTGGCAATTATGATCATGATTGTTATATTTATTAATATTATTATAAGAGTTTTTCACATCAGCGTTAGCTGGTGGTCTTTCACAGGAGTTTGAGTGACAGCAAGTCTCCTCAAGTCTCCAGGACTCTTTTCAGTATTCTGTAGTTTGGATGGTTTCCACTCATCTGCCAACTTCCAAGTCCTCCAGTTCCTTTAGTAATCCTATAGTTACTCTTCCAGACGCACCAATTATAATTGGTATAATTGTCACCTTCATGTTCCATAGTTTTTTTCATTTCTCTAGCAAGTTCGAGGTACTTATACTTCTTTTCACATTCTTTCAGTTTTATTCTGTGGTCACCCGGGACAGCAAAGTCGACAATTTTGCAATTTCTCTTTTTTTTTTCTTTTTTTTTTTTTTTGTTGATTATTGTTAGGTCTGATCTTCTGGCAGAGATTCGGTGATCCGTGTGTATGTCAAAATCCCATGGGAGTTTATGTGTATTATTATTATCATTATTATTATTATTATTATTATTATTATTATTAAAAAAAAATTCTCAAAACTTAACATCATTTTTATTACTTGCCCATAAATACTATACCACATGACCCTTGACAACACAATCATTATCATTATATAAATTAATGAATAAATAAAATGATTAAAGAAAAACTTTCTTAAAAAAATAACGTAATGATGAATTTTGATTTTTATCATCGCTCAATAAAATTCACCACAGAACAGACATTTCATATTCACATCAAATAAACATTTTGCTATCAGAAGGTTATATAGGATCAAGAGAAAAAGAAATCATTTTGATGGCAAAAATTCTTTCCCCCATTCCCTCCTCACACATTCTTCCCTTTTCTCACTCTCTCTTCCTTTGCCTCTCTCCTTCCCAGCAAGAGACTGTGGAAATATCTGTGTATATATTAAGATCGATGTCACAATATGCGCAAATATACATATATATGTATGTGCGAGTGATAGCACATACACAAATACAATAACATTCAAAAGCACAAAAACTTAAGCACACACACCCCCAAAAAAACTACCCTCAAACAAAAAATTAACCATATCGGGCTTTTTTTTTAAACCTTCACTCTGAGGAATGCATAAAGTATGAAACCCAGGATCACAGACACTAACATGTAATATATATATATATATATACATATATATATATGTGTGTGTGTGTGTGTGTGTGTGTGTGTTTCTTATGTTTTTTTTACACGCGGTTATATGACATCAAGTATTCCTATCTAATATAGATAATTTACAAACCGATGTATTTGACCAATAGATGGGATCCTAACAGGTACGACTACACTGGATCAGAGGAGCTCTGGAAATAATGGCAATCAAGGGCTATACCAAACTCCCAAGATCTCTCGAACTTGTGCTGAGGCACCAGATACAATTTCGAGTCCTAACCAGGATATCACTTTCTGTTTTAAGTTAGTTATAACCGGAAATCAGACCTGACTGATAAAATGAAACGCTGTTTCTTCCAGGCAGCGGTCGTATCGATACTGCTGTATGGATGCACTACTTGGACGCTAACTAAACGGCTGGAGATGAAGCTAGACGGCAATTACACAAGAATGTTGCGAGCAATATTGAACAAGTCCTGGCGGTAACATCCCACAAGGCACCAACTATACGGCCACTTGCCTCCCATCACGAAAACTATACAAGTTAGACGAACCAGACATGCAGGACACTGCCGGAGAAGCAGGGACGAGCTCATAAGTGATGTACTCCTATGGACCCCCACATATGGCCGGGCAAAAGCAGGACGACCAGCTCGAACATACATTCAGCAGCTATGTGAGGATACAGGATGTATCCATGAAGACCTACCAGAGGCAATGAACGATAGGGAGAAGTGGGGAGAGAGGGCCAGGGATATCCGTGCTAGCGGCACGACATGATGACGATGATGACGATGATAATAGGGACAAGTTTATTTGTTTTTTATAGGCAGTCAAACTGTTTGCTGTACAACTACCAGGTTTTCTATGCATATTTAGACACGTCTGATCGCAGTAAGTTAACCACATTAGGTTTTGTTGTCGCTAAGTAATACCACTAGACTAAAACTCTATTAAGACTTTAAAAAAAAAAAGATAATCGTTTAACATTTTGTTATCTTTTTGAATTGTTGTTTGATGATTCAATCTAATGCTTCACTAGTTTCGAACTGCAATTTGTTACAAGTAATTAGTTCTAATCAGAAACGTCTCCTCAAATAATTAGATTCTTCCGCAGAATGTCACAAATTTCCTTTCCTTTATGTTTCTGGTCTTTTTTTTTTTTTTTCGATAGCGGAATTATAATTATTCAAACTACTTTCCTTATCATGATTGTAATAGTGAAAGCGCTTCACCCATTGCAACACAGATCCGGTTTTATATACCCAACTCTTCTTACCATTATTACTAAAGCGAGTCAAAAGTTTTGCAGTATTTTGGTACGTTCTAGTTTACAGAACGTATATGACGTTACCCTAACCCTAGTGGTTTATAATATCATAGTAGAAGGTGCGTTGATAAGTTGTGCATTACTTCTCTGCAAGGGTGATTTGAAAGCTGCCCAGATGAACGTGCAACGCCGTCTAATTCGAGAAGTCAAGCTTTACGGGTTCGAACACTGCCCACAAGTTAATACAGCCCCGTAAACTACATTAACAGGATGACTTATAACAGGCCGAAATAATGTAAACAAAAAAAAATAACAATTCCTGGCTACTTATGAAATTAACACAAAAAGAGAATTAACTTTAAAAATTAAATTATCAGAGAAAGTAATATAATCATGTTAGTAGAACTTATCCGACGTTATTTTTATTCCTTTCGACATTAAAATGCATACTTACACTTTGTCTTTTACTAATGCACGAATTATAAATGGCTGTAAGTTACCTTGCTTTTAGGATTTCAAAATAACGTCGGATAAATTCTAACAACATGATTATATTATTTTCTCAATTCAACTTTTAAAGTTAATTCTCTTTTTAGGTTAATTTCTTATACAGCTATTATTGGATTTTTTTTTTTTTTTGTTTACATCACTTCGGCCTGTTAGAAGTCAGCCAGGTGATGTAACATGTATGGTCGTATTTACTGGTTAGCTATGATACAGACCACGAATATAAAGTTAAAGACATCCATGGTAGATAATAATAACTGATTTGAAAACATACTGCTTAATTTCACGTCTTCTCGAGTCACGTAACAAGGTTTGGTTTCAGAGAACTACTCATGTAGTGTGTCTTGGACAGGAATAACCTAGAGGAGCTCATTCCTTTTCGGGCGATTGCCATACCAAATTTAAATAGCCTACTCTGACCTACTATTTATCGCGACCTGGAGGAAGAATAATTAGATGCAGAGCTTTCCCAAAAGCATTAACGTTATGTGAAATACAAACAGTTTCGTTCAGGGTTTGAACTCGTCCACTTCTAACAACATGATTATATTATTTTCTTAATTTGATTTTTAAAGTTAATTCTCTTTTTAGGTTAATTTCATATACGGCCATGAATGGATTTTTTTTTTTTTTTTTTTTTTTTTTGCTGTTGTTTACATTACTTCGGACTATTACAAGTCAGCCTGTTAATGTAACATGCGAGGCCATATTTACTAGTTGGCTGTGGTTCGAACTTGGCTATAATACCACGGAAGCAACCAAAAATATTTGTTGTGCGAAAGGTAAAAGCATAGTTGATCACAATACAGTAATCAAATAGTTCAATAAATTTCGCTCAGGTTGCAAGAACCTCAACGATCAAACAAAGTCAGGTAGACCTAAAACCGTCGATTCTGAAGCTGAACTCCAAGTCATAGCGACAAATTCGGTGAGTAGCTCTCGGAGAGTATCAGGTGAGCTCTGGCTCTCACAATACGGAGTGGCTTGTCACCTTCACAACAGCAGTAGATGTATCCGGAGTTGCCCAATCGTGCTTTGCGTTACCAACATATTGCAAAATATTTGAACCACTATTGTACTTTCATTATCTTGATTGTTAGTCAGAGATTCAGTCGTTATATACTAAACTTTTCTTGGCATTACTGAAAAAGTGTTTAGACAGGTTTATTCTTCTGCCTTCATCAGGCTTAAATATCTAATATAAAAGTTGGGTCGGCGATGTCCCCGTGGCGTAGGGGCTAATGTACAAGACTGCTACATCATAGAAAGCAACTCAGACTTCCAGTTGTGCCATTACGTTCATTTTCGGACTAATACCCTTTGAGATAGGTATGAACCCTTTCATCTCAGCAACAACCACAATTGTTCTTCAACAAAGCTTCTTTGTTGAATGGCATATCAATCCTTATGGGTTATTTTATGCCAAAGCCATTCTTGTAGAAGAACAGCAGTGATGCTATTTAGCCCATTGTTGGTGGGGATAAAGGGATTCAATACCATTCCCAAAGTTATTAGACCGAAAATGAACGTAATAGCGCGACTGCTGTTCGAACTCTCTTATTTCGAGGCTGCAGTTCGGCCACTACGCCACAGGGACTCCCTGCTTCATCAAGGATGAATTTGGCATTTAAAAACCCATGAAATATGCCATTAAAACAAAGAAACCAAACCAAAATAATAGGGGGGATTTCTTTCTATAGTAAAAAAAATACAATACTTTACAACATCCTCACGGTGACAGCAGGTCATTTTAACGAGGGAAGCAATGCTCGGACTTTGGGTCAGAGTTAAAAATTATCAAAAGTTGTCCCATCCTCGCAACCAGTGTCGCATGACCCAGACGAGAAAAATACAGGTTTCCGGAGGGAGCAAAATTTGCTCATTTCCTTTGGCATCCTCTTTTAGGGGTGACAGACAATAACACAGCGCTTGCCTCTTTTTGGCGTGTGGGAAGGAGCTGCCTGAAGGTGGATAGCCCCTGGAAAATGAGGATACAAGCAAAAAAAAATACAGCTGTACAGAAAAGATTGGGTCGTCAATATACCAAACGGATGAATCCATTAAAGCAACTTCGGGTATGTTAAGTTCTCAGTTGATACACTGGGAAGCTGCACTATTTCTGGTTGATTTAAACTGCTTGGGGGTTTGCAATACTTTTTTCAAAGCAAAGTAAACGACGTCATATTGAAATCTTTACTCGTCAAAACGTAGTAGATAAACTGACGTATGCCGCTTTTTTCAGTTTCTTCACACCTCAGTGATCCTCAGCGTCAATCACTTGAACTTTACCCAAATACATTTTTCTCGTTGATTATCAAATTCCAAATCAATGGAGTTTTGGGTATAAATTGTGCGCGGGAATAAGTCTTCAAGTCGGAAGACCTAGGAAGCGAGGAATACTTCCTTTGTTGCCATTATTCCCTGATCACCTCCGACCCGGAATGCTAATATCTATAAGAGTCTCATCTATGGGTCAAATAGATTTATTTGAGATAGTGTTTAAAATGATTTTGAACCACGTGAGACCCAAACATTGGCACTTAAAATATTGATCTCGTGACTCGGTATGAAATAATTCCCTCTTTAAAATTATTGTGAAGATATATTTTTAAAATATTACAAAAGTAGGGACCATAATTGCCTAAACATGATTGTACGTAAATCATTATCATTATTATTATTCACTCATTAGAGCTTTTCACATCAGCGTTAGCAGATCGTTTTTCACTGGAGTCTGAGTGACAGCAAGTCTCCTCAAGTCTCCAGGACTCATCTTAGTATTCTGGCCGTTCTCAATAATGCTGTCGTTTGGATGGTCACTACTCGTCCGCCAACTTCCAAGTCCTCTAGTCCCTTTAGTAATCCTTTAGTTACTGTTCCAAACGCACCAATTACAATTGGTTCCACAGTTTTTTCAATTCCCTAGCAAAGTCGAGGTACTTATCCCTCTTTTCACATTCTTTTAGTTTTATTCTGTGGTCAGCCGGGACAGCTAAGTCGACTATTTTGCAATTTCTCTTCTTTTTTTTTTTTCTTTTTTTTTTTTTTTTTTTGTTGATTATCATTAAGTCTGGTCTTCTGGCTTAGGTGATCCGTTTGTATGTTAAGGTCTCATAGGAGTTTATGCGTGGCATTTTCTAGGACAGATGCTGGGTTGTGCATATACCATTTGTTAGTATGGTCGAAATTATTATTATTATTATTATTATTATTATTATTATTGAATTGAAATAGTTATTTGTGACCATTTATCTTAGAGCAAATTCTTTATATTAAGAACAATTACTTGAAGCTAAAATTGTTTGCAACTGATTTTTAATAGATATCAATAGTTACTTAAAACCTTATAAGTGTTTGAAGAAAATTACTTCAGCATTGAATACCCCAAGAAAGATTGATAGCCCGTAAAACTGTCAACCAACCAACCAACCAATTTTGTTGTTTATTTTCTAAGCGGTTCTTGAGATGGAATTTCGAGAGTAGCAATCAGATATAAGATATAAAGTCATTTTTAAGATATAAAGTCATTTTTAAGATATAAAGTCATGTTTTGAGATATAAAGTCATTGTTATGATATATAAACTCATGTTTTGCATTTCAAACTTCGTTATTTTTCCGGTAAGTTTTGGCAATCCATCAGATCCATGAGAACATTATTCAAGGCCCTGACTATCCGCCTTTCCTCGTGATTTCTCACTGCTTTGGTCTGCGACTATTTCCGAGCAACTTTGTAAAGCCCACGTATATACATAATCCAGTGAAGTTCAGTTGACTGATGGATTAGTTTTAACAGCATGTTAACCTGTCTAGAATGATTTTATGCCGAGAAATTAGAGAATTGCATTCCTTGTAAGTTCATATCTATATTTATGTGCAGTTGTTTCTAAATAATTTTTTTTATACTCTGCCCGATCGAATGTGAATAATTTTGAAACAGATCTATTTCACACATAAATGAAACCCTAACAGGTACACCCACACAGACTAGACCTATAGTGCAACGAAGGGGTGCTTAAAACTCTTCAAATGCAGTTTGATTTTATATACAGGACTCTCCATTTTAGCTTATTTCAGACATAAAAACTAACCCTTTCACATACACACCCATCTAGAAATCCTTCTCTTTTTTTTTTTTTTCATCACCTACAATCCTGGCCTAGTCAGATTGGCCTGCAGAATACACCGACTGCTCCTCTACAGAGGGTTAAGACTACCCCAACGAAATTCCTATATATGATACTTAATAATCTGATGATGAGGCTCCAGTAAAACGGAGTACCCCTTCATTGCCATTGCTCCTAGGTCCATTCTGACCGGGAGTGGTGGCACCCGATAGGATCTATGGGTCAAATAAAAGTGTTTGACATTTAAACTGTGTACTTATGCTAAACTGAATTACTTGAATTAGAATTTTTCATTTAACTCTGTGTAAACAAAAAAATGGACTTATGCTAAACTGAATTGTTTGAAATAGAACTGTTATATCATCTAATGACAAATGACTGACATTTAATTGAAATGTTAGTGATACATAGCAACGCTTGGAAGTATTAAATTGTGGGCAAATAAATGATTAGAAGTAAATACAATTATTCGTATTAGATAGAAATAAGTGAAAACATTTAACTGTGAGCACAAAAATATGAGCTCAGGTTCGTTTAAAAATGTTATCCACAAAATGCTTTTAGAAATCACACGTTTAATATATCTGTATAAACAGGATTCGCATTGAATAACCTACAATGATCGATCTACCATAAAACCCAACCAAACCAGATCCTATATAATTGTTATATAATCATATGCAGATTCACATCTACATATACACATGCATATGCATGCTGAATGGATCACAACGACACAATAATAAAGACGCATGAAGACTTCTTTAACATAATATGTACCTCTCACTTTATTGTAAGGGTTCGAAAGTGTTGTGTGGGGTTCTACTGTGAGAGGGAGCTGGAGACCGAACAGAACTGCAATATTTTGACCCCCACTCTTATGGCCGTCAGCGTTGTGTCTTTCTCGTTCTCCAGGGCTGCTCAAACGGAGGCCCAGGGGCCCAGCTCTCTGCTGAATGATGGCTATCTTTACTGCATCTTATCACCAACTGGTCTGGTCCCCAAACTCCATCGGTGTTCCCGAAGGCCCCTTCGGCCGGGTGTGGCTTTCCCTACCACACCTCGTATATAACTCCATCCGATCTCTAACTGTCTGACTTCTGTCTTGACTGAGTTATATAATAGTTCAACGCCCACTCAATCGCCTACTCGATCTTTGGAATGGTATGTTTGATCGTCATCAAGCGGAAATAACTGTCATGCAGTTCAGAGGTCACTCTCTTCCGGTGTATCATTCTGAAGTGGGACCTTCACCTTATCCCATATTATCAGCCTTAATCCGCCCACCCGATCTCTTTCGATTACTGGCCATTGGAATGTGTCACTTCCTTCCGGTGCATCACTTTGAATGGCATTTTGGGCCGGATCGAAGGCCAAAATACAACACAATTAGTATTTATTTATCAAGAGGATCTTGTATTAAATAACCTAAAATGGTTGATATGCCATAAAACCAAGCCAAACCAAACCAAATACTACAATCTACTGACTTCTATAACTTATTTAGTTATCCTTTCAATACTACTGTACGCATACATCCTTAAAAAATACATACATACATACATACATACATGGCAACTGCATAATCTTCACAGGTCACTGCCGTCCCTCATAACTTCAAATCCCCACCATAAGCATCCCTCTGCCTGGGTGAGTAATGTTGTCCAAAATAGGTCTGCCCAAACACAAGATCTTCGCCAAGGCCAGTCCTTGTCACGGTAGGACAGACCAATGATGTTAGGATTAGAATTCTGCCGCCGATGTTTAGATATATTACCGCATCCTTCCAACTGGTCCAGTCTGCATATGTCACCACACCTCCATCGCTTTGGAACTTTTTGAGAGAATGGTTGGTTGATGAAAAGATCCTAAGGGAACGTTTGTATATCATGATATTTCAGTGGCTAACTCTTGTACAACACGAATACCACTCTCTACGTCTTCATGATTATTATGAATAGCCGAAGAAAGATAATCAGTAATCACGTCCACTGCAAATGATATATCAGATTTTTCCTTCTCCTGGTTGGATATCTTGACTAGGAATAAGAGGTCCAACATTCCCAGGAATAATCTGTTTGATGTCCATCAAGCAAAAAGCTTCCTCCACTCTTTGACAGGTCTTTTTCATCCTGCACGGTGTCTAGACACCCTCCTCACCGTAGATACTCAGTGAAGGTACTGGTTTAATCACCAATGACCCGACTATGAAACTGATAGTACTGCCAGTAGCGCATTAAGTGATTTAACAATATATATATATATATATATATATATATATATATATAGTAAAGTAAGTTAGCGACCATAGTCGAGAGGGACCAGAAGGCTCCCTTTTCAATAGCTACAACACCGATGTGTAGGTGAGGGCGCAACTCCTTTCCCTGGATTGCTCCACTTTACCTTTGATACGTACCTTTTAGAAGACACCAACTGCATCTCTGCGGAGGTAAGACCCTCCACAACGAGTATCCTAGATATGGAAATTTACTAAGCTTTTTTTTGCTTAGATGTGGCACAAGGCCATATGAAAGGGGCACCCAATGAGACTCGAACTCTCTCGTGTAGGTTTGCAAGTCGAGCTTGCTAACCATTACACCACCAGAGGCGCAGGTTACAGTAATACCTGGAGCTTTGGGGAATTGCCATCGCTCCCAGGTCCACTCTGGCCCGAAGTGGTAGCACCTGATAAGGTCCTATCTATGGGTCAAATACAACTGAACTGCGTACTTATGCTAAACTGAATTACTTGAGATTGAACTGTTTTTGATAATGAAAGTGTACTTATGCTAAACTGTATTGTTAGAAATATTACAGTTTTGACATTTGACTGTGAGTAAACAAAATCTATACTTATACTAAACTGAATTGGTTGAATTAGAACTGTTTTTTAAAGCTGAATAGTTTGAAATAGAAATGTTTCGACAATTAAACTGTACTCATGCTAAATAGAATTATTTGAAACAGAACTGATTATTTGTATAAAAATGGATTTGGCATTAAATAACCTAGAAAGGTAGATATGCCATAAGACCCAAACAACCAACCAACCGACCGAATACTGCTATTCTAATTACCGTTAATGATGTCCATACAAACTCCTATAGTCATGCTCGCACCTACACGCATATACATTATTGCACTTAAATCTGTGCACTCAGGAACAGAACTACCCAGTCGATGGTGCGTAGAATATACTGTTTCCCTTTCAGAGGCGTGAGACCCCCTTTCACCAAAAAATGGACTGTCCTGGGTATAACACTAAATTACATCTGATGGTGAAGTTCTTGTTCTGGATATCTTGGGAGTGTGGTGTATCCCTTCATTGCCATCACTTCCAAATTTACCCGGCAGGGTTGTACGTGATAGGGTCTAATCTATGAGTCAAATAGATCTCTTTAAGAATTATTCGTATTCGATAGGACCGTATTACAAAAAAAACTTTTCAGAAACAACTTCACAAAAGATGTAAATATGAACTTACCATGAACGTGGTTCCCTCATCTTTTTGGCATAAGATAACCCTAGATGTATTGACATGCCGTCAAAATCAATCGATAAATCTTCATCGAGTAAACATTGTGTCTGATAACCTTTAAGGGACTTTTAGACATGGGTTTATTTCGTTCCAAGTGTAGAAATAAAAGATAAGGATTCGGGAAACGAGACTGGTCGGATTGTGACATCGAGAAACGGTGCAACATAAACGAAAGCGGATTAACTTTGCAGGCAAATCGGCTTTGTCTCTCTCTCGAGTTAAAATAATCGAAAGAAAAAAATATCGGTAATAAACAACAACAAAAAAGTACGTAGCGACAGTTTTCATTATTATTATTTTTATTATTATTATTATTATTATTATTTGAAGAAGAAGAAGAAGAAGAAGAAGAAGAAGAAGAAGAAGAAGAAGAAGAAGAAGAAGAAGAAGAAGAAGAAGAAGAAGGAGGAGGAGGAGGAGGAGGATAATGTTGATAAGAATAACAGCGTTAAGTAGAAGCCAAGAAGAAAGCCTGAATATTAACTGACATGAAGCAGACATAACAAAGAAAGGTATTATCTAAGCTCTGGTTGTATTAAAGTTGGGACACAAAGGTAACCCAATAAGTGTTGCACCACGCGACTCCTAGGCAACCACAAGGCTGGATTTTGAAAAATTTGTTGATGATGATGATGATGATAATGGCATGACTTTGCTTTGATGAAAGTCTTTTAAGAGAGACTAATTTCGGTTGAAATAATTCTGAAAGGAACAAGACTTGGAATCGTGACTTCTAGAGAAACAAGCTGAACACGAGGAAATGATTATTAATAAACAGGATTAGATACTTAAAACGCTATAAATGCTTGAAAAGACTTATCGACTTCGGCATTAAATAACCTAACGTGGGATGACATGCCGTAAAACCTACCAACCAATTTTTTTTTGGGGGGGGGGTAATCGTTCGAAATCACTGCTTGTGTTCCGTAAGGATTTCCATTAATTCTAAGGGATTTTTGTTTGTTTTCTTAATATATGAAAAATTAGAAAGCCTGAACTTTCGTGACGTATGGTATAAGGACACTACTTATAAAGATCCAACTAAATTCATATCGACACATTCCCAAACACAACGTTCTAATCATCGGTGGAGATATGAATGCACAAATAGGCAAAGACAAAAATCTTTCTAATTTTAATCACACAACTTGCCAAATAGAAATGGCCAAATTTTTTTCTCTCGAGAAAAGTCTTTCATGCCAAAATACTAAATTCTGTAAAAGGGAGGGAAAACTATGGACCTTCACAAATGCTGCTAAAGCATAGCTAGATTATAAATTCACAAACAAGATGAGTATGCCTCACAGCTCAGAGCTGTGAGGCATACTCCTCTTTTGAAGAGGAGTATGCCTCACTGGGTACCCCTTTCATATGGCCTTGTGCCACATCTAAGCAAAAAGCTTAGTAAATTACTACTCCTCTTTTGAAGGAGTTTCTTCCGATCACAGAATCATCTCGAATGGAATACACCTGAATCTTCGCAGAAATAAGAAACAAAGAGTCAAAACCATAAATTACGAATGGTCCTCACATACCAATAAATATATCTGCAATAAATATACTGCAACTGTGACACACAAATTTCATACTCTTCAGGAGATATCTGAAAGACATACTTTGAATGGTTGGTTGGTTGGATTTTATGGCTTATCAACCTTTGTAAGTTATCTAACGACAAATCCATTTTTATCATATCATATTTACCAACCCCTCCGCTCGGGCAGTTTAACAGGTTTGAATTCAGAGTTTTCCTTCTCCTAGACTAGTCGCCTCAACATCGCTGAAGAACCTAGTCTGCCCTACTATTTACCCATACCTGGAGGGAGAATAATTGGATTCATACCTCTCCCAAGGGTATTAGTGCTATGTGAAATGCAATCAGTCTCGTCCAGAATTTGAACTCGTATCGCCGTGTCCATTTCCTACGACGATAACCATTACACCACGGACACCTCCAATCCTATTTCAAACAATTCAGTAACTATATATATATATATATATATGTGTGTGTGTGTGTGTGTGTGTGTGTGTGTGTGTGTGTGTGTGTGTATATATATATATATATATACGTGCAAGCATGAGCACACAGTTTAATTGTCAAAAACATTTCTATTTCAATCTATTAAGTTTATTCAAACAGCTCTAATTCATCTAATTCAATTTAAAGTAAGTACAGATTTTGTTTACACACAGTTAATTGTCAAAACAATATCAAACAATTCAATTTAGTGTAAATACAGTTTCAATGTCAAAAACAGTTCCATTTCAAACAATTCAGTTTAGCGTAAGCGCGCAGTTGAAATGTAAGTACAGTTTAATTGTCAAAATCATTCCTATTTCAAGCTATTCAGATAAGTCAAACAGTTCTAATTCAAACAATTCAGTTTAGCATAAGTATACAGTTTAGTTCTATTTAACTCATAGAAATGGCCCTCTCAGGTGCTACCATTCCAGACCAGAGTAAACCTGGAAGTAATGGCAATGAAGAAGTACTCCGCACTCCCTAAAGCTCCAGCATCACTGGAACCTTACCATCAGATTGTTTAGTGTCATATCCAGGATACTCATTGGAGGGGGGGGGTCTTATTCCTCTGCAACGGTGCTGTCGGTGTATTTTACAACTTCGGCCAACTGGGCAAACTTTGAATGGCAAATATGATAGTTTTGTTACTGATCACATGGAAACAACAGCAGAGAATATACTAACCAAACCAAGAGCCAAATGTAGAATCCCATGGGATTCATAAGTAGCTAGGAAAAAAATGAGATAACTTTAAAAAGTATCCTTACACAATAAAAGAAACCCAGCAAACGCCAACGCGCAGAAACTTAAGAAAGCTTTGAAATAACTAAAACTTACCCAAAAGAACAATTAGAATACATTCGAAAACGAATTGATAAAATTAGAATTTCATTAAAAGATAGAAAGTCACAAATTGCATGGCAGACTGTAAATGAAGTGACCTTCGTAAACAAAACTAAAATCAGCCAGCCTAGAAGAAAGACTTCAGAAGAGGAAAGAACATTTCAAGAATCTATTCGGAAAACTTACTGAAATCACTGACAAATCTATCTAAAAAAATATAAATGGCCAATTATACATCAAACTAGGATGTAGCATTGAAACAAATTTACGACGAAATCCCCACCTGAAGTCTGGAAGACAAGAAATTACACACCCAAGCGCATACACATATACACATATACACGCAAGCACAAGCACATATACACAAGACGCACGCAACCACATACACATATACACATACACACACAATCGCATATACAAATACACATATACACGTACACAAGTCAGCACATAGACATATACTCATACACACTAAAGGACATACATATATATATGCTAGTGCATGCACAAATATGCATGTATACGCAAGTGCATGCACATGTATACATACACACGCAAGCGTATACACATACACACACATTTACAAATACATACGCAAGTACATTCAGATATATACATACACACGCAAGCACATACACATACACGCATAAGCGTGTAAACATATAACTACGCAGGTGCATTGACATACACACCGAAGCACATATATATATATATATACGCCTACATATCCAAGCGCATACACATATACATATTTACACGCGAGCGCATATACATATCCACATACATAAACAAACTCATTCACATAAACACATATATACACATACGCATACACATGTACTTATACACACGTAATCATATACATACACATAGACACACATATATATATATATACGTGCAAGCAGATACGAGGATTGTTCAAAAAGTTTCAAGACTTTTTTGTCCAGGCATTTAGAATTGTCGTAGACTCTTGAAAATTCAGCATTCAATTTTTATGATTTCAGGTTCAAATCAACAGCTACAGCAGGAATTGGAATACACCCTACTAAAGCCTGATTGTCACAGCTGGTGAATTTCAAAAATGCAATCTGGACATGAGGGCCCTTTAGATGAACGATATGCAATAAAATTATATTTTAAACTTGAGAAAATGCCACAGAAGCGTATCTAATGTTTCAGACTGCTTTTGGAGCATCTTGCATGAATCGAGCATCGGTTTTTGAGAGGCATAAGATATTCAAGGAAGGCAGAGGGTCTGTGAGGGGTAATGAGAGATGTGGGAGGAGTAATGAAGTCAGAACACCAGAGTTGATTAGCCAAATAAATAATTTCATCGATAAGGACCGTCGTGTGTCTAGAGACAATAAGTGCACAGTTTGATGTCAGTGTGGAAACTGTACACACAATTATTCGCGGGGAACTGAAAATGCGGAAGATTTGCGCGAAGTTTATCCCAAGGGTGCTCAGAGAAAATCAGAAATAAAGACGTTGTCATGACAGCAGGGAGATGGTCGAGCGGATCAATTCAGATCCCGCAGTTCTTGCTCTGGTGACCTGCGATGAAAACTGGATCTACTGCTATGACTCAGAGACCAAGTGACAGAGTTCCCAGTGGAAGCATGCAGGCTCTCCCAGACCCAAAGAGGCCAAACCGAGCAAATCCACCCACAAATTTTTGATGATCCCTTTCTTTTGACAGCACTGGCATGATCTACATGCACTGGGTTCCCACCGGACAGACAGTCAACAAGGAATACTATGTTGAGGTTTTAAGGGAGTTCAGGAAGAGATTCCGTCGGAAGAGGCCAGCACTCTTCAAATCGGGTCAGTAGCATCTCCACCAGGACAATGCACCAGCCCACAACTCCATCCTTGTCATAGACTATTTGACCAAGATGGGCATCAAGACAGTTCCTCACCCTCCATATCGTCCAGACCTTACTCCCTGTGACTTTTGGCTGTTCCCTAAGCTCAAGGAAAACCTTAGAGGCTGTCGTTATGAAACAATTGAGGAGATGAAAGAGGCTGTGACGAAGGTCATTGACATGCTCAAACAAGAAGACTTCCATGGGGCCTTCCAGAAGTTGTTGGAACGGTACAACAAGTGCATTGCAGCCTGAGGAGATTACTTCGAAGGGGACTAGAGTTTCATGTGTGTACTATCAATAAAAGTGCCCATACAAAAAAAGGCTGGAAAATTATTGAAGGTTCTTCGTACATATATACACATATACACAAAACTCATTCACATATACACATACACACGCAAGCGCATATAAATATACACATACAAGCTCATACATATAGATATTTACCAACACCCCTCCACTCGCGTAGGATATGACTCAAAGTCAATTTTTAAAGCAGAGTTTAACAGGTTTGAATTTAGAGTTTTCCTTCTCCTAGACTAGTTGCCTCAACAGGGCTGAAGAACACAGTCTGCCCTACTATTTACCCATAGCTGGAGGGAGAATAATTGGATTCATACATGTATACACATACACACGCATATGTACGCACATATACACATACAAGCTCATACACATATATACATACACACGCATATGCATGCACACACATATATATATATATATACATAAGCAAGCAGATACATATATATATATACACATATACACAAAACCCATTCACATATACACATACACATGAAAGTGCATATACACATACACATACAAACTCATACACATATATACACATACACACGCATATGCATGCACATATACACATACACATGCAAGCACATACACATATACACAAACTCATACACATACACTCGCTAGCACATACACATATACATGTACACACATTTTCATACACATATACACATACACACACGTATGCACGCACGTATATACATACACATGCAAGCACATGCACATATACAATCATACGAGATGGAATAAAAAATATTTTTTAATTTAGAAGTTAAATGATGACGTTTGTCCAGCAGAGCAACTTATATAATAAAGTTTTGACGGTTAGACAGCAGACTTTAACGTCAACGATTTAGACACTAATATAATCGTAATTGGTCACAAATACAACAGTCAAATACATTAGAACAAACTCTAATTATCTTCCGTTTTTATTAATTAGCAAGAACACGCACAAAAAAATTGGCAAATGAAAAGATGCTAATGGTTGCTGAATAATTGACATCCTATTATTATTATTCACTAAATGTTTGTCCGTACAGTTAAGGATTGGTTCGGTTTCTTTGTTTAATGGCATATCAACCTCTGTAGGTTATTTAAAGCCAAAGCCATCTTCGTTGAAGAACAGAAGTGGTACCTATTGAACTCACAGCTGAGGTAAAGCTAAGATTTTGCCAGTGTGATTTCAACCAAACTTTCAAAAAATTGGATCGAGATAGATCCAGAAAAAAAAAATTTAAATAAAGGTTAGTTTTAGGATACCATTTCGAAACATGACTCTTTTTTGTTCAGTCAGTTTAAGAAGTCATTGTGTTGAACTAGGTTTGACAAAGAGAATGTACTTTGAGATATCGCCAAAAGCTAATCTTTAATATATTCGCTGTTGTGAAATAATGACCCAAGAGAGTTGAATTTTTTTTTAAAACTACAATAAAAAAAAACAGCTGAAAAAAAAAATAGGATGAAAGAAAATAAATAATACTACGTCAAAATCTTTTAATTCAACAAATATCTGTCCATTCGTCCATACAGCTCAAGCTCCATTATCTTATTCTAATTTTAACCAAACTTACAGGAATTGTTAGAGATAACTGGAAAGATTTTAAACCATACTTTATCTGGTTCACACTTGATTTTAGGTGGGATCTGTCTTTAACTTTTCATGTCAAACTCGTTGTAAAAGTTCTTAATCTGACAGTTTCACATCTACAGAATATAAATGCAATTAGATTCCGTTCGACTTCCAATCGGAATTACCCCAACATTCTACTAAATTGGATTACCTTACCCACCCAGTCATGTCTGCCCTTGTATTTCTTTTGCTCTAGTTTGCTACATTAGATTATTATTATAATTATTTTATTCATTGCAAGTTTTTCACACCAGTTCTTATTGATACTTTTCCACCAGAGTCTCAGTGACAGCAAATCTCCTCAGGTCTCCATGATTCTTTTAAGTATCCTACACGATTTTGGTAAAGCTATGGTTCGGATGGTTTCAATTCTTCCTCTTATCTCCTGTGCCCAGTCGGCCGGGGCTGTAGATGTTGTATAGTATACTACGCGTATACAAATATATACGGGAACATAATCAACTGATAATGACGACTTCAATAACGAACGAATACACTTCTTTATAAAAAATATAAATCTCTCACACTTTATTTTCGAAAAGGTGATGTTTGTTGTGTGTGAGAAATGAGTGGAGACAAGGACGGACTGCTATATTGACCCAAGTTCTTCCTTGACCATAGCAGCACTTCTTTCGTATCTTGGCTTGGGTTGCTCAACCGGGGGTCACAAAGGGCCCAAAGCCCTCTGTCTGCAGCTGGTTCTCACTTCGGCATCCTGTCTCCAACTGACTCGAGCTGCTCGAGCACCTGGTTATATTATTTTCTAATGTCCACCTGCTTCCGCTGTTCTTCCGCTTATTTACACAGGTGCATCTCTTAATTGACGGCTCGGTCGAGGGTCAATATATAACATAGAATATGTCGACTGCATCTCTGCAGAGGGGTAAGACCCCCACTCACCAACGAGTGTCTTGTCCAGTCGGCTGGGGGTGAAGAATACACCGACTGTATCTCTGCAGAGGAGTAAAACTCACTCAACGAGTGTCCTGTATATGACACTCAACAATCTGATGGAGCTTTGGGGAATGCAGAGTATCCCTTCAATGTTTTCGCCCCTAGGTCTACTTTGGTCCAGAATGGTAGTACCTTATAGGGTTCTATCTATAGGTCAAATAGAAGTGTTTGACATTAAAACTGTTTACAAACAAATGGTTTATGCTAAATTGAATTGTTTGAAATAGAACTGTTTGATTAATTAACTGTGTGTAAAAAATGACTGATGTCTAACTGAATTGTTGGTGTTAAGTGACGGTACTTGAAAAGATTTAACCGTGTGCAAACAAATAATAAATGGTAAACATAATAATTCGTACTAGATAGAAATAAGTGAAACCATTTAACTGTGTGCAAAAAAAATAAGCTCCAGCTTGTCGTAAAATGTTATCTACAAAATGTGTTCAGAAATCGTATATTTAATATATATGTATAAAAAGTATTTGGCATTGGATGGCCAGCCATAAAAACAGACTCAACCAAACCAAACCAATCTAATATCTGGTTCATTGAGTTTCTTTTCCGGGTTATGGCTGATTGTTCCAAGGGCTCCTACTTCGATTGGTACTACAGTTGTCTTCATGTTCAACTGCTTTTTCAGTTCTATGACAAAGCGCAGGTATTCGTCCCGCTTTCCGCCTACTTTTCTTCGGCGCAGCAAAATCTGCTAAATGACTGCTCCTTTTCTTTTTCAGTTCTGTGACAAGGCCCAGGTATTCGTCCCGCTTTCCGCCTACTTTTCTTCGGCGCAGCAAAATCCACTAAATGACTGGTCCTTTTCTTTTTCAGTTCTGTGACAAGGCCCAGGTATTCGTCCCGCTTTCCGCCTACTTTTCTTCGGCACAGCAAAATCCACTAAATGACTGATCCTTTTCTTGTTAATTAAAACTAAGTCTAGTCTTCTGGCCTGGATTTGGTGGTCTATTTGTATCTCAAAGACCCAGAGAATTTAATGTGTATCATTTTCAAGGACAGCTTCCGGTTTGCACATATACTATTCGTTAATATGGTGAAGTTTCAGTTTCTTGTACAATTCCCAGTGGATCAACTTCCCCAATCAGTCGTGCTTGTTCTTGTATTTCTTCTGTGCTAGTTTCTAGTATTCGCTTATATGATTAACCGTTTAATCTCGATTATCACTTAGCCTAAACTTGATATCACCTATCTTTTATATATTTAACTCTTTTTTTATTGTGACTCATTCGGGTGGTTATTTCTATGACATTCACGATCAAAGCGTATCGAAAATATTAATAAAGAAAAGGTTTCTGGTGAAAATCAAACGCAGGTATCTTTTTCCCTTGACGAAACCAGGTTATCCGTAGGCAAGGTGATTGGGTGGGTGATTTTCGTGGCATTGCAACCCTTGTAGGATAATAATAGCCAAATTCTGTTGCCCAGTCGGTTGGGTCTGTAGAATACACCGACAGCACCTCTGCAAAGGGGTAAGACCCCTCCCCCAATGAGTGTCCTGGATATGAGACTACACAATCTCATGGTGAGGCTCCAGTGATGCTGGAGCTTTGAGGAATGCGGAGCACCCCTTCATTGCCATTGCTCCCAGGTCCACTCTGGCCCGGAATGGTAGTACCTGGTAGGGTTAAATAGAACTAAGCTGCATACTTATGCTAAACTGAATTGTTTGAATTAGAACTGTTTGACTAAACTGAATTGTTTGAAATAGAAATGTTTTGGACAAATAAACTGTGTACTTAAATTGCGTGCTTATACTAAATGAATTTTTTGAAATTGAACTGTTTTTGACATTGAAACTCTACTTACACTTAACTGAATTGTTTAGTAGAGAACTATAATGACATTTAGCTGTGTGCAAAAAAAATATGTATTTATTCTAAACTGGGTTAGCTGAATTAGAACTGTTTGAATAAACTGAATAGTTTAAAATAGAAATGTTTTTGACAATTAAACTGTGTACTCATTCTAAACTGAATTGTTTAAAATAGAAATGATAATTTGCATAAAAATGGATTTGGCATTAAATAACCTACAAATGTTGATATGCCATAAAACCCAACCAATCAACCAGCCAAATTCTGTTTATACACATATATTGAATATAAATGATTTGTACACGAATAGATTGTACGTAACATTTTAAACGAGCCAGAGCTCATTTTTCGCACACAGTTAAACGTTTTCAAGTATCACAAGTGGACCTGGAAGTAATAGCAAAGAAGGGATTCTCCACATTCTTCAATATTATTCATTCGTTTGCTCACAATTAAATGGTTTCAAGTATTACTATGTAACACAAACATCAGTAATTTGTTTCCGCACAGTTAAATTGTTAAACAATTCTATTTGACACATACATGGGACTCTAACAGGTACTATAACTGCAGGTCTGAGTGGACCTGAAAGTAATGGCAAAGAAGGGATTCTCCAGATTCCCAAAAGTTTCAAAACTGGAGCCTCATCATCAGATGGTTTATAGTCATATCTAGGACACTCGTTGGTAGGGGTCTTACCCCAGTGCTGAGTTGCAATCGGCGTATTCTACAGCCCCAACCGACTGGGCTTTGGTTATCCATACTAACTGCTCTACTTATAAACATACTACTTCTAAAAATTGAAAATGAATTAGATATATTATTAACACTGACAGTGTATTAGATACAATAACAACAAACATGACGTTGACAAATCGGAGACGAAGTGAGTTACGAGTTATTGGTAATATGATTTGGACTTTGCGAGGCCACTTGCTCGATTTGCAGCTGATACGAATAACCTGGGTTCCACAGAGCAAAAAGGGGACGCGAGTTGTAGGCTTACCTGGGACTTATCTTTTTTTATTGTCTCTAATATACGCTGATCCTCGCTGTCAAAGAAATAACGAACAAAGTTGTGATAAAAAGAAAGTAAAATGAAAGAAAATACAATTCAAAATTATTAGTTTACTCCTTCGAGAAATTTTCACTTCAGCATTAGCTGATGGTTTTTCACGGGAATTTGAGTGGTAGCATGTCTTCTCAAATCTTAGGAGGTGCCCGTGGTGTAATGTTTATCGTCGCAGGAAATGGACACGGCGACACGAGTTCAAATCCGGGACGAGACTGGTTGCATTTCACATAGCACTAATACCCTTGGGAAAGGTATGAATCCAATTATCCTCCCTCCAGCTATGGGTAAATAGTAGGGCAGACGAGGTAAATAGTGAGGCAACTAGTCTAGGAGAAGGAAAACTCTGAATTCAAATCTATTAAACTCCGCTTAAAAAATGACCTTGTGTCATATCCTGCCCGAGCGGAGGGGTTGGGTAAATATGACGTCTTCTCAAATCTTCAGGACTCTTCTCAGTATTCTGGGCGATCTGAATGATCTCCACATTTCCACTTATTTCCAAGTCTTCCAGTCACCTTACTAATCCTTTCGTTTGGTTTGATTAGGTTTGGTTTTATGACATATCAACCATTATAGGTTATTTAATGTCAAATCATCTTTATACATATATATTAAATACATATGATTTGGTTTGGTTTGGTTTGGTTTGGTTTGGTTTTATGGCATATCAACCATTGTAGGTCATTTAATATCTAATCTTTATACATATATATTAAACATATGATTTCTAAAATATTTTGCAGATAACATTTTTAAACTAGCATGAGTGTTTTTAGCACACAGTTAGGAGGTTTCACTTATTTCTATCTAATACAAATTATTCTATCTACTAGTAATCATTTGTTTGCACACAGTCAAATGTTTTCAAGTATTGCTATGTAACACTAACAATTCAATAAAACATCAGTCATTTGTTTACACAAAGTGAAATGATCAAACAGTTCTATTTCAAACAATTCAATTTAGCATAAGTCATTTGTTTTCACTCAGTTTAAATGTCACACAGTTCTGTTTAACCCATAGAAATGATCCGTAGATAGGATCTGGGGCGATAGCAATGAAGAGGTACTGCGCATTCCCAAAACTCCAGCATTACTGGAGCCTCACCATCAGATTGTTTAATGTCATATCTGGGACACACGTTGGAGGGGTCTTACCCCTCTGCAGAGATGCAGTCGGTGTATTCTACAATCCTAGCTGACTGGGCTGGTGGTTTGTGAGATGGGAAGTAAGTGGTTGTACAACTGCTGTTTTGTGGGGTGTTGCTTCAAGAATTTGTTCAAAACACCATTACTATGTAGTTCCCATCTAACTTTTTTCTTACTGTTTTCGTTAGAATCCAAATGGTGCATCAAAATAGTAGTACTGACACAGCCACAGTTTGGAAGAAATTTCATGTGAACATAAACTCTACACTTTTATATCATTTATGAAACGCGTCGTATATTTGAATAAGTCCAAAAAAGCATATAGCTTTTGAGAGGGCATGAAACATGCTTTATTTTTTTAACTGATTCAATTTAATTCAATCTTTAAATTCAAAATATCTCTTGGATTAATTGTATATACCAACCAAAATAGATAAAATCAAAAAGAGCATAAAATATACCTTATGTTTATATCTTGCCCAGTCGGATGGGGCTGTAGAATACACTGACTGAACCTCTGCAGAAGACCCCCACCCAATAAGTGTCCTGGATATGACACTACACAATCTCATGGTGAGTTCAAAGTAATGCTGGGGCTTTGGGGAATACGGAGTACTTCTTCATTGCCATTGCTTCCAGGTCCACTCTGGTCTGGAATGGTAGCACCTGATAGGGCCCTATCTATGGGTTAAATAGAACTAACGACATACTTAATGGCTTGAAATAGAACTGTTTTTGACAATTAAACCGTACTTACATTTAAACTGCGTGCTTATGCTAAACTGAATTGTTTGAAATGGAACTGTTTTTTATATTGAAACTGTACTTACACTAAACTGAATTGTTTTATATAGAACTGTTTTGACATTTAACTGTGTAAACAAAATCTGTACTTACGCTAAACTGAATTAGCTGTTGAATAAACTGAATAGTTTGAAATAGAAATGTTTTTGACAATTAAACTGTGTACTCATGCTAAACTGAGTTGTTTGAAATAGAAATGATTATTTACATAAAAATGGATTTGGCGTTAAATAACCTACAAAGGTTGATATGTCATAAAACCCAAACAACCAACCAATCAATCTTATGTTTATATCTATAATTTATGTATACAGTTCGGTAACTCTCTTCTCGACAACTTAAATTTTAATTACATCTTGAAATTAAGAATATATATTCATTTAATTCCAAACATATAACATTTTAGAGTGCACAAAATATGCTTTATTTATATATGCGAATATCATGGCTTAAAATTAATGAAATGATTGCGTTAATTTTATTGTATTTATGACTCTGAGTTATGTGACTCCTCTGAAATGCAATGTTAAATAAATCGACCTTATTGTATGATTATGTTACAAATACATCTCAGTTTTTTGTTTGTTTGTTTGTTTGTTTTTGGGGGGTAGGGCCTTGTTTTGTTTTTGTTTTTTCCTTGTTATTCTATTTGCTTTCGTTTTGTCTCAATGCTTCACTATCCTTTACCACAGATAAGTAAACAGTAATGCCATCTTTTATTTTCTTTAGCAACTTTCAAAATTAACTTGTAAATGCGAATCAAACAGCCTATTAATATGACCTTTTGCTCGAAGTCTTTCCCTATAAATAATACATGAACCTTTTATCTAATAATGAGTAAAATATCAAACTGAATTGCCCTTTCCATTCGCTTTTTTATCTCTTGTTTTGTTTCCCTTGTTAAAGGTAAAGCCCTAATTAATATCACTAATTAAACATAAATGAACGTCTCTGCACTTTTCTTCCGACTTTATCTTCTGAGGTTTCTTTTTTTGTTTTTTTGTTTGTTTGTTTGATTTTTTTAGTGGGTTTGTTTTTTGTAGTTTTTTGGAGGTGTGTGTGTGTGTGTGTGTGTGTGTGTGTGTGTGTGTGTGTGTGTGTGTGTGTGTGTGTGTGTGTGTTTTACATTTTTATTTGATTTGTTCTTGATAAATAATCTTTTATTCGGGTGGGGGGATTGTTTTGGCTTCAATACGTTATTGGTGTTTGCTTCCATTTTTAATTAAGATCGATTGTTCTACGATGCTACGTAAAGAGTTAAGAAAAGTAAAGAAATGAAAAGAAAAGAAAAGAAAAGGAGGAAGAGGAGGAGGTGGTGAAAGATAAGAAGAAATTTTTAGATTTTATAAGTGAGATTGAATGGTTAATGAGACTTACGATAAAAGACAAAATAAATACGAGGAGGAGATGGAGGGGGACATTTTAATGAATAGGAAGATAAAGTGAAAAAATAGGAAGGGAGAGATTGAAAATCAATTAATAGGGGAGTCAAAAAATATTAGTAAGCTTAGCCAGAAGAAGAAATATTAGTGAAAGAAGAAGAAGAAGAAGAAGAAGAAGAAGAAGAAGAAGAAGAAGAAGAAGAAGAAGAAGAAGGAGGAGGAGGAGGAGGAGGAGAAGAAGAAGAAGAAGAAGAAGAAGAAGAAGAAGAAGAAGAAGAAGAAGAAGAAGAAGAAGAAGAAGAAGAAGAAGAAGAAGAAGAAGAAGAAGAAGAAGAAGAAGAAGAAGAAGAAGAAGAAGAAGAAGAAATATCGTTGATAGTATTTTTGGTGGTGGTGTTGGTTGTGGAGAACTAATGATTCATAAAAGTAAATTCTTTTATCCAGTTCAGGAAAGCAATGAAAATAAAGTGTATTAAATGGACGAAGGGAATTGGATTTAAGGTAACGACAAAGATGATAACGAAAAAAAAGCAACAGTCGAATTAGGAAAGTCGTGGTACAAAATAAAAATAAATTACGAAAATGGTAAACAAATTCTAAATAATCACAAATGAAGATTGGTTTGGATTGGTTTCGTTTGGTTTCGTTTCGTTTGATTTGGTTTAGTTTTTTATCAAACCTTGTGGGTTATATTATGCTTAATCCTCACAAATGGAGAGAAATGAAAACATGGAGGAAAAAGAAAGAAAAGAAATGAGTAGAATAGAGAACTGATTGATTGATTGATTTTAACATGTGTAGGGTTATTTTGTGTGGAGGCAAGGTTGATTGATTGGCTGGTTGTGTTTTATAGCATATCAACTCTTATAGGTTATTTCATGTTAACTCTGGTTTATTACGTACATGTATATGTGTATGTGTGTGTGTGTGTAATTTGAAATGTATATTTAAAATCCATTTGACGAGCTTTAATTAGCGAAATAAATTTATTATAGAATACTATTTCTAAATTTCTTGTTTTTTAAACGAATAATATATATATATATATATATATATATATATATATATATATATGATTTGTAAACGAAGAGTTGACAGGTCATAATTTCTAGACGAGCCAAAGCTTTGCACACAGTTAAATGTTTGGTTAGTTGGTTGGTTGGTTGGTTGGTTATATATTGTCACATCCTGTCACATATATATGTGTGTGTGTGTGTGTGAGAGAGAGAGAGAGAGAGAGAGAGAGAGAGAGAGAGAGAGAGAGAGATTCGAAAACGAATAGTTTAATCGAATTTTAAACAAGCCAGAGCTCATTCACAAGAACACTGTCAAATAGTTTCAAGTGTTGCTATCGAACACTAATAATTCAATTTTTAACATCTGCAATTTCTTTGTACACAGTTAAATGGTTAAACAGTTCTATGTGACTCTAGATGGGACCCTAACAGTTACTTCCAATCCGGATCAGAGTGGACCTGGGAGTAATGGCAATGAAGGAGTACTCCACATTCCCTAACGTTTCTGGACAGGAGCTTCACCATAAGATGTTTTAGTGTCATATTCCAGACACTCGTTGGGGGTGGGGTCTTACCCTTCTGTCAAGATGCAGTGGGCATATTTTACAGCCCCAGCTAACTGGACTGTTCGAATAGAAGAGGCAACAGAAAATAAGTACCGTCGTAACCCCGCCGATGGAAAAAGTGACGAACACACAAAACTCTGTCTTAGTTCACTAATACAAAAGTTTATTTGCTACTATACTTTTCAGTGTTCATCGAGGGAAAGAAACAGAGTATGAAAACTGAGTCGCCCCGTTAGCTAGACAAAGAGAAACTACATGTGATGAGGACAGAAAGAAAGAGAGCAGACACAGATCTTGAATTTTCTTTCCTTTCCGTTACAGTTCTAAAGTATTTGTTCGCTGTCTTCGTCTCCACAGCTCTGCATCTGGTGTGAGGCCCCTTTGTGGAGCTCACCCCTTAATGAGGGCCGTAATTTTCGGTTTTTTTGCATCTTTGTGGCTGGTGTTCAACTCTCGTCTTTTCCTCGTCACATCTCCCAGCCAACTTACTTTCAAACCCGCGTCGTCTCCTTACTTCCGCCTGGTGTCGGAGGGAGGAATATATCCATTTCCGGTGGTTCCACACCTGCACAGAAGATTTGGACTCACGATTTTATCTAGTCATTATCAATAACCGTAATCATTCACCCGTGACAGGCTGAGCTACAACGGGTGCTTTGGCCTGACTCACTGAGAGTTCAGCTGGCGGTACCGTAGACTTTTCTGGTTTTTCTTCTCTCTCCTTTCCCAGAAATCAGCCTCCCATTCCCCTGATAATTTGGACCTACCATATCACGTTACACACCCTCCGTGGACTCCTGACTGAAAAATAACTGAACATGTAAAATATTGTAACCTGTTATCTGACATATTATTGAATAACAGATTAAAGCATTCTATAAGCAACAGCGATGTAGAAATGGGGATTCTCCAGTCGGAATTTAGGCTGCCCCGGTAAATGGCACTTGTAGGTAACGGCGCAAATATCGGCCACTCGAGTTCTTTGGGTTAAGTCGGAAACCGCAGAACTGAACTTGGGGCAAAATAACAGTAGGAGGTGTTAGAAGACATTAGATGTTAAAGTGGAAGTAGAAAACGTTAGAACAGAAGTAGGAGGGATTAGTACAAATGATAGAGAGTTTAGAATAGAAGTAAGTGTTATAACAGATGTTGGAGGAGTTAGAATGAAATTAGGAGGTTTTAAAATACAAGTAGGAGTTAAAATGGAAATAGGAAGCGTTAGAACTGAAGTAGAGGGTAGCAGAATTCACGAAAGAGAGAGAGAGAGAGAGAGAGAGAGAGAGAGTTGTGTGCTTGCTACTATTAAGCTTGAACGTCTCCATATGTCTTCTAACTTAATTCGCTCTTTCGTTCTTAATTATGGCAACTGCTTGGCTTCAAAGTCAAGAAAAACTGTTGGATTGAGTTAACCCTTTAGTTCCATTAATTGTCAAGTAATTTACTCTCTACTACGGATAGAGTGTTCGCCAATGGTCCGGGATGGTACTTGATACCTCCTTGCTTAAAACTAAGCAATATAAGGTACGTATAAAGTGTAAAGTGGAGCAGTGCCCTCCCCTACACCTCGGTGTTGTAGCTATTGAAAAGGGAGCCTTCTGGTCGCCCTCGACTACGGTCGCCAACTTTATTTTACTTTTTTACGTCCACATAATTAGCAGCCATTATACAACCATTTAAAAAATTGGCTCCGGAAGACTATTCGAATTGTGCAATCGAATTTTTAGTTGGTTAGTTATTAGTTCATCAATAGCGTTTTATTTTTATTTGTATTGTGTAATTCGCATAACACTCCTCGATTTTCTTGCATTTTTCTTAGTTCGAGAAGTGACCGGTTCAACAAACAATTGGTGCAAAGAATTGGTGCAAAGAATTTGATATCTGTAACAATTCCACATTAACAGGTTGAACATGAATTCTGAGAGGCAAACCAGAACAGAATGTTTTCACAGGTGTTCAAGGTCAACTTTGATCAGCTGATTTTCAATTAGAGCTGCCAACCTGAAAAATATTTTTTGAAATACCGCCTTATTTTTTAAACCAACCTTGTATGACTCTATCTCACTTACTGGTCCCATACCTGTTTTGGCCATGGGAGCGCTACACATGTAAGCCGTTTTAGACAGGAGTAGCCGGAGGAGCCCATCCCTCTCTAAGTCTACGAAGCTTTCCTTCTACTTGACCATTTGCCATACCAAGTTTGTGGAGCCCAAGACTATCCTACTACTTTTCCATAGCTGGAGAGAGAATAGTTGGATTCATATCTTTCCCAATGGTATTAGCGCTATATAAAATGCAAACAGCCTCGCATAGGATTTGAACAAGGGAAACCTTTTCACCTCGAGCTCCTCGATAACACTATGGTATGCCAAAAATCTCTTCCAAGGAAAAGTACTCTTTAAAGTTAGACGGCATTTGTTGTTGACAGTACTAGTATGAAATTCGTATATCTGTCAATGACCGTTTATATTTCTCTCATTTTACACACACGTGTCTGTGAGTCATATTACTTACGTCTCTTGTGGAATTATCCAGTCATAATTCAATAAGAAATGTGTTATCCTTACAATTTTTACATCGTTCCTTACCATGATTAATTGACATGAGCATTAAAATTGAAATATTACAGTTTTAATTAACAATGGCACATGCCTATTCGATCACTAATCAGTTTATCAACAAAAGTTTATCGTTGAAAAGAAGCTGTTGTACTAATCAACAGTCTAACTGACTATTTTTAAATTAGGATAATTCTAATATGAAATTTTTTTTGAAAACTGGTATAGTTGAAAACGTATCGTGTATAAGTCGTTCTTGTATATAGGTCGATCTTTGTTTTACAAACGTCATCTCATGTCTTCATAGAATTAATTTTGAAGCCAAGAGTTGATCTTGGTCCTTCCCATTATGTTTGAACTTCAACCTAACATGGTTATTCTTCCGGTATATGAATTTACCCAACCGCTCCGACACAAGCAGGATGTGACAAAAAGTCAATTTGTTAGTTGAGTACAGCTGGTTTCAATTGATGGAGCCGTTAGAGCAATTCGGAAGAGCCGAGCAAACAGACTACAAGAACGAGAGATTTGAGGAAGGAATGAGACTGTCCAAGTAACAATATTATTAAGATCGAGTTGAATACTCCAGGAATATAGAGTTGAATAGTCTGAGAAGACTTGCTTTCACACGGACTTCAGTGAAGGCTACAAGATACTACCGGTGAGAAAACTCGCAATAATAGTAATTTGGGCGGGATCCGCTAGATTCAGTACAAGTCAAAGACTGATTGACCAGTATTGAATTATTTTAAAGAAAGTTTGGCTCTCTGACCTTCAGATACTGGAAATATGTGGACATGTATATCGTGAAGAATCAAGTCAAGAGCTCCCTACCCGAATTGAAACGCAAAATATAAAAACTAAAAGAACAGAGTTCCCAGCATCACAAAACAAATGCTGACAAAATAAGACAAAATAAATTTCGAGTTGATAAATAAAAACATAACTGAAAAGTAGACTATATTACTATCCCCCAGGAATCAAGACTGGAAAAAAAATTGAGTTAGAAACCAACAAGTTAAACAAATTATTAACAAATATCTCAACAGGCAACATCACTGAACTAAACGAGCTAATTTATGTAGGAGCGAAACTAGTTTGTGATAAAATCGGTGTTCCTCTAGGGAGCCTGTACAGAAATACCAAACTTGAATGGGAAATTAAGCAAGAAAGACAGGTAAAGAAACTGCAACAACAAGCGAAAGTGCTAGGGAAGGAAAAACACACAAAGATATAATAGAATGAAAAGACGAAAACAAAACCACAGACAAGTCTGACAATACAATGTGTAGAGATAAATCAATAGATATTTGCAAAAGATACTGAGAAAGGGTCAAGCAGCATAAACCAAACAGGACCTTCCTAAATAACGAAAGAAAATTCTACCCACCAGTCGGTGGAGAATCCTTGCGGACAAACCAACAACCAAATTCAAAGGAAATAAAACAATTTTAAAGTAAAATATGAAAACAAAAAGAACAGAAACGAATGGCTGAATTGATAAATCACATCAAAAATTACCAGAATTACAAGGACTTGAAGAATGCCCTATGGCGGCCATACACCTGGACTCGCTACGAATGACAATCAAGAAAATACCAAATTGGAAAACGTCTGACCACAATAGATCCTGGTTTTAAAAAGATTTACATCTATCTATAACAGATTGGCTCTACAACTAAGTAAATGCCTAGAAGAAGCAACCTGAATGTACGACTAAAGGGAAAAACTACCTTGATCCAGAAACATCCAAAATCCTCAGCTGCTATAGACTGATCACGTGTCTACATATGATGTGGAAAATTCTAACAGGGTAGATTAGGGAAGAGATTTATTACTCGCATGAATGCCGTGGACAACTTCCGGAAGAACAAAAGGGATGCCACAGGGAAATAAGAGGAACAGATGACTTACGGTACATAGATCAGCAGAAGAAAACCAAAATGAGCAAAACGAAACAGAAAATTGTATACATGGCAGGAATTGACTACAAAAAAGCATATAATCCCGCAAACTTGGATACAAGATTATCTGAAAATGTATAGAATATTCGACAAAGTCATAAAATTCATGATGGAAGCCACGAAAAACTGGAACTTGGAATTAACAACAGGAAGAAAAACTTTAGCTGAGGTGAAAATTTAGAAAGGAATCTTTCAGGGTGATGTGCTTTCACCATTACTGTACTTAATAACAATGATGCCACTCAATTACTCATTAAGGAAATGGTTTGTTGGTTGGTTGGTTGGTTTATTTTACGGCGTGTCAACCCTTTTCGGGCCATTGAACACCGAATTAAGTCATTTTGATAAAAGTTTAAAACAATTCAGTTTAATATAAGTACAGTTTTTTTTATCTACACACAGTTAAATGTAAAAACAGTTCTATTTCAAACAATTCCGTTCAGCTGAGTTGTCTTTTTGCTTTCACGCAATTAGATGTAAAAACAGTTAATTTCAAACAATTCAGTTTAACGTAATTACACAGTTTAGTTTTGTTTGACCCATACATAAGACCCAATCAGGTGCTACCACTCTTGACCAGAGTGGATCTGGGGTCGATGGAAATTAAGTATTATTCTGCATTCCCCAAACCTCCGGCATTACTGGAGTCTCACAAACAGATTATTTAGTGTCATAACTTGGACATTCGTTGAGGGAGTCTTACTCCTCTGAAGAGGTGCAGTCGCTGTATTCTGTAGCCCCAGCAGACAAGGCCATATTTAGAAAATGCACTGGGGGCTACAAATTTACAAACTCATGGGAAAAGATCAATCACCTTATATATATGGACGACGTCAAGCTTTATGCAAAAAAAGTTTTTCAGGAGTTGTTATATCCTTCTCTTTATCCATGTTTCAACATATATTATAGACAAAACAAAAAAAAATAGTTTTTACTAGATTCCAGAGGGGTTAAGCTCACGTTAGTTTAATCTGTATACCCACTGCAGTCTGTTCATTTGTGTAAATTCCAAATATCTCTAAAACTGGCCCTCAAAAATGACAGAAAATTTAGTTAAATATTTTACTAACGGTGGAAAAAGACAAGTATAAATTTGACAAATAACCGTTTAGAACTTTTTAAGTTATTGAAGTTTATTTGATTTCCGTAACCTCAGACGGGCTATATATATATATATATGTGGATGATTTTATGTATATATATATGCTCCCCTATCCTCGTAGGATTGAGCTCTCTGGTGAATGAAGTAATTGTGTTGCCATTAGCGTTTGTGCTAGGTTCTTCATATATGAATTGAGCTCTCGGTAGCCGTTAAGCGGTTGTATGTAAACAATAGTAATTGTGATTCATAACCGTTTAAAATTTACTTCGCTGCTGCTGGTTACTCGTGGCTGAGGGGTATAGTCTTGGATTAGCCTTTGAATCAACCGGGTTTCGATCCCAGCTTACGGGAAGCTAGTATGTCTAGCCACACTGCTGAGTTCTGATAGAACGAAACAGATCTGTCTGTGGATGACTTTATGTATATATATGTGTGTGTGTTTTCCAGTTCTATTTTTCAGGATCTCTGATGAGTTCTCTAGATACAAAGTTGATAAAAATATTGACTCGAAAGTGAAATTTTCTTTGTTCCATTATAAGTATTGCAGAACTCGAATTTTTCTGTATTTTATACTTTTAAACAGATCTCACGTTCTATGCCTTCTGTTTTAAAATATTTCATCCATTTTTATCTTCCTTTGTTGTTTTCTTTTTTTGGGTGGGTCCTCTTCCACGTAATCATGGGAACATCTATTTTTCATTCTCAGCTTTTAAAGTTCTATTTTTTCTCTTGCTTGTCCAATTTTTTTCTTTTCTCTTTCTCTCATAAACTTTTTGCACGTCTAACCTAAGACAGAGTCGTCTTTTTGCTCTTTTCCACCAGTCCATTTTTCTTTTAGTTCCCCCACCTCTTCAAGAGACTTTCTTAACTGTTCTGTCAATTCCATTCATTTTATGCCCAAGCCTGATTATTCGTTTATAATGGATGATCCCTGGTAATTGCTACTTTTTACTTCCCTACCGCTATCCGGTTTTGACACCTCTCCATCCAAGTTGTCATTCATTGAGTCACTGTTGGCCATGTTGATTTTAGATTCAGAGTGTTTTCTTTCGTTTCTTTTTCCTGTTCGTATTGAAAAGGTTAATCAGTCTCTACTGCGTCCTGTAGACCTTCATCTGCATGTTTTCATACTTCTGATCAAAACTAAACTCCTAGCTGTAAAAGAGAACAACGAAAGTATACGTCTCCTTGTTGACTCTGGTTTATTATTATGAAACAAGTGCTGGGGATGAAATAAGGAGGAAGTCAGCATTTTTTCTTAACTGTCTTAATGTGCATGTGATGGTTGTTGTTGATAAGGTTGTTGTTGAGAAGGAGAAGAAATGTGGGTGAAGAGGAGTATTTTCTTTTTTTTTTCTTTTTTAATTTTTTTTTTTTTTTTTTTTTTATTTCAGGATAGAGTACTCTTGACATAAATGCAAAAGTGCTAGATTGCGGCCTCTAAGTAAGCCAACTCGTACTACCGTCGCATTTTTACGTTCTCTTTCGAACTAAAAATTTGGGGAAAGGTATTAACCCCCTTATCCTCCCACCTATGAATTAAATGGCATTACTGCTGTTCTCCTTCGGCGAGGATGGCTTTAGCAATAAATAATCCACGAAGATTGATATTCCATTAAACTATAAAGTCCCAGTCTTTACTCCCTTGTTCAACATCTGTCTCTTTTTGCGCGCTTTCTTTTGTTTTGTTTTGTTTTGTTTTTTTCCTCAGAAAATTGTTCTTTCTTCATTCTGTACAGGCACCTCGCATGTTGCAATAATTAGTTGGTTGGTTGGATGGTTGGTTGGTTTTTATGGCATATTAATGCGTATTGGGTTATTCAATGTCCAAGTAACTCATTTTTGCAACGATTTATATATTTCAAGTAACTAATGATAATAATTATTTATAAACAATTTCAGTTTCAACTCCTTATTCCTAATTCAAATAATTTGCACGGAGTTCTATGTTTTCAATTATTCTAAAACTAATACTAATAATTTGCATACAATTATTTGGTTTCAAGTATTTCTGATTAATACTAATAATTCATACACAGTTATATACTTTCAAGTGACTCTTCCTATTTGATAATAATCATCACGTGTTTGCTCACAGTTTTAATACAGATAATTTTCAAGCAGATCTATTTGACCCATAGATGGGATCATAACAAGTACAACCAGCCCGGATAGAGTAAACCTGTGAGTAATGCCAATGAAGGACTGACTCAAAAGAGTTTCAGACATAGAATCTCACTACTAAATTTAATTGTGTCATATACGCAAGTCACGGATTCTGTGCCCGATCCCTCTGCGGGGAATACAGTGAGCGTATTCAATACTTTGCCGACAGGATGTATGATGTAATTTGGTTTGGTTTGGTTTGATGGTATATCAACCGTTGTAGGTTATTTAATGCCAAATCCTGTTTATATATACATATTAAATGTAAGAGATTTGGTTTGGTTTGGTTTGGTTTTATGGGATATCAAACATTGTAGGTTATTTAATGCCAAATCCTATTTATACATACATATTAAATGTCTAAGATTTGGTTTGGTTTGGTTTTATGTCAAATCAACCATTCTAGTTTATTTAATGCCAAATCCTGTTTATACATACATATTATATATATATATGTGTGGTTTGTAAACACATTTTATAGATAACATTCTTAAACGAGCCGGAGATCTTTTTTGCACACGGTTAAATGGTTTCAAGTATTGCTACATAAGTCATAATGCAACACGTTATTTTTTGCTCACAGTTCGTTCAATTTTACCCATAGATAGGACCCTGTCAGGTGCTACCACTCTGGGTCAGTGTAGAGCTGTGTGCAATGACAATGAAGGGGTACTCCACATTCCCCAAAACTCTAAGGCTGGAACCTCGCCATCAGATTGTTTAATGCCTTATCCAGGACACTTCCTTAGGATGTAATCTCTCTGCAGAGATGCAATCGGTGAGCTATATTATGTTATGGTTAACGAGATGATCTTATAGTCCATTGTTAATTAGGGCCATTCTCATTGAGCGCTCCAGATCCTTGATCTTGTGTCAAACTAAGATTGATAAATGTCTACGGCTTCACTTTCAAAGAGAGGCACTAAACGTAATAGTTATCGTCTTAGAAAATGGACTCGAAGTGCCGAGTTCAAATCATAGGCGGGCTGTTTGTTTTGGGGGGGAGTTGGGGTTTTGGGGGGTTGGGGGTTTAAATTTCAATTTGGTGCCCTTCGGAAAGTCATGCCTATTCATGGAGGCGTGCTTAGCGTAACGATAAATGCCCTTGGGAAAGACATGAATTCATCTGTTCGCTCTCCCTCTGCTATGAACAAATAGTTGATCACATTAGGTTTTTGGTTTGACAACCAGTCTAGGAGAAGGAAAACTCTAAATTCAAACCAGCTTTACTCCGCTTAAAAATTGACCCAGAGTCATATCCTGTCTTTATTCGATGGGTTAGGTATATTCAAACTATGGATAAATACTAAAATAGATTTGGTACTTTATTCTTGGTAAAGCAACCAGTCAAGAAGGAAAACTCCGAAATTCAAACCAGCTTTACTCCGCTTAAAAATTGACCTAGCATCACATCCGGCCCGCAGTGGAGAGATTGGGTAAATATAAACTATTAGTAAATCGTAAGCAAACCGGCTTAGTAAGCAAATCGTAAGCAAATCGTAAGCAAACTAAATTAAACTAAGCAAACTAAATTAAACTAAGCAAACTAAATTAAAAATCAGAGGTCATGTAGCAAGCAATTCCTCGCCATAAAAACCTTTCCTCCTCTCCCCCTAACCAAAAAAAAAAATACCGTACTACCACTGATATGATGTAACTCCGGGCCTTTGCTTATCGAAGACTTTACAGGAATCTCATTGCTTCACTCTCGGTCAGTACTGTTTGCTTTTCTTCTTTTGCGTTGTCTCTTTCAGTGTATTTTCTTCTTTAACCTTCTGTTACTTTCATCTTCGAATGTTACCAACCTCTTTTTACAGTCAATCTTCCAATTCATCTCTTCTTTAGTTCGTTCTCAGTTGTCATTTTGTTGTTTAAAATGTTTCTCTGCAGACATTTCTTTTACGAACAAGTCGTTCGCCAAATACTTTGACCCTTCTTCATGTGTTTGCATTTTAAAAAATACTCAGTTTATTAAAGTTGGTTAATTGGTTGGTTGGTTGGTTGGTGTTTTATGGTGTATCAACTCCTCTGGGTTATTTAATGCCAAATCCTATTATATATATATATATATATATATATACATGTGTGTGTGTGTGTGTGTGTGTGAAAGAGAGAGAGAGTGAGCTGTAAGTGAATAGTTTGTATACAACTTTATTTTTAAACAAGCCGGAGCTTATTTGTTTGCACACAGTTAAAAGGTTACCTTTTCACATTATTAATTCTATTTATCAAGTATTCCTTCAATTCCTACTTTAATAAATCTATTCATCAAGTATTTCTACAGACAATTTGCACACTGCTGTATGGTTTCCAATAACTAATAATGATAATCCTCAGTAAATGATTCAAAAGTTCTATTTGACCCTTAGAAAGCACTCTTGCTGGTACTACCATTCAGAGTGGACCTGAGAGTAATGGTAATGAAGGAGTACTCTACCTCTTAAACTCCAGAACTCTGGCCTCACCATCAGATGCAGTTTAGTGTCATATATCAGGACACTCACAAGAGTTCATTTTGTGACTCGTATTGTTGTGACTCATACTGTTGCTATCATCTCTAAGTGACGTATACCAAGTGTGTTCAAAAAGTATCGAATCCGAAGCTGCATGTACCAAGAAAGAAATTAAACTTAAATGATGTTTCCATTGATATTTAATACATTTATTCTTGCGAGTCATCTGTTTGTTAAATCACCTCTGAAATTCCAACAATATCCGATGCTGAGGCTTTACATCTGGAGCTTTGGTAAATGTGAAGCACCAATTCATTACCATTACTCTCAGATCCACTCTGAGCCGGAGTGGTATTACTTTGCTACAGATCTGTTTCAAAATGATTAATGGCAGATACGAATGCGAGAAACCATATAACTGTTTACAAACAAATCATTGGTATTAAAAAGAATTATTTATGTTAGACAGGAATTTTTGAAACCGTTTAACTGTACGCAAGTTATTTGTATTAGTTACTTAAAGCTATGATAGTTTATTAAGGGTAATTAGTATTACTTAATTGAAACCATATATCTGTGCGCAAACAAATTATTATTATCATCAAATAAGAATAATTGTGTTGCATATCGTAGCAGCATAATGAAGAAAAGATGAAACTAAAATGAAGAGGTATGACACTTCTTATAAAAATATAAGTCTCTTTATTCTTTCTTTGGGTCGAAATTTCTGTAGCGTGTGGGAGAGACAGGGAAACGAATACAGACGGAGTACTGCTATATTGACCCTTAGGTTCTTCTTGGCGGCGTTATGCCATATTCAGGGCCGCCCCACATGGCTCTTCTTCTGCTTCTTGGCCGGAAGGGGATGAGCAGTGACTCGCCCACTGGGCACCCACCGGCCAATTGCTGGCACTCTACGGGCCTCTTAAACCGTATCTGACAAGGGTACACGTGTATATATAATTTCATAACGCCAACGTGTTTTTACGGTTATCAATTCACATGAGCTATTTCCGTTTGTTTACACAGGTGCATCCGGTGTAGAGAAATCCCTGATTGATGAACCTGTCAAAGGTCAATAAGAAACAATTACTTCAAACTATATAAATGCGGATAAATTAGAGTATAAATAAGAATACTTAGAACCATAAAATTCTGTTCAAATTATTTATATTTGATCGGATTAATTGATGTCCAAACAAATAAAAGTGTATTTTTAAATGGTTTAGTTTCTTTTGGTTAATGGCATATTAACTTTTGTGGGTTATTTAATGCCGAAGCCAACCTTGTAGAAAAAAATATCAGTGATACTATTTAATCCATACTTGGAAGATTAGGAAGTTCAGACTTTTCCCAAAGGTATTAAACTGAAAATGAACGTAAATAGCGCAACTTGAGTTCGAACTCGCTTATTATGACGTCACATTCCATCACTTTACGACTTACACCACGGAGATTCTCACCGCAACGACTTTTAAAGTAGAAAATACCATAAAATAAGATTTGTCAATATGTTCGCTTTTTTTTATTTAACCAAACGGAATAATACGGATCGACTGAATACACACTAATTGTAAATAACTTGATTGTTAACTTTATGCACACAGTGGTAAATCTTCTTTTTTTTTTTTTTTTGTTTATCAACTTTCGGGAGTAATTTAATACCAAAAAATCCTTCTAAATAAACAGTAGCGATACTATTTAATTCCTAGCTGGGGGGAGATAAGGGGTTCATGCCTTTTACAAGGGTAATAATAGACGGAAAGTGAATGTAACAGCGCAACTGGTGTTCGAACTCACTTACTTCAAGGGCGTAGACCAGCACTTTACTATTGCGCCACAGGAACTCCATCTTCTTTTTTAATTTAGTGAAACAAAGAAATATATACCTAGGATTACAATGAAACATTTACAAATGAAACATTTACAAATGAAACATTTACAAATGAAACATTTACAAATGAAACATTTACAAACTTTCGGCCTTAAATAACTCACAAGGAGTTGACATTTATCTGTGCCTCTCACCTGGCAGGATTTGACAGAAAGTCTTTTTAATATTGGGTTTTATGAGGAGGAGGGGGTCGCGCATCAGCCGAGACTGGTCAAAGCTGGTCGTGGGTTCACTAGATGCAATGCGAACTATGTTCGTTATTGCTCAGTCTCCCGGCACGAATGCTAAGTGACCTTGCTGATCATAAATTCTCAAACCAAAAATCTGAGACTTCTCCTTAAGACGGTATGAAGTTGTGATATCATAAGTTCTTTTACTTCTCAACGTTTTCGAATCCTACTTTTGAGATGAATTTTCAGTTTAAAAAAGCAACAGTTACCTGGAACTACATCTAGTGAGTATAGAGTGTGATTCTACAAAAAAAAAGCATTTTGTTCAAAAAGCATCAAAGTTGGCTTCATTGTTTATAGTTTGTTTTGTTTTTTTAATTAACACTTATGACATAATAAAATAGAGCGTTCTTTAATCTCCAAAAGACGTAATTTAGAATAAATAAAAACGATAGCGACAAGAACTCTCCACATTGTTAAGATAGAATGTTTGTGATAAGTCGAAGAATTCGAAAGCTGACATATGTAATTCAATGAAAGACTACAGTTAGTCGAAGTAGAAGAACTTCTGTTTTCAAGATTTCTCTTTTTTTTTTTTTTTTTTTTTTTGGTATTATTGTCAGTCTTACAAAAGGGTTTTCTGCTTGATATCAATTAATTGAAAGAAACAGTAAAATATCTCATGACAGCACACATATATATGTGTGTGTGTGTGTGTGATCCACGGACAGACTGTTTCGTTGTATTACAACTCATCAGTGTGACTAGACATGCGAGGTGCTTCAAGTTGGGATCGAAACCCTGCCGAATTTATTCCTGTTGCCTATCTTACCACAGAGTTATCGACAACCTCAGCGTAAGCGGAGGAATTTAACGTATATGTATTATTTTCCTTTGTTTACATATACGCTTAATGGCTCAATAAATTGGAAGTGCTTTGCATTACTCCAGTGGCAACCAGTAATTCCTCACGAGTGTGCTCGATCCCCACCCCACCCGGTGGACACATATATATTGTGATCCACAGACAGACTGTTTCGTTGAATCACAATGAACCTTTCTCTCAGTAGAACAAAATTTCCTCTTAAAAGACCATGAATTTATCAGAGACCCTCAATTCATTATAATAATAGACAAGGTGGGTACAAATCTAAGAAATACTACATCACTCATGGAAAACTATGAGGACGGATATTTACTCTTGAAACCCTCACCTCAAAAGAACACAACAACTACCTTGACCCAGTCGACTGGAGTTGTAGAATATACCGACTGCTTCTCTGCAGATGTGTAAAACTCCCTAAACGAGTGTCCTGGACATGATACTAAACAATCTGATTGTAAGGTTCCAGTAATGCTGGAACTTTGGGAAATGCAGAGTACCCCTTCATTGCCATCTCTTCCAGGTTCACTCTGACCAGGAGTGGAAGCACCTAATAGGGTCCTATCTATGGGTCAAATAGAACTAAACTGTGCGCGTATGCAAAACTAAATTGTTTGAAAGAGAATTGTTTTTGACATAACTGTATACTTAGGGTAAACTGAATTGTTTTAAAAAGAGCTATTTTTGACACTAAAACTGTACTTATTCTTAACTGAATTGTATAAATAGAACTGCTATTGAAATTGAAATTGTATACTTATGCTAAACTGAATAGCTTGAAATAGAAATGTTCTTGACTAACTGTATACTTATGCTAAACTGACTTGTTTGAAATAGAACTGTTTATATATATAAGAATCGATTTGGCATTAATAACCCACTATACTTGATGTACCATAAAACCTAACCAAAACCAAAAATTAAATCAACAACAAACTAAATCATTACAGAAGAAATCATTACGTTCTAACACTCAAATATTTGTTAAACTTGAAAATTCGTTATTTAAATATCTCTTACGTTTTAGATTGAATTTCATGCTTAACAACATCTCCGAGAAAAAACAGAACAACTTTGGAAACCATGTTTAAGCTCCAAAGTTCAATTAAGCTAATTATTTGACAATCAATTAAATCCCTGAACTCGGATAAACGTCTCCGAGGAGAACAACATTTCTGTCTGAGAGACCATGACTCGATCATTGAAACCCATCAAGACAGATGGATATTTCGTCCTGAAGCCCTTACTCAAAAAGGACTCAGCAAAAAATCAAATCACTAAATAACATAACATTTAAAACCTTGAATACTTTCATCCTCATTAATTAACTTACATATTTGAAATATCAAAATGTTAAAAAATATACTTAAAAAACATTTCGCTCATTGGGAGTCACCATGGCGTAATGGCTCGACTGCATCCTCGAGGTGGGCGAGTTCGAACTCCAGTCACGCTACTAAGTACACTTTCGGACTTATACTCTCGGGAAAGCTACGAGATCCCTTATCCCCCCAGCTAGGGATTAAATAGTATCACTGAAGTTCTTCTACAAGGATGACTTTAGTATTAAATAACCCACGAAGGTTAATATCCCATTAAACAAAAGAAATCAAATCATTTCATTAAAATATTATTGAAATTGGCTTCGTTTCTTTACAATTGGCACCGACTTGTCTACACAGCATTCTAGATCTCTATACATTACTCTGTTACTTTAAAATAAAAAGGTCCACGGGGGAATTTGTTTTCAAGTTACTTATTTTTCTTCAACACGTGTTTCTGACGTTTTACGTCGTCTTCAAGAAGTAAATGGTTTGTCTATTTTCGGGGTTCCTTGTTCTTCTCTTTTCTCCTCAAATAATTCATGGCAGCAGATATGCCACAAAGTTAGAATTACCACAAATATTTCTCCCTGAATGATTGTGTGCGTATGTTTGTGTGTGTGCGTGTGAGCACGTGTGTGTGTGTGTGTGTGAAAGAACAATATATTTAAAAAATATATTTATATATCATTTACTTTATTATATAAGATGCTCAGCTGTGCAGCAGGTGTTTTCACATGAATTCTGAATTTTAATTTTCAAAATTAAAAGAACTAAAGCTTCAGTGTCGATACATTTTTACCACTCCTCATTAATTTCAACAAATCAAAACAGAAATTATTTTAAGTTTTATTTGTAAAACTGGTGGAAATCATATTTCATCATTTTTGAAAACACCATATTCCCCAGAGTTCCAAAACTGGAGCCTCACCACCAGATGCGATTTAATGCCCAGGTCAAGCAACTTAAGAATATTCATATTTGAAATATCGTGACATTTCGATTCTAAGTTTCGAAATTGATATTTTGTTTTTGGAATATAAACATCCTTGCTTACGAAGTGTCCCCCTGTCAACAAATGACCTTCGGTAGGCCTTCATTTAATCTGTGCCTAAAAAACTCGACTATTCGACTGTATTACATAACGATACTTGCTAGACATTATTAATTCCCCAATCTAATTTTTTTTAAATAAATGTTAATACTTAATAAAATACTAATATTTTTGTGCGACGCATTTTCTAAGATAGGTGTTTACTTATTTGTTGATTTCTATATTCGTACTTCATCGTCGTGGCTATCCCTCGAAGTCAAGTATGACAGTTAACGTTCATTTGATCTTTTTATGGACGCTCAAGTTATTTATGAGTTCACTTTTGGCTTTGAAAGTGTTTCTCATTCGAGACAACTAATTCTAGATGGTCTATCAGTCTGTGTGTTTTTATTAAACTTTGCTGGTACACAGGCCTCAGGTCAGTCTTGTCAAGAGGGTTTTAAATACGCTGTGTCCTTTAAAGACGGGTAGGACTCTCCAAAAAGGGATGTCATCGGTATTACACTAAACTACATCTGATGGTGAAACTCCAATTCTGGGGAGTGTGGATTACACCTTCATTTTCATTACTCCCAGGTCCACCGTGACCTGAGTAGTAATACTTGTTGGCCTTTATCTATGGGTTATATAGATCTGTTTAAAAATCATTCGTATTCTGTAATTTTTTTGTATTAAGAATAGATACTTAAAGCAATAATTCCTTATTAATGATTATTAGTAATAATTACTTAGAACCATTTATCTGAACCTATAGGAAATGTGGAATTCTCCTTTTCTTGTCATTATTCCCAGGTCCATTCAGGTCTGGATAAATTGAACATGTTAGGATCTCATCTACACTTTGGTGCAAAAGATAAGGCTACCACGATAAAACGCAGAAATTTAGATTGATCTACTTTTTTATTTCAAAAATTTATATTTTTATAAATGTCTTTAGTAATAAAATTTATCTATTAAAAAAACTTTTGAAATTTCTTTTTATTATTATTTCAGAAAATATTAAAATCAGCATGTTGCAAAAAGATAAGGCCACCTATGAATTTATTGAATAAAACAAATTAACTCAGATTTTTATTTTAAGATTAATTTTTACATAAAAATTAGCAATAAAAATTAAAAATAAATTATGGGACGCGGCAATTCTTTTACAGATCACGAGAAAGGAATGATCGATGCTTTTGAAAAAGATGGGCATTCTCAACGAGAAATCGCCAAGAAAATCAACAGATCAAGATGTGCAGAAAATAATTACATAAAAAATAAGAACAAAACACCCCAAAAGATTCCAGGTAGGCCAGAAAAACTCAGTCCAAGGAATAAACGGTCCATTATCAGAGATGTTAGAAAATCTGGAAAATCCTTTTCTCAAATTCAACTTCCGGGTAACATTAATATTTCACGTTGGACCATATGGAGAACATTAAAAAATTGCCCTAATGTTGAATATTCAAAGGGACAAAAAGCTCCTTCATGGAAGGAACATCACATAAAGGCAAGATTTAGTTGGGCCAAAAAGTACGTCTCGTTCGGGGAAAATTGGAGTAATGTTGTATTTACAGACGAGAAAAAATGGAATTTAAATGGTCCCGATGGGTTGCATTGCTATTGGCACGACCTAAGTGTTGTGGCTCCGGAAAGGGTCACTAATGAAAACACAAACACGGATATTAGATAACAAATTATATTACACAAGAAAGATAGAGTTACTTAGAAAAGGTAAGAAGTCTCGTACTGTTCGGATAACACCGATATTAATCTGCGGTATTTGTTGACCGCCCCACCCAACGGGCAAGTGTGGCACAAGGCCTTTTTTATGGTGGGTCCGGGCGCAGGGCCGTAGCCCACACGCGCCCGGCATTTCCCAAAAATGCCTACGGCCCCGTCGGCATTCCTCTGATTAAGGGCGCCTCAGGCGCCGGGCGATTAACCCAACCCTCTCGAAGGAGGTAAAAGCCTGGGGGGAAGGCCGTCTGAGGCCGAAGGAAATCTCCAGGTACCGAGACACACTCGGCTAGATCCGTGCCGCAGATAACACGGCCAGCCGAAGTGCTACCCGACACCTGGAGAGGTGTCAGACCGATAGTGATTTGTCCGTCTGGCAGTGAAATCCCGCCGTACTAATAACTGTGAGAAGAGTCTATTATAGTCAGATGGGCAAGGCTCCCACAACACCCCACGCCAAGCCTTTTACTTTTTTTTTCTTTTTGGGTCGATCATCAACCTGTCGGTGAATTTCCTATTTCTCCCTGATCGGCGTTTTTTGGTGTTGATTGAGGAGGATCTAAATCGAACATGTCAAAAATAGTATCTATTATCTCTTCTTCTGTTTGTGGTACGTCATTGGAGTCGTTCAAACGGCGTTTCTGTAACTGGTTCTTTAATTATGCCACGCTCCCAACAGGACGTGTTATTTTGATATCTTTTAAAGTAATTTTTTCCGGGTTGAACCTTTTTTTAGGCGCTAATGTGGTCTTTCGCAACTTATTTTGTTTCGGGAGTAGCTTATCGCTGAATTCCTCTTTCGATAATATGCCCATATTCACTAAATGGTCTAGCTCTTTATTTATTTCTTCGGTCGCTGCGAACGGTACGTTTTGCTTCTTTCGAAAAATGGGGCGTGTATTTTCCTTCAGTTCAAATTTTGCCTTAATTTTAGTACATTTGCCAAGACTAGCTGAAAATACTTCGGGGAAACTACCTTTTAGTTCCATCTTAATTTTTTCAGCTTCGGCCGTAATGCATTCTACTTTTTGGCAAAACGTATTTTTAAATAGATTAAATAGATTAAATTTCTGAAACCAGTCCGACACAAACAAATTTTCTGTGTTCTCCAGTACGAAGATTTTTAATTTTTTGGTTATACCATTTAGTGATACTAGGATAATTATTTCGCCTTCAAATTTTATTTTGCCTCCTGTTACCGTTCACCCCGTCTTGCTTGTCTTCTTTATTATAGGCCTATTAAATTTTCTCCAAGTTTGTAGGTTTATTAATGATAAATCTGAGCCAGAGTCTAACTGAAATCTTACCGACTTATCTAGTACTTAGACTGTTATGTATTTACGAACGACTTTGTCTGACTTGTCCTCGCTTTTTATATGTCTAACTCTGTTTTTAATTATTTTTCTGTTTCTACATTGTGAGCCCTTATGTCCGAATTTATCGCAGTTTTGACATTTTTTTTTGTACGATAGAGACAGTCCTTGGCCCAATGTAATTTTCCACTGCGGTAGCAAGCGCTGGGTTTTTTTGGGGGAGGGGGGGTCACTAGTCTGCCTGTATTGAAATTTTGGGTAATCATATTTTTTCTCACTTTTACCGGAGAGTATGATTAGGATCTATGCTTGACTTTCCTTACGTAAGCAACACCAGACTCCTCGATATTTTTTTAGTTTTTTCTGGCACTCACTATCCTCTGACAGTCTTCAGCCAGTTTTTGAAGTGAGACATCGGGTTTGTTCTGTAATTTCGACAAAACTCTGCGTCTGATTTCCGTATCTTTTGCCGACACTAGACCTTGTGCGAATATCAAGCATTTGAAGTTATCCGCTGACAATTCGCCTAGTTTAAAATCGTCGCAGGTTTTATTGACGACCGAGGCAAACCCTAAATAATCATCACTGTCCCTTTTTGTTAAGTTGAGACATTTCCATCTTTTGTGGAATAGAGACGTTTTGGAGCTGAATAATTCTGACAGTAATTTAACTTTTTCTAAAAAGCCAAGTTCGCAATTTTTCTTCTTTTTTTTTTTTTTTTTTTTTTGATAAGATATAATCTTCGAACTTGTTCTGTTCCACGGTTCCTAGCTTTCGTAGAAATAGCCGGCCTTTTTTTTTTGTCGCCAACCTTACTTACAACTTTACTATTATTAGTAGTAACTTGAAATCATTTAATTGTGCAAACAATTGTTTATTATTAAATAGGAATAGTTACTTTAAACCATATAATTGCGGATAAATTATTATCATTTGATTGGGTACTTGAAACCATATAACTATGTGCAAATTATTTATATTAGAGAGGAAAATTGAACAAAAAACTATTAAGAAACTACTTCTTTAAACGTAAATATAAATTTACAATTACTGTGATTCCCTAACGTTTACATATTAAATAACCCCAGACGGACTGACATACTGTTAAAATCAATTAATCAATTAAAATCAGTGATTTGACGGGAGCCAGTGCTTTCAGAGTGACTTAACCCTAAATCAGACATTGGTTGTTATTGCTGACTCTCTTTAAGGTTTTTTTTTTTTCTCATATCTTTAAATTTTTGCACATCGGTTGACTTTGAAAATGCAATTCTTTCTCTTTTGTCAAGTCACCCACGGGAGAAACAAACCAGTTACAGTAGATGGGAGTGATCTTCCGGTGTTGAAATCGATTCAAGAACATTCCTTAACCACTGGACTCTCGCTATTTATTTTCTTATAACTCGTTAAAAAGTTGGAATGCGGAGTTTAAATGGCAAACCTCTGACATTTGGTGACCAAGTTCATATATCGCAGTAGCACTACATCATCAACTGAAAGCGATGTCGTCTACTGGATGCCATCAACAGAAAGAGATACCAATATATAGGTAAAGTCCGATTTCTCCGATAAAAGAAAACGAAAATTTTCGAATTTTTAGCTGTGTTAGTGCTATTGTATGGTTTTACCCTTTTGACTCTAACTAAATGCCTGGAGAAAAATCTAGATGGGAAGTCCCCGTAGCGTAATGGATAACAGCAGCCGTACAGCCACTTACTTCCCATCTTACAAATCATTCAAGTAAGATGAGCAAGGAATGCTGAGCACTGCTGGTGAAGTTAGAACGAATACATAAGTGACTATCTCCTATGGACTCCTGCACGTAGACACACCAATGTTAACTCATGAGCAAAAACTCTGAGTGAACACTGGATGCCGTCTAGAGCATTAGCCAAGAGTGATAGCCAATAAGGACGGATGGCTTGAGAGAGCAAAGGAAATCAAGCAGTCGGCATGCCTTAATGGTGATAACGAGGCTAACTGACAATACTTCATCCGAGATTTGTGGCTTGAAGAACTCGTAACTACTCTTTAGGCGTTTGTTTCTTAGTCGTCTTTCCAGGATTCTTCGGACTTCTTTGACTGCCCGTTGAATCGTTGTTATGTCACAGTCTGCCAATCTGCAACTTCTCGACCAAATTTCCAAATTTATATATACATGTCTTGGCGGAGAATATGAGATTGGTTTGTTCTTGGAGAAGGCATCAATCTGAGCATTTAAGTAAGACTTTTTCCTTTCCCTTGACCAGTTACTGTATCAAGGTTTTTCGTTTTCTTTCATTTTCCTTCTTTGGTCCGGCGGAACAGCAAAGTTCGCAAGTTGACAAGTTCTTTTTTCTTGAAATTAAAACTAGATGTGATCTTCTGGCCGGGATTATGTAATCAATTTGTATCTCAAAGTCCCAGACAATTTGATGCGTCTCATTTTCTAGTTAATGCCAAATCCTATTTATACATTAAGATATATATATATATATATATATATATATATATATATATATATATATATATATTTACTAATCTACTATCTACCAGCATTCACGGTTACCAGAAAAAAAGAAAAAAAACGCCAGGAACAAGAGATAAAAATATCTCGAATCATCGCCCGGGGGGAAAGAAAAAATATCATAGGACAAAAAGAAAGAAAAGGCCAACCCCATCATACCAGTTGAAAAAATCGAGAGATATGCAGTCAATTGATCAAAAGAAAAATAAAAACATATATATATATATATATATATGATTTGTAAACATAATAAGTAGATATCATTCTTAAATGAACCTGAGCTCTTTTTTGCACACAGTTAAATGGTTTCAAGTATCGCTATATAACAGCAACTATTCAACATCAGTCATTTGCTTGCACACAGTTTGTTCTATTTGACCCAGGGAGCAATGGCAATGAATTGGGTACTCTGCATTTTCCAAATTTCCAAGGCTGGGGCCTCGCCATCATATTGTTCAATGTCATATCCAAGACAGTCGTTCTTGGGGTCCCAGATTAATAGTAACTGATAGGGTCCTATCTATAAGTCAAATAAAACTATTTGACATTTAAACAGCGTACTCATGTTAAACTAGATTGTTAAAAATAGAACTTTTTTTATATTTAACTGTGCATAAATAAAAACTGTGTACTTATGCTAAACTGAATTGTTTGAAATAGAATTGTTTTTACATTTCACGGTGTGTAAACAAAAAATGCTATAAAACCAAACCAAACCAAACCAAGAGCCATATGTTATGGACCTTTGAGTCCTAATAATTCTTTTATCATGTTTTGTTTTGTTTTTCATTCGGAATTTATGTTATGTTCTTTTTTTTCTCATATTTCACTCAAAAATTGTTTTCTTTCCTTTACATCCAGTTGTTTGCTGGTTCTCGTATATTCCCCACTGACTTGAAGGTAGAATTTTCTTTCGTTATATTGGAATATTATGTTTTGTTTATACTACTTGATCCTTCCCAAGCCGAAACCCTACTACATAGTCTGGAAGGAGTAGCTGCAGGCATTGGCCTCCATGTCAATCCACACAAGACGGAATATATGTGCTTTAATCAAAGAGGCAACATCTCCACACTAAACAAGTGCTGGAGGCAGCACCCCACAAAGCAGCAGCGATACGGCCACTTACGACCCATCACGAAAACTATGCAAGTTAGACGAACCAGACATGCGGGACACTGTTGGAGAAGTAGTGACGAACTCATCAGTGACGTACTCCTGTGGGTCCCTTCACATGGACGAGCAAAGGCAGGACGACCAGCTAGAATATACATACAACAGCTCTGTGCCAATACAGGATATAGCCTTGAAGACCTACCGGAAGCGATGGACGATAGAGAAGGATGTCGAGAAAGAGTCAGGGATATCCGTGGTTTCTAACTTTAATTTTTTTTTTTTTTCCAGTTTTGGTTTTATTTATCATTTCTACATTTATTTTGTCTTATTTTGTTAACATTAATGTTGTAAAACAGTGGTATGTTGTGTTTTTGTTTTCAGTATTTTGCATTTCAATTCGGGTAAGGGCCTCTTGTTTATATTTCTCAAGAATTACATGTCTACATATTTCTATCATCTCCAAATCCGAAAGCAAATGTTTCTTTAAAATCATTCTTGCTTGCTTAACTCGTCTTTGCGGACTCAGCCTAAATTTCAATCATTCTTTTTCTGTACCCTGTTTGTGCTGAATTGCTCTTAAAATAACAGTAAAGTACATTTTTTTGTTGTGTTTTTTGGTCCATTTTTTCGTTATTTTCTCAGTTGAGTAGTTGCTTCTGGTCTTTGTTTGTGTACCTGAAATTAGAACAGCCAAAATCCACAGCATGTTGCTGGTACCTCATGCTGGCTATCAAGGGAGCACTTGCCGATCATGACACTCGGGTCTTTAATCTGAGTCCTACGATGGTTTAGATTTGGATTAGACATTTTTCATGGGTAATATAATGGGGCTATACCAGACACAGGGGTTGATTATTATCTGTGCTTGTGTCACATATGTGACCTGTATTCTTTCAAGAAATAAGACATACCTACACCTTTGAAATTCCTAGGCTTTAAGTTAATTCATATCTGGCATAGTTATTACGCTACGGCCAGACTTTAACGAAAAGATATGAATTGTCAACGCTTGATTATATAGTAAAGCCTACTTTAAGAAATTTCTGGAACTTCCCTGTAAATTCGTAAATGTTAGCATTTCACTATTTGAAGCGAACGCTTATATCTTTTAAAAATTACGCATTTGCAAAATTTATCAAAAAATATATAATTTTCGCTATATTATTATTGTTATTATTATTAGATATGATTAATTAATTGTTTGATTTTAACGACATATCAATCCGTCTAGGGTTATTTAATGCCTGAAAGTTAGGGAATCGCGTTTAAGGCACGTTCTTATTTACATCATTTGTATAGTTGTTTCTTATGAAGTACTTTTTTGCACACGGTCCAACCGAATACGAATCATTTTTAACCGATCTACTTGACTCATAAGATGCTAACAGGCATCGGGTCAAAGCAACTTGGGAGTTTATTATTGAATAGAAATTGAAACTATATGATTTTTAACTGATCTACTTGACCCATAAATAGGACTCTAACAGCTATTGCTACCACTTCGGATCAAAGGAGACTTGAGAGTTTATTATTGAATAGAAATTGAAACTATATGATTTTTAACTGATCTACTTGACCCATATATAGTACTCAGCTATTCCTACCACTTCGGATCGAGGGGGACCGGGGAGTTTATTATTGAATAAAAATTGAAGCTATATGATTTTTAACTGATCTACTTGACCCATAAATAGGACTCTAACAGCTATTGCTACCACTTCGGATCAAAGGAGACTTGAGAGTTTATTATTGAATAGAAATAGAAACAATATAATCTTTAACTGATCTACTCGACCAATAAATATGACTTTAACAGGTATTGATACTATTTCGGATCGAAGGGGACCTGGGAGTTTATCATTGAATAGAAACTTAAACTATATAAATAATTGCAAAAAAAAAACAATGACTTCGACTTTAAATAATTCAACAAGGTTCAGTCCCGTCAGCTGGATCGGATACTAAACGGCATCTGATGGTGAGAGTCCTAAACTGGAACTTTAGGGAATACGGTGTACCCCTTCACTGCTATTATTACCCAGGTCCACTGTGACTCAGAGTGGTCGTACATGTTAGGGTACTATGGGTCAAATAGATCTGTTTAAACATTTACTGGACTTGAAACCGTTTTTGCTGAATAGAATTACGAGTGTTAGATAGCAATACTTGAAACCCTTTGACTGTGGGTAAAAAAAAATATTAATATTAGATAATACTTAAAATGCTTAAAACCATTTAACAGTGTGCAAACAAATTAAAAATCTAAAAAGAGTTACCTAAAAACCATTCATTTACAAATCATATATGTTTAATATATTCGTATGTGTCTACAAAATTTGGCATTAAATAACCTACTAGGGTTGATATGTCGTAAAACTACCAGTTCACTGCATCTTAGTCGTGATTTTTTTTTATGACAAAGGTTTCAAATATTTATCGTTGTTGCGTTATCGATTTTCTTCTTCCTCCCTCTCCTCCTCCTGTTTCTCCTCCTTCTACCACTTGCTGACATTTAAGATCTTTTCCCGATAGTTTTGATGGAATTTTTCAAGTGTTTTCTAATGTCTTTGATATGTTGTCTCCATTTCTGATTCATACAAGGGCGTTAGAATCCTTACCTCCTTGTTCACTAACATTTTGGTGTTACGTTCAGATATCACGATCATGAGAGACTCTTGTTCTTACTGGCCTTCTTTCAAAAGTTTGTTCTAACACGTTTTAGACGATGCTCGATCTCCCGATTAGGAGCAACCCTGGAGAGAGTTGACTTCCAAGATGAGGAAAAATGTTCCACTTTTGAGACTTGTCTCAATTAGTCACCGTTGTTCGATGATTTGTCTTCTTCGGTTTGGTTTGGTTTGGTTTGGGTTCTTTGTTTAATGGCATATCAACCTTTGTAGGTTATTTAATGCCAAAGCCATCCTCTTAGAAGAACAGAAGTGGTACTATTTAACCCATAGCTGGGTTGTCTTCTTCAAGTTGTTCTCTATTTCATAAAAGGTTACGACAGCATTCTTCATTGCTGGATAGATAGATAGATAGATAGATAGATAGATTATAGCAGAGGACTCAAAGATGACATAAGGGTAGCAGTCGACAAGAGAAATCGCAGACCCACAGATGAGTCTACAACCGAAGGAAGTGGAGTCAGCAAGCAGTTAAAAGAGGATCTTTGTGTTAAACACAGAACAGAATATATCTTAACGGCATACCAACCTGTGTAGGGTTATTTTATGTCTAGAGGTTCCCAAACCTCTAGACATAAAATAACCCTACACAGGTTGGTATGCCGTTAAGATATATATATCGCTACACAGGTTGGTATGCCGTTAAGATATATATATCGCTTTCATTCTACGTTTATATTTACATTTTTGTGTAGTCGTTTTTTAGGATGTATTTTTGTTGATGGTGGTGGTGGTGATGGGGTTTTTGTTTTTGTTTTGTTAATGTGCTTAGATTTTTGCTTTGTTTGGGGGGAATTTTTTGTTTTCGTTTTGATTTTTTTTTTTTTTTTAAGAGGGTTTTTTTGCACATGGTCTTAGCGAATACGAATAATTTGCAAAAAGATTTATTTGACTAATCAGAGTGAATCTGGGAGCAAATGCAATGAAGGAGTGCTTCTCACTCCCAAGATCTCCGGAACTGGAGCCTCACAATCAGATGTAGTTTAGTGTCATACCCAGGACACCTCTTTCTTGAGGGTGAGGGTTCTTATTCTACTGCAGGAGATACAGTCAGTTTATTTTAATCCCCAACCGATAGGGTGGATAAGCGTTCCTCAGTTGTTTCCAATAGTCTACAAATCGTGAGATTTGTTGAGTCAGTTGTTCTTGAAAATTGTGCTGACACGTTTGTACATTGCTGACAGGATATAGACATTGAAATTATTCATAATGTTCTGATTCTGATGTTTTCTTTGGGGACGAGTCTTAATTCTCATTGGGGATAAGACAGACGATGACCAGTTCAATAATCGTCAGTACTATTATCAGTTCTTTTCAATATGTCGCGATTGTGTGATGCTATAATTGATAAGATGTCTACGTTTGGCGCGTGAATATAGCTAGAATTTTTTTTTTCTGATAGTGTTTTGATGGTGGGGGAGACTTTTGTTTTTGCTTTGTTTTTTGTTTTGCTTCTTTTTTTTTTTTTGTCTTTTATTTCTTTCTTTCGTTTTTGCTTTTATTTTGTTTTGCTTTTAAATCTAATATTTTTGTTTTTTTGCTTTTTTTTTTTTTTGTTTTTTGTTTATTTTTTATTTTTTGTTTTGTTTTTTGTTTGATTTTATTTTGTCTTGGTTTTGTTTATTTTGTTTCGTTTTTATTTTTATCTTTTATTTTATTTTATTTTTTGGCTTTTTGTTTTACTTTTTATTTTAGCTCTTTTGTTTTATTTCTTTTTTTTTTTTTGTTTTTTTTATTTTTTGGTTTTGTTATTTTGTTTGAATTTTTGCTTTGTTGTTGTTTTTGGAGGGGGAGGGGATGAAGGTTGTTTTGTTTTGTTTTGTTTTTGCTTTGATTTTGCTTTTGGGAGGGGAAGGGGTTCTGTTTGAGTTTTTCGTTTTGTATTAATTTTTGTAATATTTTGTCTTAATTATTCTTTCTTTGTTTTTCACTTTGTTTTTGTCTTTGTTTTTGTTTTTGCTTTTTTGTCTTTGATTTTTTTTTTTCGGGGGGGTTGTTTCTAGTGATTTGGCTTTTTGGTTTCGTTTGGTTTGGTTTAATTTTGTTATTTGTGTGTGTGTATGTGTGTGTAAGAATTTGGGGGGCGCTTATTTGGGGTTTTGGTTTTATGCTTTAGTTTTGGTTTTGGGTTTTGGGGGGAGTGGGATTACTTTTGACGAAATGCAATGCTTGTAATCAGCGGGCAGTATTTGTATTTATCATATAGATGGGGAACCATTTCATGTTTAAAAATCACGTTAAAACTTATTGACTAATAAAGATTCTCAGACATGAATTCTGCAGACGAAAAACTTGTCCTACAGTTAAATGACAGAATGAAGTGATCGCCGCTTTCGTACTGGTTTTGGCCAAGGACCTCCCAGCCATTATGTTATCTCCTCCCATTATCTTTCTACGATCGCTGAAAATCTTGTTTTAAGCTGTTCTGCAGAATAACTCCGTGTGTGTG